>CM038706.1:45097434-45339934 GCA_021613375.1 Megaleporinus macrocephalus
AGAGAAAAGCATGTATGCCTACTTTTGTTGGTTTAAATTTTTTTAGCATTTGAAAGCAACAGCTGCTCTTCAGATCCTGTTTCATGATGAATGGACCAATGGAAATGCTCCACAAGCGCTTCTAATTAAACCTGCTTACATGAACTTGCATTGAAAGTTGAGACTGTCTTTGAGTTTTTGTCCTCCACAGTATAATAAGACATTCATTTGGAAATGCATGTGGTTTTTTTTGGACAGTGTTGAGATGTTAGAGCGTGAGCGACCTTGATTAACCAGGACTGAAGTGGTCGATGATCCTGCGTGGGCAAGAACTCTCCACGTGCTCGGCTTTGGCGCCGAATAAACAGGAGTGGCTGCTCCGGTCACTTGTGCTTGTGGTTCGCTCAAATGTCAAATGCGGGGGTCTCTTCTGTCTCCCCACACAGATCCCATGGGTTGCTGCACACATGGCAGCACTCACGCGTGTGCACAGAAGCAGGAGCGCAGACAGACACACTTTGTCAGAAGCACTTTGTCAGTAGGGCTAGAGCAGTGTTTCTGACACGGCTAATCCCTCACAGGTGTTCCTACCTGACAAACAGCCCACTTCCCTGACCCTTAACTGAGCACGCTGCCTACACATCCTTCCATCAGACGGAACGCTCTGCTTTCTTACATGGCAACCGCTGAGAGGAAGATTTAGAAAAAAGTGCTGTGAGTTTGATGCTGGATGTTGTTTTTCTAACTATTTAAAATAATAACTATTTAAAAACATGTTGTTAGAATAATGTGGATGTCGTCCCTCACTTTAGGAACACTGGTGGGCTTCGTTGCAAAGAGAGAGTAATAAGTCCCGTCTCGCTGAATTATATGAAACATTGTATTCATAGGTTTTGATTATATTTTGGATTTTATTATATGTGGAAGTCCCAGCTATCGGGATTGATATTGTGTACAGTCGCTACCATCGGTCAGCTGTAGGGGTGAAAATCATTGGAGACCCCATATTGGGGTATCTCTTCAGTATTTGTGCCATCCAGTGCATTTTTAAAATATTTAAAAAAAATGCTAATATCCACCCATCCTTCCATCCATTATCTTCTGCTGTATCCCGCTAGTCAGGGTCACGGGGGTGGGGGCTGGAGCCAATCACAGCGTAATCAGGCGAAGGCTGGTTACACAGAACGCCAGACCATTGCATGGCCAACACACTCACACTGGCACACATGCTCACACCTATGGGCAGTTTAGAGTGAGCAATCAACCTAACATACATGTTCTTGGACTGTGGGAGGAAACCAGAGTATCAGGAGGAAACCCACTCAAGTACAGAGAGAACATACACACTCCACACAGAACAGCCCGGACCGGGAATCCAACCCAGATCATCTTACTGTGAGGAGATAGTACTAACCACTACACCACCCTACTGACCACTACACCACCATACTAACCACTACACCACCATACTAACCACTACACCACCTTACTAACCACTACACCACCATACTAACCACTACACCACCATACTAACCACTATACCACCATACTAACCACTACACCACCATACTAACCACTAAACCACCATACTGACCACTACACCACCATACTAACCACTACACCACCATACTAACCACTACACCACCATACTAACCACTACACCACCATACTGACCACTACACCACCATACTAACCACTACACCACCATACTAACCACTAACCCACCATACTGACCACTACACCACCATACTAACCACTACAGCACCGTACTGACCACTACCCACCGTACTAACCTCTACACCACCATACTAACCAATACACCACCGTACTAACCACTACACCACCGTACTAACCACTACACCACCATACAACCCTACACCACGTACTAACCACTACACCACCATACTACCACTACACCACCGTACTAACCACTACACCACCGTACTAACCACTACACCACCATACTAACCACTACACCACCATACTAACCTCTACACCACCGTACTAACCTCTACACCACCGTACTAACCACTATACCACTATACTAACTTCACCACTGTGCTGAAAATGCTAATATATTCCATTGAATTACTAAATTCTTGAATTACTTCATATTTGTTAATTGAGTTAATTGTCCAAAAAAAATAAAAAGTTTTTTTGGTCTGATGTACAACTTCTGTATTATTGTAAAGTAGGCAAAGCTGAATTCAGAATGCAACTTATATACTTACAAGTGAGGTCTGGTGTCATCTGAGATTTTCTTTAAAACATCAAAACAGTATCGCTATAGAATAAAACAACAATACAAGGAAGTGTTTTAATGTTAGGGCTGTTCGGTGTATATAACAAGCATAATCTGTTAGAGTTATGTATCAAACACTAGTTGTACACTGACCAGTGTGGGTTCTGACCACTGAAGAACAGCAGTGTAAGGGTTAAACCAGCCCACGTACTGTAAACGAGTTATTTGTGGTCTTTAAAACAGTTGTGGTGTTTCGGTTGGATACAGAACAGGGCCTCCATCATGGAATGTGGGAATGCTGAGCTGTCGCTGCTTGATTACAGTAGACAATAATTCCAGACTCATTGTACCTGCTCTGTGGGGGTCCCGATCATTAAGGAACAGGGGGTAAAAGGGGGGTAAATAAAGTATACAGAGAATCAGATGGACTACAGTCTGTAAGTGTAGCTCCTATACGGTCAGTGGAGCTGATACAGTGGACAGTGAGTGTAGATATAAAGTTAATGTTTAGGGCTGTTAAACCAGCCCACGTACTGTAAACGAGTTATTCGTGGTCTTTAAAACAGTTGTGGTGTTTCGGTTGGATACAGAACAGGGCCTCCATCATGGAATGTGGGAATGCTGAGCTGTCGCTGCTTGATTACAGTAGACAATAATTCCAGACTCATTGTACCTGCTCTGTGGGGGTCCTGTGGGGGTCCTGATCATTAAAGAACAGGGTAATAAAGTATACAGAGAATCAGATGAACCACAGTCTGTAAGTGTAGCTCCTATATGGTCAGTGGAGCTGATACAGTGGACAATGTGTGTAGATACAATGAGATGTTTTTAATGTTAGGGCTGTTCGGTGTATATAACAAGTGTAATCTGTTAGAGTTATGTATCAAACACTAGTTTTACTAAACTTATACCAGCGGGGGTCCTGACCACTTAAGAACAGTAAGGGTTAAACTTGCATACTACTGGTGCAACCAGCCCGCGTACTGTAAACGAGTTATTCATGGTTTTTAAAACAGTTGTGGTGTTTCGGCTGGATACAGAACAGGGCCTCCATCATGGAATGTTGGAATTTCACTGCTGAGCTGGTTCAGGAATGAGCTCGATCACCATGAACAGTAATTCCAGACTCACAAAAGCAAACAAAACAGAAAAACACAGCAGCAGGTGCTCTTATACTACTATTGTGAGTTAAGGAGTTCATATTTTGGTTCTGTTCTAAGTTCAGGGGTGATATTGTCTATTGACTGCCCTACGTTCCAGATGTGGCAGATAGAGATCAGGTTGAGTTTTTCCTTTGGGATTGGAGTTTTAGCTTTACTGAGTTATATAATTTTTTAAACATGATAAGTCCCTACAATTCTCTCTTTATACAAATCTGTCAGCCCATTTCTCTCCACTGCTCTCTATCTCATTCCTTTGTTTGTCTCCCTCTTCTGAGTGTGTTTCTCTCTTTATCTCCCCTCTTGTCTCTCTCTCTTATAGCCTCGCACACTCGAGTCGTGTAGTCGACGGCGCTTCAGCTTTTGTACAAGTTGAAAACTCTGCTCTCAACCCTGGCAGCCTTCATTTCTGCTCTTGCCTCGCCTCCTTGGCTTTGTGTTGAGTCTAAAAGGGCTCGCAGCCACTAAAAGCCCCCTCAACCTTTTCGCACGGAGAGAAGAAACTCTGTGGCGTATTTAAAACCTGGCTGCGCGTTCTCGCCTTTCTGCCTGTCACCGTTTGATTGGCAGCGCATGAGCTGAGAGCTTGCTCCGTACATCATACCCTGCTGGGCTCAGGGCTCGGGACACAGTGTGGAAATATATGCAGAGCTTTAAAAAGGGGGGCTGTTATTCGTCTGGCTGGGAGAGCATCCTTCTGAAACGCCGCTCCAACCAGATAGAGATAAGGACTCCGATTACAAGAGGAAATGTGTCAAGAGCATAGAGCCTTTTACAATGTCTTGTTTCAGCTTCCTGCTGAAGTGCAGAATCCTCTAATTCGAGTAACCGTCTGGTAAAAGAGAAACACAGGAAATGTATAAATCGGGAGTTTTAGAAAAGGAGGACACAGTTTTTCTTCCAGTATATTTTTCCGAACTCGGAAGCTGACCCAGGAGAAAATGTAAGTGATAGCTCATAGCTTGAAGCTTTGTCAAATAAAGAAACCTAAGGAAACAAACAAACCAACACAGTATCGCATGATAGCCTATTGTCCATAGCAGTTCGTGGTTGCACACCCCTTGTGAACAGAGATGTAGGAGACATCGCAGGTTTCTACAATATCTGCTTATTGTATCAGCTCCACTGACCATATAGGAGCTACACTTACAGACTGTAGTTCATCTGATTCTCTGTATACTTTATTACTCTGTTCTTCAATGATCAGGACCCTCACAGGACCACCACAGAGCAGGTACTATTTGGGTGGTGGGTCATTCTCAGCACTACATTAGACACCATTAGACACTCCTTGTCTACTACTTGCTGGTCCACCTTGTAGATGTAGAGTCAGAGACAGTAGCTCATCTGCTGCTGCACAGTTTGTGTTCCTCTAGTTCTTCATCAGTGGACACAGGACGCCGCCCACAGGACACTGTTGTCTGTATAGTCTTAGTTGGTGGATGATTCTCAGTCCAGCAGTGACACTGAGGAGTTAAAACACTCCAGCATCAATGCTGTGTTTGATCCACTCACACCAGCACTACACACTCTAACGCACCACCACCCTCAGTCAGTATCACGGCAGAGCTGAGAATGATCACTGAAGAACAGGGTGAAGATGTGACAGCAATGTATACAGATGTATACATAAGTGTAGGTCCTATATCAGGGGTCACTAATAGGTGGACCGCGGTGCGGATCTGGACCCAGACGTTGTCCAATGTGGACCCAAACCGATAAACTACTGAGAATGATTTAATGTTGACTGTGTTTATTTTACGTGGTGGAGCTTTTCTTGTCTTTATGGTATACGGGCTTTAAGGCAGTGAACTCAGAGACCAATCACGTGCGCTGTAAGATCACCAAAGACGCTCCTCAGCCAATCAGATCTGTGCACATTGGGGCGTGTGGTGCGCACACAGGCAAGGTACGAAGTGAGGAGCAGCAGTCGGAGACTAATGTGAGTCAGAAAGAATAAGGAGCTCTAAAAACAGAAAAGTGAACAGAGAAAACTGAGTGTTTAACAGGAACGGTTCTGGAATGGACCTGCTCGTCTAGTTTTGGAGAATACCGCTCTGTAAAACCAACATGTCAATCTGTGAAGCTGAGTTAACAAGAAGACACACGTTTTATTTACTTTCTCTATAAATAAACACTTTAAGATGCTCCTTCTTTCAAAAGTATTCTGTTTTTTTTAATGTAGCTTTTGTTTAAGTCCAGCATTTAAACAGTAAATATACTCAAATATACTGAACGGTATGTGTGATGTGTTGGTGTTTCAGTAGCTGATGGTATAAGATGCTGATACTAGACTACTTCAGTAAACAGGATACACCACTGAATCAGAACACAAGTTAGAAATGATGACGGTCCGGACCTTGGCCTGAGAAAATCTCCTCTTACTGGACCTTACTGAACTCTAATGAAATACCTTTGTCCTATGTGGTCCGCGGATTTGATGAAATGGTCAGTAAGTGTAGAAACACTGAGGTGGTTTTAATGCTGTATATTTCTGCTCTGCAGAAGAAGTGTCTTCCTCCCAGAATCTAAATCAAGAGATTCTGAGTGCTGAGATTACTGGATCACTGAGATGTCAAGGAAAGCAAGCAGCCTACTTACACATCCACACAGTAGAACTTACTAAATACAGACACACATGCGCACACACACACACACAGGAGCAATAAGCTTAAATGCTAGGGCAGGTGTGGCTGAGTGGTTAAGACTGTGAATGAGAAATTCATGAGGGTCTTTTCTTTTCTCCCTCAGCCTTCTATACATGTTCTCCCGCCTTATTATTCACACAACAGGCTTGAGTAAAGTGCAGATTTATCATATTCAGAGGGCTTTTACAGTCATCACTTCTGGAGATCGTGTTCAGCTGCTGCTCTTCACATTTCTACCATTACAGCATAAGTCATGATCATTCTAGTTACTGAAACCAAGCAACCAAGAAAGTGGTAAACACTTTCATTTCTACCCTGTTTATACAGTATACATACATGTATTGTCAAGAAGTACAGTTGTGATTGATTAGGAGTTTGTTTATTGGGAGTTAATGCATATCATAAGGATATAGATATTGGTAAAATGACAGAGCGGGGTCAGGAGATGCTGAGGAGTATAGTGCACAAGCGTGGAAGGCAGTGGTGTAAAGCATGCCACCACTGGACACTAGAGCAGTGGAGAAGTGTTCTCTGGAGTGACCATCACGCTTCTCTGTCTGGCAAGATACTTCTGGACAAGTACTTGTCTGACTGCATTGTGTCGACTATAAAGTTTGGTGGAGGGGGGATTATGGTGTGGGGTGTTTTTCAGGAGATGGGCTCGGTGACCTCACAAATGCTCTTTTAGAAGAACGGTCAAACATTCCCATAAACACACTCCTAAACCGTGTTGAAAGCCTTTGCAGAAGAGTTGAAGCCTATTAGCCTAAACCTATTATTCAAATAGTTTATACCTTTTTGTTTAAAGGAACTTTGACCCACTTCATGCGTACATACATTGTGAACAATCCTGTCCACATGGATAGAATATATAAGTAGAATATATATTCAAAGTAACACAAACACACTGTCGGTGAGCGGGGGAAGCAGCTCACTCACTGACCACAACAATGTCCTTGACAAGCGGAAACTGTTTCAAAATTTTTCTGTTACAATCACTCATTTTTAAGATTGTCCCACCAACTAGAGGCTAGATGAGACAATTTGTACCTCTTAAACTCTTTAGACCTAAACTGTGTCCTATCACAACCACAGAAATACAGCGAGAACAATTTCTAATCCTTATTGTAGTAAATATTTAAATATTGTCTCTGTCCAAAGAAGTATCTGAACAAGTATCCCCAAAAATGTCAACTTTACAGTTGTCTTTACTTTTAATGTAAGTCAGTGGAACCAGAATTGTTTCTAAGTGATTTTGGAGCATTTCTATTGGTCAGTTTATCATAAAATAACAATTACAGAGTCATTCTGGCAGATTATGTATACAGGATGTAAACAGTAACCTAAATGTAGGATTAAGCCATCACTGGGCTTCAAGACGTCCCTGTGCAAAGAAAAACAGGCAGTTCCAAAAAGGCAACTTTACAGAAGAGGACGAAAACTGTCTTTACTTTCAATGCAAGTCAATGGAACCAGAATTTTTTCCAAGCTATTTTGGAGCATTTCTATTGGTCCATTCATCATGAAATTCTCACATAATGTAAACGGCAGCTGTTGTGTTCAAATGATGTAGGAAAATAAAAATCATCAAAAACATGTTTTTCTTTGGATAGTATCGATATGCAACAACGTAAACCACCGTAGTAATGTGGATTAACAAAAACAATATTTTTTAAAAACAGTAAAGATAATTAAGATCTTAAAAATACTTCTAATTAAATTTGATTTGTGCCGCTAAATCTGCTTTAGATTATTGTTATTATTATTATTATTATTATTAGGACCTGAGAAAGCCCAGCGACGTAGCGGTGGACATAGCAGTGACCTCTGCAGCACATCCTGACGCCTCTGTTCTTCAATACAGGACAGCTGTACACTTACAATAATTCCTGTTAACAATTGCTACACCACTATTTTTGATATATCTGCTATTGCTCACTCTCTAATGCCAAACAAAGCAGATAACAGTGCACAGGCTTGATGTTACTAGCCAGAAACTCTTCACCCCAGAGGGAGTTCTGCAAAAGGTCAGCTTTCAGTGACCTAAAACACAGTTTGCATGTGAATGAAAGGCCAAAACACGTAGACAGTATATTTCAAAAACAGTTGTGTACGTGTGAACAAGGCCTTACTTGGCTTGGAAAATGGTATAAATAATAAAAAAGTAATTGATATGAATGTGAATTAAGGGTGGACTGTTGTGTTCTACAGCTGTTGAAGCTCTAGTTTGAAGCAACAGTGTTCAGTTTGAACAGTTTATGAGCAGCTTAGTCATACAGAAATATGATTCTACCCCAACTTACTGACAAGAACTGAGCAAGAAAAAGTTTAATGCACTCTAATAGATGCCAGATTGGCTGGGATTCCCCCATTAGCATTTGGATTCATTTGATGGTTTTGTTTTCATGAAGTTGTGGTTTTTCAGCTTTCATTTGAATGCATTTATCATCACTGTCCAAAGAATAACATGGTTTTCATGTTTCTAGATCATTTGACTGGTCCAGTAGAATTTGGAATAAAACCTCATTATATCAACTTACAATGAAACTTATGTATGTTTTTGGCTTCTCCTGTGAAGTTATTGCTTCAGAGATACATTATTTTCTTTGGATGGTGACCATAAGCAGCTGTGGTAATAATTTCGTTTAATATTAATAAAGCTTAATATTTGGAAAATTGAGAGTGTGTTGATGAGTCAGCAGTTGCAGTCCTACAGAAAAGGCAGCAGAAGCCATTGGTTTTAGTTGGGTTACTCATAATTAGCAGCCAAAGATGGAGAAACCTATGAGATTGGTATGGACCCCACCAAGTGCCCAGCATTTCTTCAGTGAGGAGATCCAGCTTATGTGCTCAGCATCTCCGTAATTAGATCTGCAGTGGTTCCCTGGAGGTAGACCTCCCAGGGTAATGCCCGTTCCCCAGGGTGCATGCTTCCCATCTCCCATTACGCCCATTTCCCTGCACTGTCACAGTCCAGAGACATGCTAACCCTCAGACCCACCCTGCGCCGCTCTGAGAGGCTGCCCATGTAACCGTAGCTGTAACAGGAGATGAGGGCCGAAGCTGGCTTCTCCACACGCAGAGGGTCTGTGATGGAGTGTGAAGGGGACCTTTGACCTTGTGTAACCCAGAGCTTACTTTCGCGCAGTCTATTCGGGGAGTTGTAAATGAGGTTTATGGGGGATACGGGACAAATTGCTGCACATGCTGGGCGGTCGTGTGGTGTTACAGTCCACTGTTTACAGCGGCATGCGACTAAAGGAGCATTCAAATGGAACACTTTTTCCGGACATACGTGAAGCAATGTTGCCACAGGAGGGCTGGAATCGGATATGTGTGGAAAATGTGGAATTGCGAATGCCTGCTGGCTTTACGCATTGCAAAGGAAGAGCTCATTTTGAATTAATGTAATGCAGAACTAGAAAAGTGCATTTCCTAAAGAGTAATTGCGCAACTTAAGCTTATTGCTAGCTAGTTGCTAAGGTGTTGTTATGTGTTAGGCAGCTGCTATAGTATAAGGGTGGGTTGCTAAGCTGTTGCCAGAACAGTGCATGATGCATGGAGTGCTAAGTTGCTATGTGGTTACTAGGTCTTGGTGAAAATGTATGGGACCCTAGGGGTTGAAACAAGGGATGAATAAATGACACATGGAGGAGTGCAGGTCAGTGCGGCTCTGGGTTAAAGCTTGGACGCCTGTCCTCAACTCGATTCAACTCAATTCAATTGAATTAAACCTTATTGTCATTATACAAATAGAAAACTGTACAGTATAATTAAACTCTGGCTATGTCCGAAATCACCTACTAGTCAGTAGGTACCAGATTAGAGTCAGTACTTACTGCTCGAGCAGCAGACTAGTAGGTAATTTCAGTAGGAGAGTTTTAGTAGCCACACAATCTCAGACATACTATGTCCGCCATCTTGCCAGCGTCCTGTGACACAAGACATCAGACCACCACCGTAAAAATCCTGCTATTCATTTAAAAGCCTGTTTACTGACAGATTTAGATCTTTTAATGACTCTGATCTGTGTTTTTATCTGATTATGTATCAGACAGTGTGGAGCTGTAGATCAGAGAAGATGAAACGGGAGGAATGTAATTATTGTTTACCTCAGCGGTAGCGCTAACTTCTGTCGCGGCAGTTCAATAGCTGTAGCTACGTACACATATCCGACGTTGAACTCATCCGTGGCTCCAGGTGAATCATGAGTTAGCACAGTGTGCTGGGTTGGCCTACATAAAAATGGCTGCCGATTCAGTAAGTCATCAGGGTACCGTTCGCCTACTA
Organism: Megaleporinus macrocephalus; assembly: GCA_021613375.1. Taxonomy (NCBI): domain Eukaryota; kingdom Metazoa; phylum Chordata; class Actinopteri; order Characiformes; family Anostomidae; genus Megaleporinus; species Megaleporinus macrocephalus. The sequence goes on from CM038706.1 coordinate 45,107,754, forward strand.
CTAAATACCTACTGAGTATTCGTACATACTAGCCACGCTCGTCTACTGATTTCACTACATAGTTTCACTGAGTAGTTGGCATGTAGATGATTCCGGACGCACCCACTTTCAGGCTATGTCTCCAGTCCAGTACTTAAAAAAGTAAAAAAGTTGAAAGAAGATAAATAAGGAACAGTGCTAATACAAAAGACAATACATGCAAAAATAGACAACATGTGCAAAGCCAGTAAATACAAAGCACATTGAATGCATGCAGGTTGGTGGCTGTCAGGCAAAGAAAACTATAGCCTTCAGATGAGGCCATAAACAAGTGGAACTGTATGGAAAGAAAAAAGGAGGATGGAGAAGAAAAGACAGGCTAGTGCAGGTCGGACATTGAATATCTAACCAGAGCTGTGTGAAATGGAGCTAACGTACAGTGGATGTGCTGCACTTTTGTACTTTGGATCAAAAGTATTGTGCACAAGCACACCAGAACGCCATACCTCTCAATTCAGGAGGACCAGAGATCGGTTTTCTGGACCACTCCTGAGAACAGCTATCATACTTGCCCAACCGCTCCAACCTTGCAGAGCAAGCGGTGAGAGGTCTGGAAAAAAAAACTCTAGTGTAAATACTTGTGGCTTTGAGTACTTGTTAATAGAGTAGCTGAGTACTCATTCTCCAAGTCCAAACTACAAAACTCCAATAACTGAAAGGCTGTTTAAAGAATATTGGACTTTTTTATTAACATTTAAATAGTTTTTAGTCGTCCATCTGATGGAACACATACTCTTCCATTTAAATCAATGTCCCAACACTCAGGCATGCTATCAAACCAGCAATAATTTGTAAATTTATAGTGTTTTCAGTGTGTTAACTACAATTATTGTAAAAGTCTTGGCTGGTCAGATGTGTTGCAGTTAATGATAGAATTTTAGTGGCTTTTAAAACAACCCCAAACTTCCAAATGCCAAATAAAGAAATGAATAGCAGCCTGTTCCTGATTTGATGCATGCATTGCTCTTTAATCTCTTCAGCTGGAGTATCATTGTTATCAATGTTAGGCTGTAATAAGTAAAGGATTTTAATATGTTTCAGTTGTGGAGATTTTGTTTGTCTCTTATTGATGACCTCAGGCCGTGAAAAGAGTGCTCTTTGAGGATCGGGGTGATTTGTCTTCGCTGGGCCTGTATGGGTTTGGTGGCGTACGGCTTTATGGGATTGTTAGTGTGTGATTTAGAGTTCGCTTTTCGTTCCTGACAGTAATATTTTGCCGTCATTAAGTTCTCGTAAAAAGCAGCAGAGTGCCAGTCAGCCAGATGGAGTCAGCTCTTTTGTGAATATTTGTTTGAAGTACAATGCCTCTCCGCTAGATTGCCCGGGACAAAGTAAGAGGCAGATTGGTGGAGGGAAGTGAGGGAATGGAACAGAGAGATGATAGGACTGGAGTGGAACTGCAAAGCAACATAAGACGATCAGCACACTCTATTAAGATCACACAGTGGGCTCAACTGAACGCGTTTACAGGCGAAATAATCATCCGACGTGTTTGTATTGTTATGAAGGGAAATTCCATTATTATTTTTTTTACTTTAGAATTCAGTCCTTTAGATGTTCAGATGATTAACTGTAGAACAATTTAGTCACGTGTCCGACATCAGGCAACACGCATCTAACCACTTGTAATAATGTAAAAATAATTTCTGTGCGGTGGTGTAGTGGTTAGTACGATGGTGTAGTGGTTAGTATGGTGGTGTAGTGGTTAGTACGGTGGTGTAGTGGTTAGTAAGGTGGTGTAGTGGTTAGTAAGGTGGTGTAGTGGTTGTATGGTGTGTAGTATTTAGTGGTGGTGTAGGTTAGTATGGTGGTGTAGTGGTTAGTATGGTGTGTAGTGAGTGTGTTGGGTAGTGTTGTTGGTGGTGGTGTAGTGGTTAGTACGGTGGTGTAGTGGTTAGTATGGTGGTGTAGTGGTCAGTACGGTGGTGTAGTAGTTAGTAAGGTGGTGTAGTGGTTAGTAAGGTGGTGTAGTGGTTAGTACGGTGGTGTAGTGGTTAGTACGGTGGTGTAGTGGTTAGTATGGTGGTGTAGTGGTTAGTATGGTGGTGTAGTAGTTAGTATGGTGGTGTAGTGGTTAGTACGGTGGTGTAGTGGTTAGTATGGTGGTGTAGTGGTCAGTACGGTGGTGTAGTAGTTAGTAAGGTGGTGTAGTGGTTAGTAAGGTGGTGTAGTGGTTAGTACGGTGGTGTAGTGGTCGGTGGTATAGTGGTTAGTATGGTGTTGTAGTGGTTAGTACGGTGGTGTAGTGGTTAGTACGGTGGTGTAGTGGCTAGTAAGGTGGTGTAGTGGTTAGTACGGTGGTGTAGTGGTTAGTATGGTGGTGTAGTGGTTAGTACAGTGGTGTAGTGGTCAGTATGGCGGTGTAGTGGTTAGTACAGTGGTGTAGTGGTTAGTATGGTCGTGTATTGGTTAGTACGGTGGTGTAGTGGTTAGTATGGTGGTGTAGTGGTCAGTACGGTGGTGTAGTGGTTAGTATGGTGGTGTAGTGGTCAGTACGGTGGTGTAGTGGTTAGTACGGTGGTATAGTGGTTAGTACGGTGGTATAGTGGTTAGTATGGTCGTGTAGTGGTTAGTACAGTGGTGTAGTGGTCAGTATGGCGGTGTAGTGGTTAGTACAGTGGTGTAGTGGTTAGTATGGTCGTGTATTGGTTAGTACGGTGGTGTAGTGGTTAGTATGGTGGTGTAGTGGTCAGTACGGTGGTGTAGTGGTTAGTACGGTGGTATAGTGGTTAGTATGGTCGTGTAGTGGTTAGTATGGTGGTGTAGTGGTTAGTACGGTGGTGTAGTGGTTAGTATGGTGTAGTGGTTATTATGGTCGTGTAGTGGTTAGTACGGTGGTGTAGTGGTTAGTATGGTGGTGTAGTGGTTATTACGATGGTGTAGTGGTTAGTACAGTGATGTAGTGGTTAGTATGGTGGTGTAGTGGTTAGTACGGTGGTGTAGTAGTTAGTACAGTGGTGTAGTGGTTAGTATGGTGGTGTAGTGGTTAGTATGGTGGTGTAGTGGTCAGTACAGTGGTGTAGTGGTTAGTAAGGTGGTGTAGTGGTTAGTATGGTGGTGTAGTGGTTAGTACGGTGGTGTAGTGGTCAGTATGGTGGTGTAGTGGTTAGTATGGTTGTGTAGTGGTTAGTAAGGTGGTGTAGTGGTTAGTATGGTGTAGTGGTTAGTACGGTGGTGTAGTGGTTAGTACAATGGTGTAGTGGTTAGTATGGTGTAGTGGTTAGTATGGTGGTGTAGTGGTTAGTACGATGGTGTAGGGGTTAGTATGGTGGTGTAGTGGTTAGTACGGTGGTGTAGTGGTTAGTATGGTGGTGTAGTGGTCAGTATGGTGGTATAGTGGTTAGTATGGTGGTGTAGTGGTTAGTACGGTGGTGTAGTGGTTAGTATGGTGGTGTAGTGGTTAGTACGGTGGTGTAGTGGTTAGTACGGTGGTGTAGTGGTTAGTATGGTGGTGTAGTGGTCAGTACTGTAGTGTAGTGGTCAGTATGGTGGTGTAGTGGTCAGTACTGTAGTGTAGTGGTTAGTATGGTGGTGTAGTGGTCAGTACAGTGGTGTAGTGGTTAGTAAGGTAGTGTAGTGGCTAGTATGGTGGTGTAGTGGTTAGTATGGTTGTGTAGTGGTTAGTAAGGTGGTGTAGTGGTTAGTATGGTGTAGTGGTTAGTACGGTGGTGTAGTGGTTAGTACAATGGTGTAGTGGTTAGTATGGTGTAGTGGTTAGTATGGTGGTGTAGTGGTTAGTATGGTGGTGTAGTGGTTAGTACGGTGGTGTAGTGGTTAGTATGGTGGTGTAGTGGTTAGTACGTGGTGTAGTGGTTAGTATGGTAGTGTAGTGGTCAGTACGGTGGTATAGTGGTTAGTATGGTGGTGTAGTGGTCAGTACGGTGGTGTAGTGGTTAGTATGGTGGTGTAGTGGTTAGTACGGTGGTGTAGTGGTTAGTATGGTGGTCTAGTGGTCAGTACTGTAGTGTAGTGGTCAGTACGGTGGTGTAGTGGTTAGTATGGTGGTGTAGTGGTTAGTACTGTGGTGTAGTGGTTAGTATGGTGGTGTAGTGGTTAGTACGTGGTGTAGTGGTTAGTATGGTGGTGTAGTGGTCAGTACGGTGGTGTAGTGGTTAGTATGGTGGTGTAGTGGTAGTACGGTGGTGTAGTGGTTAGTATGGTGGTGTAGTTGTCAGTGTGTGTAGTGGTCAGTACGGTGGTGTAGTGGTTAGTAGGTGGTGTAGTGGTAGTATGGTGGTGTAGTGGTTAGTATGGTGGGTTAGTGGTTAGTATGGTGGTGTAGTGGTTAGTATGGTGGGTTAGTGGTTAGTATGGTGGGTTAGTGGTTAGTATGGTGGTGTAGTGGTTAGTATGGTGGTGTAGTGGTTAGTATGGTGGTGTAGTGGTTAGTATGGTGGTGTAGTGGTTAGTATGGTGGGTTAGTGGTTAGTATGGTGGGTTAGTGGTTAGTATGGTGGTGTAGTGGTTAGTATGGTGGGTTAGTGGTTAGTATGGTGGTGTAGTGGTTAGTATGGTGGTGTAGTGGTTAGTATGGTGGTGTAGTGGTCAGTATGGTGGTGTAGTGGTTAGTACGGTGGTGTAGTGGTTAGTATGGTGGTTGTAGTGGTTAGTACGGTGGTGTAGTGGTTAGTATGGTGGTGTAGTGGTTAGTACGGTGGTGTAGTGGTTAGTATGGTGGTGTAGTGGTCAGTACGGTGGTATAGTGGTTAGTATGGTGGGTTAGTGGTTAGTATGGTGGGTTAGTGGTTAGTATGGTGGGTTAGTGGTTAGTACTATCGCCTCACAGTAAGATGATCTGTGTGGAGTGTGTATGTTCTCTCCGTGTTTGAGTGGGTTTCCTCTGGGTACTCCGGTTTCCTCTCACAGTCCAAACACATGCATGTTAGGTTGATCACTCACTCTAAACTGCCCATAGGTGTAGGTGTGCGTTGGCCATACGATGGACTGGTGTCCTGTCCATGATGTACTCTGCCTTCGCTCGATGACGCTGGGATTGGCTCAGTACCACCACTACTGTGAACAATTCTGACCTGACAGGTGTTTGCAGAACTGAGGCTTTCATACCAAACCACTCCGAATGACTTATGCAAACCTTTAAGTAATATTATAGGCAAAGTCTGGTCTTCATAGATCAGTCAGTTTTTATTTTTAATACATAAAGTACTTTCTTGTATGTGTGTTGACCCAAGAAGAAGCACATGATGGAAAAAGTCCTGACTGACAATTTTTATTAACTTGTTAATAATATATAATAATATATAATGATATATAATGATATGGGTGCAAATGACACACACAAAATGCAATACAGTATTTGTATACGCACATAAAAAGAAAGAACATGAAGGATATCAGATTAATGTGCACTGAATACCCAATAAAATCCAGATTTCTTTACTTGATGGATGGATTCATCGCTGTTCAAAGAAAATCATGTATCTTGATTTTTGATGATTTTCATTTTCCTACATCGTTGGAACTCGACAGCTGCCCTTCACATATTGTGAGAATTTCATGAAGAATGGACCAATAGAAATGCTCCAAAATAGCTTAGAAAAAATTCTGGTTCCATTGACTTGCATTGTAAGTAAAGACTGTTTTTGGCCTCTCCTGTAAAGTTTCCTTTTTGGTTCTACCAGTTTTTCTTTGCACAGCGATGTCTTGAAGTCCAGTGATGTTTTAATCCTACATTTAGGTTACTGTTTACATCTCATATATATATAATCTGCCAGAATGACTCTGTAATTGACGTACATGCACTCACATTGACTTTGATGGACAAAATCAGACGCTCAGTGTCATTTCCCCCCATTCACTTCACATTTTCTAAAACACTCCAGCAGGAGCCTCACTGTCAGGGCTAATCGTTCTCTGGGTTGTGTTTTTGGTGAGGGGTCATTTCTGATTTGAACTGAGAGCCTCGTCTGGAGTCGTTCCACATGTTCTGGTTCCAGTTTGATTTGAGAGTTTATTTTGCGCTGGCTCCGTGCACTGTAGCCACTCTGTCTGATTGCTGTGTAAGCAGCAAGGCTGTGGCCTGGCTGGTACCGCCGTCTGGCATGGCTCTGTGGTCCCACGACACATCTATCTCGACCGCTGGACCATTGGCCCAAAGTCCACTCCACTTACTCAATTCATTAAAGCAGCAAATTAGGCCATTTATTAATCAGCAGGAGCAAGACTTCCTGGAAGTGCTTTTGTATTGATAATGAAACAATCCTGTGTGCTTTCCATTTGATTCCAATAGAGAACTTTACCGGAGTGCTGTATAGAGCAGTAAGTGTATATATGAAATAAAGAGGAGCGTTAAAAACATTACAGACGGTGTAGATTATTTTACTTTGAACTGATAAAGTCATTGTCAAACATTCTGCCTCGTTTAATGGAGTAAAAAAAAAAATCCTTCAGTTAAGCAGGGCTGAGGTGCAGGTACACACTCAAAGCTGCCAATGCAAGATATAAGTAAAGATTAAATGTAATTCAGTGTGGAACTGAGTGCAATTACATATGTAGGTATATCACAATGTGCAATTACATATATAGGTATATGTACTGTTGAGTAATTATTCACAAATTTCATAATTCATAACGATACAGTCGTGTTTTTTAATTTCTCAATTCAGTAAAATCAACGAATACCCCCCCCCCCAAAAAAAAATCCCATATATCTAAATTGTCCGTTTTTATATTTCTACCTCGTTTGAACATAACTGGTGTTGTTTACATTGTGTGTAAATCCAAAATAACAAATTTTGGTTCTATTAACTTACATTGAAAGTAAGGACGGTTTTTGGTCTCTCCTGTAAAGTTGGCATTGTGGGGGTACCTGTTTTTCTTTGGACAGCGATGAAATGTAGGTACACGTACTGTTGAGTAATGATTCACAAATTTCATAACTCGTGACGATACAGTTGTGTTATTTCATTTCTCGATACAGTGAAAACAACGAACTCCTGAAAATGGGTCTTATGTTAATACCTCCCTTCCCCCTAAAAAATCCCATGTATCTCTGGTTCCATTGACTTACATTGAAAGTAGGGACTGTTTTTGTCCTCTCCTGTAAAGTTGCCATTGTGAGGGTACTTGTTTTTCTTTGGACAGAGATGTTATGTAGGTATGTGTACTGGTGAGTAATGATTCATACATTTCATAATTCATAACAATACGTGTTTCTTTATTTCTCTTTATTTCTCAATACAGTGTTGATAACGAATACCTGAAAATGGGTCTTATGTTAATACCACTCATGTGTCTCCATGGTTGGTTTTTATTTTTCTACCTCATTTTAACACAACACATGCAGTTTACATAGTATGGAAGTTTCATGATGAATGGGCCAATAGAAAGGCTCCAAAATCACATAGTAAATGTTTTGGTTCCATTGACTTACATTGAAAGGCCTCTCCTGTGAAGTTGCCATTTTGGAGGTACTTGTTTTTCTTTGGACAGGGACGATATGTAGGTATGTGTAATGGTGAGTAATGATCACAAATGTCATATTTTGTATTGCTACGATACAGTGGTGTTTATTAATTCCTCAATACAGTGAAAACGAGTATTTTAAAATGGGTCTTATGTTAATATCCCCTCAAAAAAAAAATCTACAATAATTTGTAGATCATTTTTGTTTGTTTTTATTTTTCTACATCATTTGACGCAGCTTACATTCTGTAAAAGTTTTATGATGAATGAACCAATAGAAATGCTCCAAAATACCTTGAAAAAAAATTCTGGTTCCATTGACTTCCATTAAAAGTAAAGACAGGTCTCTCCTCTAAAGTTGCCATTGTGGAGGTACTAGTTATTCTTTGGACAGCGATGATATGTAGGTATGTGTAATGGTAAGCAATGATTCACAAATGTCATATTTTGTATTGGTACGATACAGTGGTGTTTTTGTTTCTTAATTTCTGTGTCTTGTGTTCATGCCCCCCCCCCAAAAAAAAAAAACTAATTACATCTATGATCATTTCTAGTATTTTCTTGCACACTTAATATAGTAGTAATACAGTATTTAATAGTAAATTACAATACGTTTCCAAGCTAATTGTAAGGTTTTTATATGAATCCTGTTGAAGTTCCTGTAGTTTCACTGTAGATGTTATACATATAAATATATCAATCCATTGAATCACTCTTATAAAAGATTAAAAAGATCTTATAAAAGATTCGAAATGTTAGTGTCTTAATGAACTTTAGCCTTTTCTTTTTGGACAGTGTAGAAACGCTATACAAATCTGTGCAAGAGAGATGAATTGACCAGCTGTGTATCAGTAACGAATGATATTTAATCCAGATATGTGATCCGTGATGCTGACAGCTGATCAGAGCTGTGATGTGAGCGTACTTCGTGAGTTTAGGACTTCAGCAGTCAATAATCCAGACCCCTTAGTCACAGGAGCCTGCAGTCCCTCATTCAAACAATAGAGGGAAGTATAAACCTTTTGACTTGTTACTTCAGGGTTTAGGTCTTGCATGTGCTAATAGTAACATGTGGTCAATCAGCAGTTGTTACCGCAGACTCACAAAGCTACTGTACGACTGGTGGAAGCATAGTAACCTGATACAACACTTAGGAGAACCTCATTCAGCTCATACTGGATATTACATTGTTGTCAGTGAAGCTGCAATGGAACATTCTGCAGAGGAATGTGATGATCTGAAGTCTCTGCCCCTTTTGCCATTGACGCAATGGTGGAATAAACTAGATGTTGATATTTTTGGAAGCCAGGCACCTCATTGTTGAATTCCAGATTAAGCTACTATTACACAACAAACATACGAGGACAGAGCACCTCCTGTCTTTCTTCAGCATAGACAATCTACACTGATAAAGCTCTCTTCTGATAAACATCCAGTTTACCTTGTAACTTGTTCATGCCTCCAACAGCCACGTACCGCTATGGGTTGGAGTATGACATCATTAAACCATGTGGACACAGAATAACAGCCCAGTTTCGTCCTCTATCTGTATCAGCCAGTTGGGCTGAATGGTGTTCGGCATTGGCCCCAAAAACATCTGTCCATCTCTGCCCGTGCTACAGTCAATCTGGTGTTTGGTATTGGTCAGTCGTGCTGAATGGTGTTTGGTATCTGTGTCAAAAACATCAGTCCATCTCTGCAACACTAAAACCAGACAATCAAATAAGGCTTTGTGTGAAAAAAGAACACAAAAGATGATCAAATGAGTTCTTCTTGTGGCTGTGTATAATGAGTGGACCAGGAGTGCCACTGTGAGCCCAAGTTCACTGCATAGCCCTGACACACCAATTAAGAACTAACCACAGACTAATGCAGGTCAACAAACTTTCCCAAGAACACATGCTGACTGTAGAATAACATGTAGGCCAGAGCTAACACAGTAACTACTGTGTATATTAAAGAGACTAATACTACTATATCCTCTAATATTGCTAATGTGTAGCTTCACTTTACCTGGAAAAAGTCTAGAAAAATCAAATACTTTTAATGGTTAATGTTATGAATCTAACTACAGTTATCTGCAGTCAGTATAGTTCCAGCACACGTCTGTAATCCTACAATATCACAGATATTATTGTAATATATTGTTATTCGTATATGGACTCCATCCCAGCTCCAGATTGTGGGGTCTCATTGTGTGCTCCGGGCTTGTATAAGGCTTTTTCATCAGATGCACAGATGTTTTTTTTCTGCTCGACCAACAGACACTGTTTCACAAACACTGACTACACTGGCAGACCCCCGACCACAATTGTAGTGTTTGTTCGACCTGCACTTGTCCCTTTATTGTTTTCTTTCCAACACCCCTTTTCCCCCCTTAAGACTCATTTATACTCGCTCTACGTGCGGAAATGTCTGCGTACGTTTTAGCTATATAACCGTCACCGCCCACATACTTGTCTACGACTATAAATGAGCCTTAAGAGTCTGATTCATTTTTGGTCACACCCAAACTTCATGATTTCACTCAACCTACAGCCTCTAAACTGCAGGTACTCTTTTAAGGCAGATGCCCAAACACACTGTCCCGCACTCCTCTACTTGTTGGTTATTCATCCCTCATCCCTTCCATAGTATTCAATCCATTTTCAGCCGAACCCAAACATTACAGACACCATACAGCATGTACTCAGTCAGGGCAGCTCCCCAAGCTCTAATCCATAGACATACTGACCCACACTCCTCTACTTGTTGTTTATTCATCCCTCGCTCCTCCTATAGAGTCCCATTCATTTTCAAGCCCACACAAACATCATGGTTTTGTTCAACCTATAGCAACAAAACTGCTTGTACTCACTCAGGACAGCTCCCCAAACACACTGACCCTCACTCCTCTATTTGTTGGTTATTCATCCCTCGCCCCTTCCATAGGATCCAATTCATTTTCATCCGAACCCAAACATTAGAGTTTCTACCAACAAACAGCATGTGCTCACTCAGTGCAGGTCCCCAAGCTCTAATACACAGACATACTGACCCCCACTCCTCTATTTGTCGTTTATACATCCCTCGCTCCTTCTATAGAGTCCCATTCATTTTCAAGCCCACACAAACATCATTTTGTTAAACCTACAAACATTTTGTTAAACCTACAGCAACAAACCTGCATGTACTCACTCAGGACAGCTCCCCAAACACACTGACCCTCACTCCTCTATTTGTCTTTTATTCATCCCTCGTTCCTCGCACTGCTAACCATCCTGTGTTTCCTGCAGATGTTTCTAGTTGATAACTGTAATATTATATACATTATTGTATATTATTGTACGGATATTGACTAACCAAGAAACTGATATATAGGCAGTTCACCTTTACCAACCCAGCCGGTTCTTTCTTCACCAAATAAAGTAAACTGTATTTAAGTTTTCTTTTCTTCGTTTGTTGTTAATGGCTTGTTTTGCCGTAGCAGTTAGTCGGTTAATTAGACCCACCTGTGGCCCCTGCCCCTCTTTTCCTTCTCCTCCTTTCACCTCTCTTTCATTTAGCTGAAGAGCATGCTGAGAGCTTGCATCTCTGCGCTGATTTGTTTTTGTTTTTGTTTTTTCTTTCCCCGCACCAACCTTGGAGGGGGCTGGCGTTATTAGTTATTGGGTTTTTGTTGTTGTTGTGTTTTTTTTTTTTTTCAGATTAAATCCAGGCGACACAGAAAGCCGTTTTCATTTGCGTTTAATGCCCCTCAACCTCCACTTCCCCCCACTCTCATACTTCTAATTAGATTCAGGGAAAATGAACTCTAATTAAAATTGTAGCGCTCTCCCCGAAAGTGCTACGCTAGCGCGGCGGCGTCTTTACCGCGCAGACGCAGCGTTAGTGCCAGACCGGGGGAACGTGGAGTGCCCTAACACAAAAACACATTTCATTAAGCCTGCTATTAAAATGCTTCTTGATTTCCCTTCTCTTCCAGTGCCCCCTGCCCCCCTGGCCCCCTGCCTCGTCTCTTGTTTATAGCCATTGTCTCCTTATTTTGTTGCGCTTTCTTTTTGTCGCTGGGCGTTTATCGATAGGAGTTGAGCCAATATCCTGTTAGGAAATTAAATGTAGGCTGTGCTGGTGATGGCTATCAGGTAGAATGTTGCCATATGAGAATCAGGCCGTGTGTTGTGAGGGTATTGCATACTTGGGGATGGGGATGAGCTTAACTCTCTCAGTCAGTCTGGTAATAGGCTACAGCAGGCCTTGTGGCTATAGACAAAATCTTTCACTATGTGAAATCACAATGGAGTAGTGTTTCACTGGGATGGAGATGGTAGCCAGCAGTAAAATATTGCATATAAAAATAATAATTATTATTATTTTGTTGTTATGTTTTGTCATTACTTGTGTGTTGTGTGTAGGAACCACTCACCGTTATAAATTATGATAATGTTAAAGCTGACTGGTGAAGCTACCGCACAGTTGCAGAATGAATCAGGGGCCTTATCACGAGGCATAGGTCCACAATGCATGTTAATAGTTTAAATAGAATTATGCATTAGTTTAGCGTATCATCGCTGTCCAATAAAAAAATAAGTATCTCCAAAAGGGCAACTTTACAGGAGAGGCCAAAAACATACCTTATCTATAATGGAATTCAATGGAACCACAATTTTTTCCAAGTTATTTTGGAGCATTTCTATTGGTTCATTCATCATGAAATTCTCACACAATGTGAACGGCAGCTGTTGGGGTCCAATGAGTTAGAAAAATAAAAATCATTAAAAAATGAGATATTTTTTTTGGACAGCGACCCCCTTATTTTAACCCCTTAAATTCCCTTAAAGAGCTCTGTGTGGTTCTACAGTTCCTATTATAGCCACATACAGTTACAAGAAAAAGTAGGTGAACCTTTTAGAATGACCTGCATTTCTGCATTGATCACTAATAAAATGTGATCAGCTCTTTATCCAATCAATCGTTATTAATTATCGGATCATTAACTTGGTTGCCATATGAGAATCAGGCCGTGTGTTGTGAGTTTAGGGCCACGTTGTTCAGGGTATTGCCTACTTGTGGGTTTTTGCTTACCTCTCACAGTCAGTCTGATAATAGGCTACAGCAGACCTTGTGGCAATAGACAAATACTTCACTATGTGAAATCACAATGCAGTAGTGTTTCACTGGGATGGAGATGGTAGCCAGCAGTAAAATATTACATATAATAATAATTATTATTATTTTTTGTTGTTTTGTCATTACATGTGTGTAGGATCCACCCACTTTGACAGGACAGGGACATTTAACTATGATGCAGCTTGACCAATCACAATCTTACATGAATTAATAGATTCAAGGATTTTTAGGGGCCAGTAGTAAAATATTGCGTGTTTATTATTTTTTGTTATAATATTTTGTCATCACATGTAGGGCTGCACCCAACAATTAATTTCAGAATCAATTAATCTACTGATTACTTTTTCGATTAGTCGATTAATCTAACAACTAATTTTTAGATTACTCAAATGTGTGTTACATGCCTGAGGCACATGTATGTGTTTGGTTTTTTTTTCTCTTCTTTCTCTCTCTCTTTTTTGTTTTTGTGCAGGCTGTGTTGGACTACCCATTGAATCCTGGCTGTCCCAATCGTCATCACTGCTGTCCGGCTGGAGGCGGACCTTGTCGGATAAAAGGGGCCTACCTGAGAGGACGTGTGTGGTGGGGAAGGCGTTTGGTGTTCATTTTGGACTGGGTTTTAATCTACGTTGGTGTAAAATGTAACTGTTATGTCCTGCTCATTGTGTCCGCCCCCACCCTCTTGCTCTTTTTCTCTCCTTTCTTCCAATGAGAGTGGACAGGTCAGGCTGGGCGCGCCTATACATTACATATAGTCAAAAACTTAGATACACCAGGTAAGAGGCAGGTGCCACCCATTGTAAGGTTTAGTTTTGGGTTAGGCAGGGTAGTTGTTTTGTTTTGTTCTTTCCGTTGGCACTGTCCATAGTCCACCTCGTTTGTCTTTTGTCATTCTGTGTTTGAAGTTAGTTGTCTGTTTAATAGTATGTGATTTATTTTTTATTGTTTAGTTTGTTTTTCTGTAGTATCTACGTGTTTATGTACTGTATGTTTTTCTGGAGAAATAGTAAAAGAAGCTAGTATTGTTTGGTAAACGCAACTACTGATATCTTTGGCCTTCCTTTTCATTCCCCATCACACTTCATATGTTACTTCCCTCCACCCCTAGCGCCATCCGCGGGGAACGTAACAGTGTGTTTCAGAGATTTGGGAAGCTGCTTGTTGTTTGAGCTACAGCAGTGGCGAAACGTGAATATCCATCGAATATATGAGCTTAACTTACTGAGCTGCAGCGGGAACGAGTGAATACGTGCTGATGAGAAGTGGTAAGACTAATCACTTAAATTATTATTATAATGAGATAAACCAGAGTTTTATCTAGCTGTCTCTTCTGTCGGGTCCTCTGCGTCCACAATGTCTGTTGTAGTATGGGAGGTTTTTTGTTGTGAGTGGTCAGTCACCAAACCAAGTGCCATCAGTCAATAGCGTTGGGCTCATGTCCCCTCCCTAAACTGTCAAAAGCACCCCCTCTGGAAACTTGAGTGCAAAACATTAGGCGTGTTCGACTTCACACGGCGTCGCGCAGCCCCATCACTGCCTGGCTCGGTGCGGTGCATGCCGGTTAGCTTTTTTGTCTGACTTGAGTCGGCACCACTGTTGCTTCACGATGACTTACTACGTTAAGATCTCACGAGTGCGAGGAGCTACAGACTTCACACACAGTCGCTGAGAGACGGCTTGATGACGACAGAGCTTAATCCTCATTGGTCAGAAGCTCCGCGGACACTTCTGACATTTAACTCTTTTCATTGTAAAATATATATTAATATATATCTCCTCTAAAACTCTTTAAAGACCTCATATTTACACTAATACTATCATATCTAGTAGCATGACAGATCATTTTCATACAGTATTCAACATATTTCTGTTTTATAATTAGTATTTCAGATCATGAAGAGGCTCCAGTGCCATAGATTTTTACTCTTATGATTTGTGAGTGTGTTTAAAAGCACTACATCACTATTGCGTTTGGATCTATTTTTCTTTCTACTCTTTCTAATTCTTTTCTTTTTTTCTATTTTTCTATTGCGTCTACTTCATCAGCTGTAAAGAGAACAAACATCGCGAGATCCGCCGTTGTTCACGTAGGCTGCAGGTGGCCACTGTCCGAGTTGAGGCTCTTTTCTATCCTCCTCCCCCCTACTGCGTTCGGCTGCTCTCGCTGACCACCAAGGCCAGACGCAGCCGTATCTCGAACACACCTATTCTCTCGCACGCAGAGAGCCGCCGCCCTAGCTCTAATTACTTGTTAGAAGGAACCACCCACTTTGGCATTTTGACCAATCGCCATGCATGAAAACATATTGTTTTTGTTGTTTGTAATAGTAAACAGGACTCTTACATAAATTATTTCGATTTAATGATTTTTAGGGGCCTGGAGTGAAATATTGCATTTAATTATTTATTTATTTATTTATTTATTTATTGGTCATTAAATATTTACATTAACTATATTGGTTCATGAAGTAAATAAATAAGAATTAAAATAATAATTTTAGATCAAAAACAAGATTTCTAATCAACATGTGTAACATTAAATAATAAAATAAACTGATTTTAATAGAGAGATACTCACAAGAGATACATACAATAACATAAGAAATGAATACGGGTCAGGTATTTGTGCATTAAGAAGGGTTTGCTTAGCTTGTGCATCAAAGGGTTAACAGCTCCTGCAGAATCTCAGAAAAGTCATAGCTTTAACCTTCTCGAAGAATCAACAGCGCTGTGAATTTAGGAGTGCCAGTTTTCTGGTTGCGTTGGCCTTTGCCCTAATTCCGAGCTCAGATGAAGTTCTTGACGGTGTGTTTATGTCTGCTTAGTTAAACAGCGCCTCAATTAGCACAGTACTCAGGAGGGTCATTTGCAACCTGGCCACAAATTTTATTCATGGGTTACAGTTTGAGCTGGAGAACCAGGGGGGCTAAATGGCACATTTACATATTAATGTCCTTGTTGTACGTGTTGGCCGTTATAAATTATGATAACTTTAAAGCTGACTCGTGAAGCCCAAATACAGCCACCGCACAGTTGCTGAGTGAATCAGGGGCCTTATCATGGCATGAGTGCACAATGCCTGTTAATGGTTTGAATAGAATTATGAATTAGTTTAGCATATCATCACTGTCCAAAGAAAAAATCTCCAAAATGGAAAGTTTACAGGAGAGGCCAAAAGCATACTTTATCTATAATGGAAGTCAATGGAACCAAAATTTTTTCCAAGCTATTTTGGAGCATTTCTATTGGTGCATTCATTATGAAATTCTTACACAATGTGAACGGCAGCTGTTGGGGTCCAATGAGTTAGAAAAATAAAAAATGTTTTTCTTTGGACAGCGACCCCCTTATTTTAACCCCTTAAATTCTTGGTGAGCTGTGTGGTTCTACATTTCCTATTATAGCCAGTTGCAAAAAAAAAAAAATTCATAGGTGGTCCTTTTAGAATGACCTCGATTTCTGCATTGATCACTAATAAAATGTGATCAGATCTTTACTTAATCCATCGTAATTTATTATCGGATCATAAACTAAGCATAGTGGAGGGAGTATCATGGTTTTAGGCTGCTTTGCTGTATTGATACACCTTCGCTTCAAAGGTGTATTAATGCAGTTTAGAGGGGAATGTAAGGCCAGCAGTTAATGCCCTAAAGCTGTTGGTTGATGATAATGACCCAAAACACACAAGCAAATCAACTAAAGAACTGTTGAAAGAGAGGAAGATCAGTGTTTTGGACTGGCCCTGTCAGAGGTCTGAACCTCTGATGGGACCTGATTAGGGTTACCCAGCAAACCTGATGAACTGACACACATTTGAAGGGAGCAATAGCCCATAATTCTTCCTTATTGTTGTGCGAACCTTATTTGCAGGTACAGGAAATGTTTGGTGGAGGTGATGCTGCCAAAGAGGAAGCAACAGGTTATTGTATTTAAGATTTCACTTATTTTCTCTATCCTGTACTGTACATGTTACTCAGTGCGCTCAATAGTATGAAAAGAACAGCTTGTGTTTTAATATTTACATTGTGTTTATGCTTTATAACAATTGCTGCATAATTTGAATAAATACTTTAATAACTGTATAATAGACTTGCAGTTTAAAGAGATAACTCATAGAATTATTGGGTTTTAAATCAATGAGCAATTTGATAATTACAGATTTGGTCATGCATTAAGCATTTAGCCCTGCGTCTATTGTTGCTGCCATTTTTATTTTTTATGTCGTTTGAACGGAACAACTACTGCTTACATGGTGTTTTCAAACATTCTGGTTCCATTGACTTGCATTGAAAGTAAAGACAGGTTTGTCCTCTCCTGTAACATTGCCATTTCGAATATGCTTGTTTCTCATTGGACAGCGACAATATACAGACTTCAGACTTAAGCCGGCTCAACAGACTGAAGATGGTTTTTGTTTTTTTTAGTAAATCTGTCTCTCAGTGGACTGATACATTGATGTGTAATGACAGGCCAGCGTTGCGTTGGCACATGAGCAGTACAGTTGATCTTGTGCGCTACAGTGTGTAGGTGTGTGCTGTATTTCTCAGGTAATAATTACAGTGCGATTGGAATCCGGTTCTCTCTCTTCCTGCATTTTCACTAGCTGCAGGGGATTAAACCTTTATGATTGATGCCCTGTTCTCCTCCCGCGGGCTCTTGCATGTCGTAAAAGCATCTCTGCTCCATGCCAGCGTGTTGTTTATGGCGTGGCTGCGTATACGTGGAGGGGCTTCTCGGAGCAGCGTAGAAGACGTAGGCGGTGTTTATCATTTGTGTTGAGGGTACTGCTGCTGCAGACGGCTTGTGGAACGCAGGACCCTCCGCTGTAAAAACGACAGTCAGGTCAGCTTAAAAGTGGAAAGGCGAGAAGTTGCATAGCTTATTTCAACATGACTCAAACTTAGTTTAGTCAGAAGACTTATTTCTGCAGGTCAGGGAGTTAAACTGTACGAGTAATGTTGGGCTTAATTAAAAAAATAAGCAGTTAATGTGGCGCCTCCTTATGGCCTGGAATTATTTACTTTTATTGTATTTTTTTTTCCTCCCCAGATTGTTTCTTATTGCTGGTTCACACCTAAATCTCACCCCTTTGCGTGAAGCCTCAGGGTGAGATTAAAAATGGAGTGCTTCCTCATCTTGGACTGCTATCTGTAGAGGGCTGCGCCTTTGCTGGAATGCTGAGATTCATGATCTCCTGGTGATTGGAGAGTTATACAGTTGTGTTACTGTGCAGTAGACATTAGAGTTGGGTATTGAAACTTGGAAAATTTTAAGAACGGCCAACCCCCCCAAATATAGATTTGGTTGCTACAAACTCAGTTTCATTCACGCCTTAAATAAATGCCAAAATGTTCATCTGTACATAGTGTAACATTTTCATTGTGTAGATTTCCCCCAGGTTATATACAGTGAGGACAATAAGTATTTGAACACCCAACTTTACAAGTTCTCCCACTTAGAAATCACGAAGAGGTCTGAAATTTTCATCTTAGGTACATGTCCACTGTGAGAGACATAATCTAAAAAAATGCCATTAGCTGCATAAAGACACCTGTCCACCCCACACAATCAGTAAGACACCTACTAACATGGCTAAGACCAAAGAGCTGTCCAAAGACACCAGAGACTTGTAGACCTCCACAAGGCTGGAAAGGGCTCCAGGGCAATTGCCAAGCAGCTTGGTGAAAAAAGATCAACTGTTGGAGCAATTATTAGAAAATGGAAGAAGCTAAACATGACTGTCCGTCTCCCTCGGACTGGGGCTCCATGCAAGATCTCACCTCGTGGCGTATCAATGATTCTAAGAAAGGTGAGGAATCAGCCCAGACCTACATGGGAGGAGCTGGTCAATGACCTGAAGACAGCTGGGACCACTGTTTCCAAGGTTACTGTGGGTAATACACTAAGACGTCATAGTTCAAAGTCATGCATGGCACAGAAAGTTCCTCTGCTTTTATCAGCACACGTCCAGGCCCGTCTTAAGTTTGCCCATTTGGATGATCCAGAGGAGTCATGGGAGAAAGTTCTGTGGTCAGATGAGATCAACATAGAACTTTTTGGTCTTAATTCCACTCGCCGTGTTTGGAGGACGAAGAATGATGAGTACCATCCCAAAAACACCATCCCTACTGTGAAGCATGGGGGTGGAAGCATTCAAGGATTCAAGGATTCAAGGAGACTTTATTGTCATTCGCATCACATGTGGTACATGGGGTGGAACGAAATTGTGGTACCCAAGGACCCAGTTTTACCCAGACAGCAGTACTTAAATAAATAAAATAAACATAAATATATAAAATATATGAAAATAAAATAAACAGGAATGGAGAAGGTAGCAGCAGAGTGTATTAAAGTGACTGGTGTCGTAAAAGTGTCAGTGCAGTAAAAGTGTCAGTGCAGTGGTTCCACTAAGTGGCGTTTAAAAGTCTTACAGCTTCCGGAATGAAGCTGTTCCTCAGTCTGTTCGTTCTACACTTAACGCTCCGCAGCCTCCTGCCTGAGGGGAGCGGGACAAACAGTGAGTGTGCTGGATGAGTGGGGTCCTTCATGATGCAGGTGGCCCTCTTCCTGCATCTGGAGGTGTATATGTCCGTGGTGGTGGGGAGGCTGACTCCGACAGACCTCTGTGCAGCCTTCACCACCCTCTGCAGAGCTTTCCTGTCTGCAGCAGAGCAGCTTCCGTGCCACACGTTGATGCTGGAGCATAGAACGCTCTCCACCACACATCTGTAGAAGGAGGTGAGGACCGAGCTCCCGAGCCCAGCTCGCCTCAACCGCCTGAGGAAGTAGAGCCGCTGATGTGCCTTCCTGACCAGGCTGGAAGTGTTGTTGCTCCAGGTGAGGTTGTTGCTCAGGTGAACACCCAAGTACCTGTAGCTGGAGACCACTTCCACCGCAGACCCTCCGACATGCAGGGGGAGGTGGGCATGTCTGCCCCTTCTGAAGTCCACAATCATCTCCTTCGTCTTCTTTATGTTGATGCAGAGGTTGTTCTTTCTGCACCAACCCTCCAGGTGTTCTACCTCCCGTCTGTAGCCAGACTCATCACTGTTTGTGATGCATCCGACCACTGCCGTGTCGTCCGCAAACTTCACAATATGACAGCCTGGGTGGATGGGTGAGCAGTCATATGTGAGCAGCGTGAACAAAAGGGGGCTCAACACACAGCCCTGAGGGGAGCCAGTGCTGAGGATTGTGGTGGAGGAGGAGAGGTTGTGGATCCTCACAGACTGCGGCCTGTTGGTCAGGAAGTCCAGGACCCAGTTGCAAAGAGAAGAGCGCACGCTCTTCCCTCAAAGCATCACGCTTTGGGGATGTTTTTCTGAACATGGACAGGACAACTGCACTATATTAAGAAGAGGATGACCGGGGCCATGTACTGCGAGATTGTGGCAAACAACCTCCCTCCCTCAGTTAGAGCGCTGAAGATGGGTCAGGGCTGGGTCTTTCAACATGACAATGACCCAAAGCACACAGCCAGGATAACCACGGAGTGGCTCCGTGAGAAGCATATCAAGGTTCCTGAGTGGCTAGTCTCCAGACCTAAATTCTAAAGAAAATCTTTGGAGGGAGCTCAAACTCCATGTGGCTGATCTGGAGAAGATCTGTGTGGAGGAATGGGCCAAAATCCCTGCTGCAGTGCAAACCTGGTAAAAAACTAATTGCAAACAAAGGTTACTGTACCAAATATTAACATTGATTTTCACAGGTGTTCAAATACTACTTTGCAGCAGTAACACACAAATAAATTATTAAAAAATCATACATTGTGATTTCCGATTATGTCTCTCACAGTGGACATGCACCTATAAAAATTTCAGACCCCTCCATGATGTCTAAGTGCAAGAACTTGCAAAGTTGTACGGTGTTCAAATACTTATTTTGCTCACTGTACATACCAGCAACATTCCAACTAAGCAAAGCCTTGGTGACTCACCTAGGACTGTCAACTCCTGCCCATCCACCAGCCCCCTGGAAGTTAGGCTGTTGTTACTCTGTTGATAAGTAGTGGAGATGGACGAACTGTTGAATTATTCTTGCTTAGATGAATTCATATAATCATGTACAGCAATAGTCAAATGTCTGCAGCTCCCCCTGTTGGTCCATAGAGAACACTGACAAAGCAGTAGTCTGTAATTTACTTTCACACAGTATATTATTTTAATAAGAAGCAGTTTGTTCAGTTTATTAGGCCTACAGGAAGAACTACAAAACCAGGCTATTCTATAGTGTTACCACATTGCACTGCAGAGACCAAGGATATCAACTGAGAAACCACTGGACTGAAGTATACTTACAATAATAGTAGCTTTTGCATGCCCTCTATTGGTCAATCTCAATGGCAATGTACTTACAATGGAAAAAAAAAAAAATATATATATATATATATATATATATCTCAGTAACTGTGTCATCTTTTTGACAATGTATTGGGCTGCTAGTAAGCAACGAGGGGTGAAAGTGAGGGCCTAGAACCCCTTGCTGTGAAAGCAATACAGACCTCTCCCCAAAGACAGCTGTGTGCCAAGATATAACTATTTGCCACTTGTGTTTGAGCATACCTCTGCACCTTGTGCAACAAAACACCTACACTAATAAACACACACACTAGGGGGCAGTGAGCACACTTGCCCGGAGCAGTGGGCAGTCCTACCACAACGTCCAGTGAGCTGTTGGGGGTTAGGTGTCTTCTGCAAGAGCACTTCATTCATGTCCTGCTGGTTCAGGGAGATTGAACCAGCAACCTCCTGGCCACAAGCCTGGATTGCTAATCTTCAGCCCATGACTCTCCCCATCCACTCGCCTTGAAAAATTAAACAGATTAAACAACTGCAGCTTTCAAAATATTGATAAATGTATGGAAAGACTGCAGTATAAAAACATATAACATATGCAGTATAAAAAATATACCCCATAATTTGAAATTGCGTTAATATTATTTCTCTAAATGGGCTTAAAACACAGTTATACATCTACAATTCTACATTTATAAACTGTAAGTGGGATTATAATATAATTTATAATAAGCTATTAGAAATTGTAACTGGGCTTGTAAAACATTGTGACATATTATGCTGTAGCTTTGTAGCTATTGATTGATTTCAATGACTGATTAATTAACTGTTCAGTTGCTTATGAACTGCGTGGTCATAGAAGGCCGTATCATTTTCAGTCTTATCTCGATTGAGATCTTGGGGGAAGTGTGGACTCTCCGTTTTATCCTGTGCGCTGGCTAATTGAGCCGGGGAGCAGAAACCTGACGAATTAAGTAGCGTGTAAGAGAGCCGGAGTGTGTCAGATTGGACGGGCAGAGAGGAACATATGCCTCGGAGCTCATGTTACCTGGCCTCACAGTTACAGCTCAGTTCACACAGATGTCTCTGCTATAATGGCACATGGTTTCCATGGAGGAATGGAAGCTGTGATTGTTACTACAGATGGCAGATCATTTGCTGCGCTGTCTGAGAATGCCTACATGTTTGCTTTACTCGTACGTGGATAATGATTTATGATGCTGTCATGGTGCCCTTAAAAGGACAAGAGAGAATGACTTATCTTGTCATGTATCATCAGCTCAAGTGTTTTGTTTCATGGCTTAGCTAGTCTGAAATTGTGTGTGTACGTGTTTACTCTGCAGCATGTGATGAATGGACAGTTCTGCCAAAGCCTGAGTTCCACCGTGATGTCAATCGTTTTGGAAATACTGCCGTAGTGAGTAATAGGTAGGCTTGTACGGAGCTTCTTATAGCTTCTTATAAGTTTAATGTCTTCGGATTTCATTTACACAGTAATACTATTTAATGTATA
Source organism: Megaleporinus macrocephalus (assembly GCA_021613375.1). Classification (NCBI taxonomy): domain Eukaryota; kingdom Metazoa; phylum Chordata; class Actinopteri; order Characiformes; family Anostomidae; genus Megaleporinus; species Megaleporinus macrocephalus. Next base: position 45,130,131 of record CM038706.1, read on the forward strand.
ACCTCCAGTTCCAAATAAGTTGGGAGGCTGATTAGTCATAACATTAAAACCTTATCTCCTTATATCTACACACACTGTCCATTATATCAGCTCCACTGACCATATAGGAGCTACACTTACAGACTGTAGTTAATTTGATTCTCTGTATACTTTATTATTCTGTTCTTCAATGGTTAGGACCCCCACAGGACCACCACAGAGCAGATATTATTTGGTTGGGGGTTTAGATATATAAATGTATATCAGGTTTATATATATATATATATATATATATATATATATATATATATATATATATATATATATATATATATATATATATATATATATATACACACTACCGCTCAAAGTTTGGGATCAGTGAAGTAGTCTTCTTTCCTTAACACAACAATGGACTGACGGGTGGTGGTGATGTGTTGTGCTGGTACGTGTAGATCAGACGCAGCAGGGTCCACTCTATTAGACACTCCTACTACTTGCTGGTCCACCTTGTAGATGTAAAGTCAGAGACAGTAGCTCATCTGCTGCTGCATAGTTTGAGTTTCCTAGTCCTTCATCAGTGCTCACAGGATGCTACCCTCAGGACAGTGTTGGTTGGATGTTGCTGGTTGGTGGACTGTTTTCAGTCCAGGGGGGAAACTGAGGTGTTTATACAATCCAGCAGCAGCACTGCCATGGATTGTTGAAACAGTGTGAGGAGCAGCAGATCAACAGTGAAAATGCTGGCTGTGTGGATCTGTTTAACACTTTCTATAAGAGATATGAGAAAAGAGAGATGTAATCTCTGTTTATGGCGAGTATGAAGGAGGGATACAATGTCCAAGAACATCTGGCTCAATATGCAGAACACAGCAAAACAACAGAAGCAGAAAGGACTGTCCTGCTAGCACACTGACACCATCTGCAGCCACATCTGTTCTTAAAAATAACAAACAAATCCACAAATGACAGTGTTGCTAAAAATAATGAATTTCATTGCCTTGGATGGCCAACTGAGGGCTGCTGTGGAGGATTTTGTGGCACAAGCTGAGCTATAATCATTTTAGTATGTTAATTTTTTAAGAACTCTTTTATTGGTGGTCAGATTTTTTGTTTATATTGTATATTTGTATTATTTTCATTAGACAGTCCAGATCAGTGCTCGCTTTTTAAAAAAAACAATTGAAACTAAAAAAATCTCCTTAACTCTTTAACATCTTACCACTTCTACATTTATCCATAGTCTTTTGGCTAATTAAGACTGGTATAAAAAAGTGCTTTATAAGTAAAGATTTTTATTATTACTATTGTTATTATTATTATTAAAAATCCGAGTTTTGATTCCAACATAGTAAAAAAATAGATGCCAAATAGTTAGATATGAAGAATGTCTTTTACTTTATCTTCCAGCTGCAGCCTTTTTACTGCCACATGGTGGTGTAGTGGTCAGTACGGTGGTGTAGTGGTTAGTATGGTGGTGTAGTGGTCAGTATGGTGGTGTAGTGGTTAGTATGGTGGTGTAGTGGTTAGTATGGTGGTGTAGTAGTTAGTATGGTGGTGTAGTGGTTAGTACGGTGGTATAGTGGTTAGTATGATGGTGTAGTGGTTAGTATGGTGGTGTAGTGGTTAGTATGGTGGTGTAGTGGTTAGTATGATGGTGTAGTGGTTAGTATGATGGTGTAGTGGTTAGTATGGTGGTGTAGTAGTTAGTATGGTGGTGTAGTGGTTAGTACGGTGGTATAGTGGTTAGTATGATGGTGTAGTGGTTAGTATGGTGGTGTAGTGGTTAGTATGGTGGTGTAGTGGTCAGTATGGTGGTATAGTGGTTAGTATGATGGTGTAGTGGTTAGTACAGTGGTGTAGTGGTTAGTATGGTGGTGTAGTGGTCAGTATGGTGGTATAGTGGTTAGTATGGTGGTGTAGTGGTTAGTATGGTGGTGTAGTGGTTAGTATGGTGGTGTAGTGGTCAGTATGGTGGTGTAGTGGTTAGTATGATGGTGTAGTGGTTAGTATGATGGTGTAGTGGTTAGTATGGTGGTGTAGTGGTCAGTATGGTGGTGTAGTGGTTAGTACGGTGGTGTAGTGGTTAGTATGGTGGTGTAGTGGTTAGTATGGTGGTGTAGTGGTTAGTATGGTGGTGTAGTGGTCAGTATGGTGGTGTAGTGGTCAGCACTGTCTCCTCACAGTAAGATGATCTGGGTTGGATTCCCGGTCTGGGTGGTTCTGTGTGGAGTGTGTATGTTCTCTCCGTGCTTGAGTGGGTTTCCTCCGGGTACTCCGGTTTCCTCTCACAGTCCAAACACATGCATGTTAGGTTGATCACTCACTCTAAAAAAATGCCCATAGATGAGTGTGTGTGGGCCATGACTGGAGACCTGTCCATGGTGTACCCCGCCTTCGCCCAATGACACTGGGATTGGCTCCAGCTTTGAATCTTTTCCTAATGAGTGCTGCTGTCATGGAGACAACTTTTATTGACAGGTCACAATGTGGGGTTAGTGTGGTGCATAAGGTGCTGCTTAATCCATCCATCTAGCCATCTGTCCAGCAACCCATCCATCCATCCATCCATCCACATATCCATATATCCATTAATCCAGCAATCTGTCACCCATCCATTTGTCCAGCAGCCCATCCAGCAATATATCTATCAGTCTGTCCACCTGTCCACCAATCTACACATCTATCCATCCATTGATCCATCTGTCCAGCAACCCTCTACATATCCATCCACTCATTCATACTCATCCATTTGATTGTCCAGCAATCCATCCAGCAATATATCCATCCGTCTATCCATCCATCCATCCATCAATGAAGGAGTCTATCCACGCATCAATCCATCTGTCCAGCTACCCATTCATCTATCAGCAGTCTGTCTACCCATTCACCCATCTACACATCCAGATTATTCCTTCTGTCTGGTAACCCTCTATATATCCATCCCTTCACACATACCTATCCATCCATTTGTCCAGCAATCCATTCAGCAATATATACAGTCTATCCATCCATGCATCCAGGAATGAAGCAGTCTATTTCTTCATCCACCCATCAATCCATCTGTCCAGCAACCCATATATCCATCTATCCATTCATCCATTCATCATCTATCCATGCTTCCCATTAACCTATTTATTAATCCACCCATCCTTTCAGCAATTCATAAGCCATCTACACATCCAGCAATTAATGCATCCATCCAACTACCCTTCCATCATTCATTCATATTTGCTTTGTTTAAAAGGTTTGGTTACATCATGTCTTTTGAATGATCCACTTTGCAGTTTTGAGCTAATCTGAAGAAACTGGACCAAATTCTAAATAGTAACTGGGATTATTGTTGAACTGACTGATTACAGAGTGAATCAGTGCTCAACTGCTTACTGGAGGGAATGTTCTGGCTGCAGAAAAAACTCTTTGATTACTGCAAGCCCTGTAATAACTAGTGTCATTGGCAGTCGTGTGTTACTTCACCAGCGTCTCTGTGGGTTATGGATCTTCACACGTCTTTGAAGCTGAGCACAGCAGAGCAAGAGGATCACAGATTGGAAATACTGGGATGTTGACCCGGGCACCCCAGGGCTAAGTGTCCTTCCTCTGACCACTGCTGTTATGGCTCTGAGGCAGGCACAAGCTGCTCCAAGGTTATTGCAATATGTCACCCCTGTCTCTTTCGCCCAGAGCAGCAGCCCTGAAAAGGAGAGGAGCGGCGATCGTGCATGAATAAAGTTCCAAATAAATTCAGAAGCGAACCTCAAATGATAAATGGACCTCAAAAGAACCCAAATCCCTCAGACGGCCGAGACTGGAGATTCACAGGGCTTTACAGCTTGCTGACAAAATCTCATTTAACTTAATGACAAACAGCAAACTGAAGTGATGTATGTGTAAGGAGAGATATGAATGCGAGAGGAGGTGGTGCTGTGAGATATGGGCTGTATTAGGAGATTATAACACAATTTTATTAATAATATTGGTTTTGAGGTACTAATGACACAAAATTGACTTCCAGAAATGACTATGCATGTTTCTTAACAAGAAAAAGTACACTACCAGTCAAACGTTTTAGTACACTACCAGTCAAACGTTTTAGATACACTACCAGTCAAACGTTTTAGTACACTACCAGTCAAACGTTTTAGTACACTACCAGTCAAACGTTTTAGATACACTACCAGTCAAACGTTTTAGTACACTACCAGTCAAACGTTTTAGTACACTACCAGTCAAACGTTTTAGATACACTACCAGTCAAACGTTTTAGATACACTACCAGTCAAACGTTTTAGTACACTACCAGTCAAACGTTTTAGTACACTATCAGTCAAACGTTTTAGTACACTACCAGCCAAATGTTTTAGATACACTACCAGTCAAACGTTTTAGTACACTACCAGTCAAACGTGTTAGTACACTACCAGTCAAACGTTTTAGTACACTACCAGCCAAACGTTTTAGTACACTACCAGACAAACGTTTTAGTACACTATCAGTCAAATGTTTTAGATACACTACCAGCCAAACGTTTTAGATACACTACCACCCAAATGTTTTAGTACTCTACCAGTCAAACGTTTTAGTACACTACCAGTCAAACGTGTTAGTACACTACCAGTCAAACGTTTTAGTACACTACCAGCCAAACGTTTTAGATACACTACCAGCCAAACGTTTTAGTACACTATCAGCCAAACGTTTTAGTACACTACCAGTCAAACGTTTTAGTACACTACCAGCCAAACGTTTTAGATACACTACCAGCCAAACGTTTTAGTACACTATCAGCCAAACGTTTTAGATACACTACCAGTCAAACGTTTTAGTACACTACCAGCCAAACGTTTTAGATACACTACCAGCCAAACGTTTTAGTACACTATCAGCCAAACGTTTTAGATACACTACCAGCCAAACGTTTTAGTACACTATCAGTCAAATGTTTTAGATACACTACCAGCCAAACGTTTTAGATACACTGCCAGCCAAACGTTTTAGTACACTACCAGTCAAACGTGTTAGTACACTACCAGTCAAACGTTTTAGTACACTACCAGCCAAACGTTTTAGATACACTACCAGCCAAACGTTTTAGTACACTACCAGTCAAACGTTTTAGTTCACTACCAGTCAAACGTGTTAGTACACTACCAGTCAAACGTTTTAGTACACTACCAGCCAAACGTTTTAGATACACTACCACCCAAATGTTTTAGTACACTACCAGTCAAACGTTTTAGTACACTACCAGTCAAACGTGTTAGTACACTACCAGTCAAACGTTTTAGTACACTACCAGCCAAACGTTTTAGATACACAACCAGCCAAACGTTTTAGTACACTATCAGCCAAACGTTTTAGATACACTACCAGCCAAACGTTTTAGTACACTATCAGTCAAATGTTTTAGATACACTACCAGCCAAACGTTTTAGATACACTACCAGCCAAACGTTTTAGTACACTACCAGTCAAACGTTTTAGTACACTACCAGCCAAACGTTTTAGATACACTACCAGCCAAACGTTTTAGTACACTACCAGCCAAACGTTTTAGATACACTACCAGCCAAACGTTTTAGTACACTATCAGTCAAATGTTTTAGATACACTACCAGCCAAACGTTTTAGATACACTACCAGTCAAACGGTTTAGTACAATACCAGTCAAACGTTTTAGTACACTACCAGCCAAACGTTTTAGTACACTACCAGTCAAACATTTTAGTACACTACCAGCCAAACGTTTTAGATACACTACCAGTCAAACGTTTTAGTACACTACCAGCCAAACGTTTTAGATACACTACCAGCCAAACGTTTTAGTACACTACCAGTCAAACGTTTTAGTACACTACCAGTCAAACGTTTTAGTACACTACCAGTCAAACGTGTTAGTACACTACCAGTCAAACCTTTTAGTACACTACCAGCCAAACGTTTTAGATACACTACCAGCCAAACGTTTTAGTACACTACCAGACAAACGTTTTAGTACACTACCAGTCAAACGTGTTAGTACACTACCAGTCAAACGTTTTAGATACACTATCAGTCAAATGTTTTAGATACACTACCAGCCAAACGTTTTAGATACACTACCACCCAAATGTTTTAGTACTCTACCAGTCAAACATTTTAGTACACTACCAGTCAAACGTGTTAGTACACTACCAGTCAAACGTTTTAGTACACTACCAGCCAAACGTTTTAGATACACTACCAGCCAAACGTTTTAGTACACTATCAGCCAAACGTTTTAGATACACTACCAGCCAAACGTTTTAGTACACTATCAGTCAAATGTTTTAGATACACTACCAGCCAAACGTTTTAGATACACTGCCAGCCAAACGTTTTAGGACACTACCAGTCAAACGTGTTAGTACACTACCAGTCAAACGTTTTAGTACACTACCAGTCAAACGTTTTAGAACACTACCAGTCAAACGTTTTAGTACACTACCAGTCAAACGTTTTAGATACACTACCAGTCAAACGTTTTAGTACACTACCATTCAAACGTTTTAGAACACTACCAGTCAAACGTTTTAGTACACTACCAGTCAAACGTGTTAGTATACTACCAGATAAACATTTTAGTACACTACCAGCCAAACGTTTAGTACACTACCAGTCAAACGTTTTAGTACACTACCAGCCAAACGTTTTAGTACACTACCAGCCAAACGTTTTAGTACACTACCAGTCAAACGTTTAGTACACTACCAGTCAAACGTTTTAGTACACTACCAGCCAAACGTTTTAGATCACTACCAGCCAAACGTTTTAGTACACTACCAGTGAAACGTTTTAGTACACTACCAGTCAAACGATTTAGTACACTACCAGTCAAACATTTTAGTACACTACCAGCCAAACGTTTTAGATACACTACCAGCCAAACGTTTCAGTACACTACCAGCCAAACGTTTTAGATACACTACCAGCCAAACGTTTTAGATCACTACCAGCCAAACGTTTTAGTACACTACCAGTCAAACGTTTAGTACACTACCAGTCAAACATTTTAATACACTACCAGTCAAACGTTTTAGTACCCTACCAGTCAAATGGTTTAATACACTACCAGTGAAACGTTTTAGTACACTACCAGTCAAACGATTTAGTACACTACCAGTCAAACATTTTAGTACACTACCAGCCAAACCTTTTAGTACACTACGAGTCAGACATTTTAGTACACTACCAGTTAAACGTTTTAGTACACTACCAGCCAAACGTTTTAGATCACTACCAGCCAAACGTTTTAGTACACTACCAGTCAAACGATTTAGTACACTACCAGTGAAACGTGTTAGTACACTACCAGCCAAACGTTTTAGATCACTACCAGTCAAACGTTTTAGTACACTACCAGTCAAACGTTTTAGTACACTACCAGCCAAACGTTTTAGATCACTACCAGCCAAACGTTTTAGATACACTACCAGCCAAACGTTTTAGTACACTACCAGTCAAACGATTTAGTACACTACCAGCCAAACGTTTTAGATCACTACCAGCCAAACGTTTTAGTACACTACCAGCCAAACGATTTAGTACACTACCAGCCAAACGTTTTAGAACACTACCAGCCAAACGTTTTAGTACACTACCAGTCAAACGATTTAGATACACTACCAGTCAAACGTTTTAGTACATTACCAGTCAAACGTTTTAGTACACTACCAGTGAAACGTTTTAGTACACTACCAGTCAAACGTTTTAGTACACTACCAGTCAAACGATTTAGTACACTACCAGCCAAACGTTTTAGATCACTACCAGCCAAACGTTTTAGTACACTACCAGTCAAACGATTTAGATCACTACCAGTCAAACATTTTAGTACACTACCAGTCAAACGTTTTAGTACACTACCAGTCAAACATTTTAGTACACTACCAGTCAAACGTTTTAGTACACTACCAGTCAAACGTTTTCGTACACTACCAGTCAAACGTTTTAGTACACTACCAGTCAAACGTTTTAGAACACTACCAGCCAAACGTTTTAGTACACTACCAGTCAAACGATTTAGATACACTACCAGTCAAACGTTTTAGTACACTACCAGCCAAACGTTTTCGTACACTACCAGTCAAACGTTTTAGTACACTACCAGTCAAACGATTTGGATACTCTACCAGTCAATTAATTCAACAGGTTACATTGTTAGTTACATCACCAATTTCTGTTTTATAATTCAGAGATGTAAGGTAAGGCCAGTATGTTTTCAGTGCTTATGCATGAGCGTTTATATGTTTTAACACTTTTTACTAGAAGGATTTTTTTAATTAAATGGAAATTAAATGTAACAGTAATAACATTATGATGCATTGTTACATCCTGGTACTGAACAATCCGTGACCTGGAACTGGTCCACAGCCCAGACTTGAAGGAACCAAAGCTGATTAAGATGTTGATCTCACTGCTTCTGAAGTTGGTAGCTATAGCTATTATAGAATGATGTTTATTATGCAAACACAAACGTGTGGAGAAAGAGAGCCTGTGTGAAAAGAGAACTCTCTCTCTTTGACTGTGAGGGACCGGTTTTTGTTATGTGATGTAACTTCATATGTTTTCATGTAAGTCTGTCTTGTCTTCTGTGCTCCCTCAGCTCCATGTACGTGTTTGGCGACTTCTCTAGTGTGATCTTGAACGATGTGCTGCTGTCTAAGTCTGCCAGCTGTAAAGCCTTCACTGAAGTGCAGCTCTGTCAAAATGCTGGCCCTGGCTTTGGCTGTGAGTGGGTTAAAGGTCACTGTGTCCCATGGGACTCTCCCGGCACTATCAGAACAGGACCTGGTTCCTCCTGCCCTGACCGCGGCAGTAGGTACACACTGTTTTTTTTTTTTTTACTCAGACTACAACAGGACTCCACACCGATCAGCCATAACATTAAAATCAACTCCTTATATCTACACTCAGTGTCCATTATACCCACTGACCACTGACCATATAGGAGCTACACTTACAGACTGTATACTTTATTACTCTGATCAGGACCCCCACAGGACCACCATAGAGCAGGTATTATTTGGGTGGTGGGTCATTCTCAGCACTGCAGTGACACTGACGTGATGTGTGTTAGTTAGTGCGTGTGTTGTGCTGGTGTGAGTGGATCAGACACAGCAGTGCTGCTGCAGTGTTTAAACACTGTGTCCACTCACTGTCCACTCTATTAGACATGCCTATGAGATGGTATGTACAGCAATACAGTACAGCCTCAAACACCAGCATATTTTACTGAAGGATCAACTGACCATGTATCAGTAATTGCTATGTAAATGTCTTTATGGATTAATTTGAGCCCAAATCTGTGATTGGACAGTAACTTACTCTAAAAGCTGATCAGTGGTGTAAAACACATGAGCCATATTTCTCTGACTAAGAATCGCTGCAGCCAATAAGGAAGACCTTGTGGTCTACAGTTCAAACACTAGATCCAGAATACAGAACTTTTGACTTTCAATGGCAGATTAAAGCTACAGCTCTGTGCTGTCAGTGTGGCCGACAAAGCTCAGACAAAGCTACCAGTGATGTGTGATATCTTTTATTTAAAAACTCGATTTAAAAAGCTATAAAATAAGCTATTTTCAGCTGCGCTGCCTTATATCAGATGGCTGTGTAAAAGTGCCATTGCTACAAGTTCTGTTAAATGTATCAGAAGGATCAGAAGCAAAGGTGAGATCCATAAGCAGGCTTGTTTCTTAAACAAAAACAGAGAACTGTAAATAGCGATGTGCTGGCCAGAGCAAAGGACGTGATAACCAGGGAACCAGGAAACCAGAGAACCAGGTAAGCCTAGCCGGGGTATCAGAAGGAGCCGGCCGTGCAGAGTAGATAGATAGCAGCAGTAGATCGTAGTCCCAACTTAAACTGGCGTTTCCAGGCTTAGCTTTCTTGTCTGAACAGTGAATAGAGCAGACCTGCTCAGTCGCGGCGTTCTCCAGGAGCGATATCCTGTCTGAGCAGCTACAGAAGTAGAAAAGCCCCCCTAACGAAAGGGTCAAGATAGTGAGAGAGTCAGTGCAGAGGCCCTGAGAGTAGCGCAGTGAGAGCGATGGCTGAGTAAACCTCGTGACAGGGATGAGTGTAGAAACGCTAGGCGGAAGTAGAGTAGCGTAGACAGTCCTTGAACTTGACGTGAGAGTCCGGCGTAACTTAGCAGAACTTAACTAAGCATGGCTGGACGAGGAAAGCCGTTTAGCTTGACGAGGCTGGGAGCAGCATAGCCTAGCTGCACAGAGAAACAAGAGGCCTGGTGTCCACGTTTGGAAGTACTTTCAGTACCACACACTGAAGTGCGACTGAAAGGAGTATTCTATATATATATATTTACATTTACGGCATTTAGCAGACGCTCTTATCCAGAGCAACTGTGCTTAGTGTTCAGTCAGAGTATAAGTATCTCTATCTAATACAAACAGGTTTAAGTTCAAACTACTCTTGAGCTCAAACACTGCCATAAACAAGAGCCAGTGCTGATACCTAGAAAGAAGACAACACAATATAAGATTAGACACAGAGCAACACCTAGCAAGACTGGAACACCTACAGAGAAGAGAATAAATACAAGACTACATACAGTATAAGATCAATACTTATCCAGAGTTCCTAGAAGATCAAGTGCAACTACAGTTTATACCAATGCTTCAGTAGATCAGTGTTTATAAGTGCTTTACAAAGAGACGGTGGTCTTCAGTCTGCGCTTGAAGGCCGTGAGAGAGTTCGCTGTTCGGACAGCCAGTGGAAGTTCGTTCCACCATCTGGGCTCCAGGACAGAGAAGCGTCTTGTCGCGTGTCTTCCATGAATCTTGAGAGATGGAGGGTCAAACCGAGCCGTACTTGAAGCGCGAAGGGCTCGAGGTGCGGTTCGACTTTTGAACATTGCCATAAGGTAAGGAGGAGCTGGTCCATTCTTGGCTTTGTAGGCATCAGAACTTTAAACTGAATGCGAGCAGCTACAGGAAGCCAGTGAAGGGAGCGCAGTAGTGGAGAGACCTGAGTGAACTTGGGGAGATTGAAGACGAGCCGTGCTGCTGCATTCTGGAGACTGGAAGAGCACCTGGGAGACCTCTTCATTATATTCCCATATAATGTTACCAGTTCTTTTGTTAACAATAGTTTACAAGTAGTCACATTTATCATATGACCTGCTTTCAATTATATTTCACGCTAGATTTATTATGTCACTGCATCAGATTCGTTCTCTCTCCTCAGATAGCTATCCCAGCGTTCCCGCTGAGGTATACGCCTGATATCAGTCTAATCTCTAATTCCTCTTCATCGTTGTGCTGTTTTGAAGGAAATAAGCAGCTTGTTTATAGGAATAAAACAGCTTTTTAAACTTATCCAGATTAGCCGAGGTTTGATTGAATGTATTTCACAGGTGGATTGTTTGCACTGCATGTCATACACATACCTGCAGGGCATTTTCTCTTTCTATAAACCCTCTGTCAGAGGATTAATGATAATCCACCCATAATCCTGTTTACACTCCATATACCGAGGGGTTCATGCCTAGAGCCACTCGGCTGTACTCTGCTCAATCTGGACCGCGCTCAGCCTCCTTCCTGCGGGGTAATATTCTTCGGGAGCGGCTGTTGATAATTGACTGAACAAAAGGTCTGCTATTGCGTAACACCGTCACACAGATGTAATTACGATTGTGTTGAAACTAAACTCCAGCAGTCGCAGTGGAGAGGATACAGCTGTGGCCTGTTTGTGGCAGTACTGCAGTGAGGATATTATCACAGATACCCTGTGGGTTTTTAAATGATCTCAAAGGTGGGACTCTGATGAAGTAATGAAACGACACACGTGCAGGAGAGATCATCTCTCTGCCCCACACTCTCTCGGCTGTCCGTCATCATTTGCGGCTGCATGACTTGCCTGGGCTGTGATGATGAAACGGTGGAGAAAAGCAGTAGAAAGCAAATAAAGAGGCCCAAGTGTTTATCATTTTGTCTTAAGATCTGATTTGTACTAGTCCATAGTACATAAATGCTAGATATTTGATTTTAATTAGAATAGATTTTCAATCAAATGTTAATCAAATAATTTTACATATTATAATATTATCGCATATCAGTTCTGCCATTAAGAGTGATTATTTAAGAATTTAAATTCTGAGCTTGAACATTTGCCAATGTTTTATTTAAATTTAATTAACAGCTTTCTAATTTTGATATTCAGTTGTTTTTTATTTATTTATTTATTTTTATTTTCTTTTATCCCTTCTTTTATCCTAATTTTTATTACTCTGTTATTACTTTTATTTTTTATTATTATTTCTTTTACTCTTTTATGTTTTACTACTATATTTATATCTATTTCTATTGTGTTTTTTTTTACTTTTGTCTTATTCCTGATTTTAGTTTCTTTATTCAGTTTTTCTTTTATGATTTATCTTACTTAATTTTGTCTCTGTTGTTATTGTTTCTTTTACATTTTAAGTTTTAAAATAAACATTTTATTTGAATTTATTTTCAATCCCTTTTTAAAATAATTTTAATGCTCAGCGACATTGTAAATGAGGGTCTCTCGTTAATGTACTCCCGAGTGAAAATAAAGATTGATTGATTGATTGATTGATGTACAGCCTGGGTCAAAAGTGACCCAACTGAGGTTTTAATTTCTCTATCTTTGCAATAAATTTACTTCATCAATCAAGCTTCCCTGAATTCCTCAGTGTACTTGTTTTTGATCATCACAAATCCTAATTTTAGCTTTATTTTTGTATCACTGCCCTTTTAACACACAACATAGGTCAAAATGAACTTAAATTAAATCTAATTTATTTGTATAGTGATTTTAACAACTGATGTAATCACAAAGCAGCTTTACAGGAATTTAGTGACCAGAAAAGTTCAATAGAGCATAAATAAGCCTAAGAAGAAAATGAAAACATAGAAAATCCCCCAGTGAGCAAGCCAGAGGTGACAATGGCAAGGAACCCATCCTCCTCTGATCAAACTACTCAAACAGTACTGATATAATGACTGTACTTCCATATACTTCTGTTCAGCTGCTCAGGTGTGCTTATATAATGATAATATGTTATAACTAAGATGAATTGTAGTAGAGATGAAGAACAGTGAGAGTGATGATGACAGTTAATGAAAGTAGAAGGTTAGTGGAAACTAGTTAGAGTCCATGTTAATAGACTCTGTAGTTAAGGTTAGGCAGCTAGTCTGAGGCCAGGGTAGCTCTTAAGTGTTCACTATAGAGTTTGACAGGAACTGTTGACATCTGTAAACATTTACAGTCAGGAACATATTTACACTGTTTTTGTTCATGAAGTAAATAAATAAGAATTAAAATAATGATTTAAGTTCATATTAAATGAATTCCATCAATACTGTGTCTTAACATGAGTAGGCAAATAAATGCCAGTACTTTGTTTCCTCTGTGTCAGCAGCTCATATCCTCTAGTTGCATTGATCTGCTGATGTGCATTACTTTGCTCTCCTCTCTGATGTGGCTCTGTAGATGCTACAGATGAGCAATGCTTCCACTTCAGTGATTGCTCCTCTTGCACTGCCAACACCAAAGGCTGCCAGTGGTGTGAGGACAAGACGTGCATCTCTGCTTCCAGCAACAGCTCTCAGGTGGGTCCAGACACCAGGACGAAAACATTTATTCCATGAAAGTTGCAGGTAATCATTCAGTATTAAGCTGAAAGTGCAGTTGTAAATGTTCAGTCCATGTCAGGTTTGTTTGTATAAGTAGAGGAGGAGATATGTTGGTGTTTGATGGCTATTTCCATAAAGCTATTATGATACAGGTGTTCATCTGTTCTTGTATAATCTCAGTAGAAGCGCATGGACCAATAGAATGGGACACTCTCAAGCAGCCACACGTGAACCTGAGGTCATCATCATGCTCAGTGCAGACGTTACTAAAATTGGGCTGTGGTGCAGTGGAATTGCATCCTCTGGGGTGATAGAACTCCACCCAGTACCTGTGGAATGAGTTGGAGTAATCCAGAACTAATCATCCAACACCAGTACCTAACTTCACCAATGCTTTTGTGGCTGAATGCAAGCAAATCCTCACAGCAATGGCAGTTACTGCAGCAAAGGCCCTCAATTTCAGAGGAAATGTTAGAAACATCTGGATGTACAGTGAGTGCTGGTATTAACTCCAGTACTTGGGAATTTTGGTTAATAACAACATCATTAATGGAAGAACTGCCTGTCGCTGTAGTTCAGGGGCCCTTATATCAACTTGATGTATCTTCCAAATACGAACATGAGCTGTTCACAAATGCTCACATATGTTGTCAGAACAAAACCTAATATATTGATTTTTATCATTTTTCAGTTAATGTAAATAAGAAAGGCTGTTGGCTTCTAAATAGGGCTGGGTGATATGGACCAATGTCATGTTTCTGGACTCATTCTCCATCTCCGTTGACTCTCTGGACTCTATTTCCCATGATACCCCTAACCAACAGGCCACCATCACTTGCCCGCCATCAGCCAATCACAGAAGCTCCTCACTGGAGTACTAATCATACACACCTGCATTTTTTTATTAACTCTAGGTGCGTCTAAAATCACCTACTTGTCTACTACTCAGTAAGCGAGTGCGCCTAGTATGTCTGAATACTCAGTAGGCGTCGAGTAGTAGGCGAACGGTACCTGGATGACCTACTGAATCGGCAGCCATTTTTATGTATGCGACCGCAGCACACTGTGCTAACCCATGATTCACCCGGAGCCATGGATGAATTCAAAGCAGAGAAAAAACGGTGAAAAGCGGAACGCCGGCTGTGTGTACGCAGCTACTGCTGCTACAGAAGTTAGCGCTACTGCTGAGGTAATCAAAGACTAAATTCCTCCTTCTCGACACTGTCTGATACATATTCAGACAAAAACACAGGTCAGTGTCACAAACAGGATCTAAATTTGTCAGTAAACAAGCTTTTAAATGAATAGCAGGACTTTTATGGTGGTGGTCTGACGTCTTGCATCACAGGATGCTGGCAATATGGCTGATGTAGTACGCCCGAGCTTGTGTGGCTACTAAAACTCACCTACTGAAATCACCCACTACTCTACTGCTTCAGCAGTACGTACTGACTCTAATCTAGTACCTACTGACTAGTAGGCGACTTTGGATGCAACATATTTTTGTTTATAGTGTTTGACTTTCTGTTTATGACCCGATTTCCTGTTAATCAAAACAAGATTCTTAGTCTTAAATCTTAAACACTTGAAACATTAAATAATAAAATAAACTGATTTCAATAGATTTACCAAAGAGATCCTCAGCAACACATACTGTAACGATTCAGACTCTGACGCTGTGTTTCGATCCATACGCAAGGCTTTATTAACAGAAACAATGACACATCTACATACAGAGTCCCATTCACGTCAATATCCAGCACTGTTTGCTGTGCTGGGGGCCCTTATGAGGGCTGGCTTGTGAGCCGCAGGTGAGACGCCAACCAGGTGATGGCGTGCAAGGGAGTGTGTGCAAGAGAGGAGGTGCTTACACATACAATGACATAGGAAATGAATACAGGTCAAGTTAAAGCCATGTTGTGCATTAGACTGGGTTTGCTTAGCTTGTGAATCAAAGGGTTAATAATCAGAGTCAGTTAGTGAAACGAACTGTTAGATATAAGCCGGTATATATAAGAATAAGGAGTGAACTGTGGTCGGCCTTCAGCTCCGGTTTTGTGTATAAGATAATCAGTTATGTGCTGTGCAGTTCTCTGTTGCTGGAAATGAGCCGAATGTAATTCCGCATTCAAGACCTGATTCATGTTTCTGGCCTCCTGTGCTGGGAATATCGCGCTGACCGATCAGTGATAAGCGGAAGGCCTACATTATGCTGAATGATGAGTCATAAATTACGTTCATGTAAACAGCTGCAGTACCAATTCAGCCCGGTCGGCTCTGCGAGGCTGGTTTAATTCTTCGGCTTGTAAGACTGAGGACACACAAACAGACGTGGCCTCCAGGATCTTCCAGGTCAGGATCCATTTTTGCTTTAATGAAGCATGCTGTAGTCTCCACGAGCCCACAAGAAGAATTGAAATCAGCAAAGAAGAAACACGTGATTAGGGTTAGAGTCGTATAAAGTGGGCTTTGCTCTGCAGAACCCAGCTAGCCTCTGAGTTCACACGGCTTTCCATCTTATTTCCTATATAACAAAAAAAAAAGACATAAAAAAGGTAATTATGGGAAATCTGGGAATGTAAAAACTAAACCACTAAGAATATGTTTAAGTATCAAAACTTAAAAAACAACACATTTACACAAAGGACATAAAACCTCAACAAGTGGATGAAATGAATGAATGAAAGTGCAACTAGAGGACTATAGTGTGGATTTATTGTAACCCATTCAAAACCAAGGCTTCTGACATATCAGGAATTACAAGCACTACAGTGTGAACTGAGTCGTTTACTGAGTAGCCAACTTCTGTTAGTCAATGACAAAACTGGTGTTCTTAATGGTGTAACGATTCATTTGTTTTCTCTATGCATCCTCCCAGTGCGTCTCGTAAATTAGAAACTCTGTGTATTTGAATCTTAACCCTCCTGTTGCTCTCAGTGTTCAGTTAGATAGCAGGATATTGTATCGATGATGGTAGAGAATTGAGCAGTAGATGCAGCAGTGAACCCAAAGAAAGATCTTTACTAGGAAACACATGTGGTGTGTAGACTGTACTGAAGTTGAACTTGCAAGAAACAGAAAAGGACTGCAGAGCCACCACCACAATGCGGTGAAGGACTGGAAAGATCATTCTCATAGACGTGTTATTGAAAATATATGCGTTTTTCTTTCCACAAACAGCCCCTTGTATGCGGCAGGTTGAGAACCACTGACCTAGACTAACCATTTAGAGTGTGTAGAAGCTGTAACTGTTTCCTACGATGGAAGTGTTCTTTGTTTATTCCATTGTTCCTTTGTTTATTCACTAGTTGTGTTGTAAGTATAAAGCCCTGCTAGCAGCAAGTCTGGATATGTGACTAATCCTTGAAGCGGTTATGTAATTTCTTTTGAACAGCAAAATGAAAGTAATAGCAGCTCTCCAATACGAGAGCAACTCTCCAATACGAGAGCAACTCTCCAATACAAGAGCAAATCTCAACTTCCAAGGATAGTAAATTGTGCAGTTCAATCAATTAACATTCGCTGTGCATTCTATATGTACAAGTTTAATTATAACCTAATAAAATCTCCTCTACTCACCAACACAAAGTGATATGGGCTGAAAGTTGAAAATCTATACTTTCCGTATAATTTCTCAGCTTTTGGTTTCAATGAAACAATTTACATCAAATTACACCAAGCTCTCGTTATCGCCGGACAGAAACAATGACTGCTAAGGATTTATCTGGCGTCTTCGTTAGTCGTGTTCCCTCGGTTATCAACTTTCACTCAAGGGTATCAGTGAGAGAGCCTCACTGCTCCGTCCTAGCTGAGACTGATTGCTCGTCCTTGTCACCGCCATGAAAATCTCTTCTGGAGAGAGAGTGTCACACAATCACATCCAGGCGTAGAGGCGAATGCACAGGTTTTATCCCACAAATCCCGTGAAGAGCAGTTAAATCAACCACACTCACCTGGTTGGGAAAGTGTAGACTGCTGCACGTTGGAAACTCTCTAATACGTGGCATATTTCACAGTAAAGACAAATGAAAACCTCAATGAACAGAGATAGAGCGGCCGTCAATGCACTTGTTATATTTGCCAGTTTACATCTCTTCTCTGATTTCAATAAATAACAGTAATTATCAGACTGGCTGGAATTACCTGGAATTTTTAGTGAACTGGGAAAATCTGCTTTTATGTACAGTGCACCAGCGAGCTGGAATTCTCTACAGGAAACTCTGAAGCTCAGCTCGCTGGGATCACTGAACCATTTTAAATTTTAGTTTCTAGTCACCATCAGAAAGCCTGTGATTGTTTAAATGAGTTTATCTTTCTATTAGGATTAAAATTTTTATCTTATTTGTTTATTTTTTATGTATTTTATGTTTATTATTTATTATTTTATTAGTTTTTTTTCTATTGTGATTGTTTTAAATGAGTTTATCTTTCTATTAGTATTTTAATTTTTATTATCTTATTTGTTTATTTTTATGTATTTTATGTTTATGTAGTATTCTTTTATTTCATTTTTTCTATCGTGATTGTTTTAAATGAGTTTATTTTTTATTAGTATTTTAATTTTTAATTAACTTATTTGTTTATTTTTATGTATTATATGTTTATTGTGTATTCTTTGATTTTATGTATTTTATGTGTATTTTATATTCTTTTATTAGATTTGTTCTATTGTGATTGTTTTAAATTAGTTTATCTTTCTATTAGTATTTTAATTTTTATCATCTTAATTGTTTATTTTTTTGTATTTTATGTGCATTTTGTATTTTATTTGATTTTTTCTATCATGATTGTTTTAAATGAGTTTATTTTTTATTAGTATTTTAATTTTTATTATATTATTTGTTTATTTTTATGTATTTTATGTTTATTTTGTATTCTTTTTTTTCTTTTTTTATCGTGATTGTTTTAAATGAGTTTATTTTATATTAGTATTTTCATTCTTAATGATCTCATTTGTTTATTTTTATGTATTTTGTTTATTTTATATTCTTTTATTTAATTTTTCTGTTTTTTTTACAATTATATTTATTCATCTATATTAAATGCTTATTTTAAAATTAGTATTTCATTTATTATTATTATTATTATTATTATTATTATTATTATTATTATTATTATTATTGTTCGTTATCAGCTGGGCTCGCCGTGGGCCAGCGAGTGGCACAGAGAGAGTGTAGACTGGACAAACCTCCCATTGGCGCTACGTTGAGCTAACTCTTGACCAGTTCGTAGACGTAGAGCAGAGACTGCTGAGAGTTGACTTACCTTGAGCTTAGAACGAGAGAGAGTCTAATGTGACGCTGATGATCTTGACAGACCTTGACTTGGAAGACGAAGGGTATTTACTTGACTTGGCAAAGTCCAGCATATCCTAACTCAACAAAGAAACAACAGGAGGCCTGGTGCGTACGCAAGAGTCCACATTCAATAGCACTCACTGAGGGGGGAGTCAGGGGGATATATTTTTAAGGGTGAGTGCCATGAGCAACAGTGTGTGTGTGCTAGGCTATCTAGTACTCCGGAGAAAGAGACCTCTGGTGGCGCTGAGCAGTATTGCTTACACATATATAGTCATACACGTTACAACTAGCAGTGAAATGCTTTGACAACTGCCCACTCGCATGAAACAGTAAGATACTATGGAATATCTGAAATACTCCAACATACAGATGGGAAACCAATGGCTCTTTACAGAACCTTGGAGCAGTGTTCAGTGACATTAGCTGGACCGCAAACACACCCACCGAAACACTTCTCCAATTTCGGAAAGCAAAACAACTGGGAAAACAATCTCACTGTAAATTAGGGAACCGCACTCGGCCAGTGGAGCAAAAATAATCAGTCTGGTTTCATTTCAGGAACCCCTCAGTTTATTTTGGATAACGTGGATTAAACTATTAATGGAGGAGCTTTCTGATGAGCTTCCAAGAACAGATCTTGAAACCTGAGAAGACGGCAGGCAGAGGAGAGCAGAGCAGACTGAAACAAGGAATAATAAACAGTTTTCACTGCCTGGTCCCCGCTGGGTTAACACATGACGCATGTACATTTTAAATGCATTGTAAACATTCAGCCAGTGCCTTCATGCACATCTCATAAAGTAATTTTCCATTTAGAAGTCATGTGTGAAGAGCGGCTGTTTTCAAAATGCCAACATCATCGGTGGCAAAGCAACAGCTCAGAACATTATAACGTTAACAGAAAACCCCACTCTGTACTGACTGTACATGTAAACAAAGATGTTAGATTAGAGGCTCAAGCCCTCACAAAGCTAAGACCCTGTTGTCAATGTGTGATCCTACATAAAGGGTTTTTTAGGACTTTCCAAGGAGGTGATGGAATTCATTAGTGGTTAAGCCCAATTTCTATGAAGTGACAATGAATAGGTCGATAGGCGTGTTCGACTTCACACGGTGGAGTTTAAAACAGACCGTTACAACATATATCCCCCACTGAGCAAGCCAGAGGCAACAGTGGTAAGGAAAAACTCCCTCAGACTGGAGGAAGAAACCTTGAGAGGAACCAGACTCCTCTGCTCAAACAGTATTTACAGTTTAATAAACTAAACACCAAAGAAAAGAGTCTCTGTTTGAAATCTGGATAGCAAAGCTTTAGAAGCTGCACAGGTAGAGCCAGTATCTATGTAAAGTGGGCGTGAGCTGAAACAGTCCCATCCTATCTCAATGCTGGTGCATCTGGATGGCACAGTGATGTAACTGAGGGTGTAGCAGTTGACACAGTTGGACAGGTGAGCTGGCTGGGGATGGGCAGGAAGGAGGCCCTGATGGTCAGTCCTCCAACAGCATTCAACAGACAGGAGGACAGTCATTACCTCAGGAAGAGTAAAGAGAGAAAGTTAGTTCGGCTCAGGAGTATGACTGTAGAGAATATGAATATTCAGAATTTTAGAGTGTGGCTGGCGACTCCGGCAGATCTAACTATAACAGCCTAAACTAAAAGGAGAGAACCAGAAGACAACATGGACATGAGACCACCCTGAGGCACTTTAGAATTAGTATATAACCTGGTCATACATTTAGGTACATTAAGGTGGTCAGCTGACTTTATTGAATAACCACACAATGCAGCTGAGCCTCTCAACCTGACCAACTGAACCCACCCCTCCACCCAACCCCATCCACACTGCTTCCAGACTAGGGTCGGTCAATCTGGAGTTATGGGACCTTGTTCCATCTCCACAGAGTCCAGTCATCATGCTCTAAACCCATTTTTCCAATAAATCCTATACTGTGAATGGATGCATCTACATCTACCATGTGGGAAGATGTATTTCATGGTCGTGGAAAAGATGTTTCAGTAGCACCTAATCACCATTGGCACGTATCAAGCAAAGACAAAAACAAGGCATTGTTTGAGTAGTTTGATCAGAGGAGGATGGGTCCCCCCCCAGTGAGTCTTAGTTCCTGCCAAGGTTCCTTACTCCAGCTCTGAGGGAGTTTATCCTTGCCACTGTCGCCTCTGGCTTGCTCACCATGGGGTTTTATATTTTTTTCTATGATTTTTATGACTTTCTTCTATGTTTTTATGTTCTTCTTATGCTTATTTATGCTCTAGTGAACTTTTCTTATCACTAAATTCCTGTAAAGCTGCTTTGTAACAACATCAGTTTTTAAAAACTCTATACAAATAAATTTTTGATTTCATTGGAATATTTTGAATTGTCTTTATTATAAACGTATAAGACTCCTTTATTGTCATCGCACAGAGTACAACCAAATTGAGCAGGAATCATTACAGTGCAGACTGTAACCTAACATAAAGTGCTAATTTAAAATAGAAAGTAAAATAAGTAAAGTCTGGTGACTGTGTGAGAAGACATTCTCCGTGTATTGCACATCAGTGAATTTCTACAGATGAAGTCGTTGGAGCAAAAATATCAAATATAAAAGATATTGCGCATTAAGAACAGATTCCTAAAATGTAACAATTAGGGCTGGAGTTACACATTGACGTAACTGATGTAATCGAATTTACGCCAAGTAGCATAGCGGGAGCCGATGCATCCTAAAGATGGCTCTCGACCAAAATATATAGTCCATTAACTTGTTGATTTCTTGTGTGTGAGGCTTATAGGCTACGTGTCAATGGTGCCTCTAAAAGTCAAGTCGGAGCGTAGACCTTCAGTCTAACCATTTATAGATCACGTGCGTTTAAGATACCCTTTAATGCATTAAGTATAGAATGGCCAGGATGGTTGTGCATAAACAACAAATAGAAGAGTGTGGGTCAGTATGTCTGGGGATCTGCTCTGAGTGAGTACAGGCAATTTGGTGGATGTAGGTTGAATGAAACCATAATGACAAAGAGACGAACAAAACCAAATGAAACAAAGTTAAGTGAAAACAAATGACTAATAGAGGAGTGTGCATCGCTATGTCTGTGGAGTAGTGTTTGAGGACCTGCCTTAAAAGAGTATATGCAGTTTGGAGGCTGTAGGTTAAATGAAAGCATGAGGTTTGGTTGTGAACTAAATGAATGGGACTCTGTGGGGGAAAACACGAAAAACAGATAAGTCTGGGTCCACCAACACTACAGTCATGGTCGTGAGTCTGTCGGTCGAGCCGGAGTTCAGTAGATTGGCGTACACTTATAGAATTAAGAACTAGAATTATCCACACGTGTTTGTACACAGCGGAATTTGACCTCCGTATTTAACCCATCCGTGCAGTGAAACATATACACACACACTAGTGAACACACTAGGGGGCAGTGAGCTCACATGCCCTGAGCGGTGGGCAGTCCTATACACGGCACCGGGGGAGCAGTTGGGGTTAGGTGCCTTGCTCAAGTCATGGCCTGCTAGTCCTGGGGATCGAACCGGCAACCTTCTGGTCACAAGGCTGGATCCCTAACCTTCAGGCCACTATTTGCAGCCTATTCATTCTCTATGGGAAAAAAATCCAGAATAAATGCATCTGATCAACAAGCTGTAAACAAGCCTGAATCACCCAGACTGGACACTCTGGAGCTGGAACGGAGTTGATATTTTGAAAACTGCAGGACCAATTACGCAATGCGTAATGCGTAAACCATAAACCTTAACCATTCCTAAATCTCAGAGCTTTGAGTCTCTAAGTAATGAGCTATAAACAGTGTGGGCTTTGTGTGCAGGCCTGGTTCAAACCCCCAGTATGACCAGTGTGGGTGAAATTATTATAAACGACCAGAGAGATAAACAAAAACAAAAAAGAGCAACTAAAAGCTCTATTCAGACTTGTTTATCAGGAAGACGTCTGCAAGTTTTCACGCCTCCTCGATGATAAATCTCTTGCGTCTGGAGAGCAATAAAAATTTCTGCAGCCCAAGCGAGTTTCTAATGGATTGTATTTTCTACAGACCTGGGTGTTTGTGTCATATGTGGTCATATGGTCATGGGAAGCTGAAGTTTGTTATATTCTAAATAGAAAGTGATGCTTTATACTTGTAGGTATAGCTTTAATCAACCTCTGGGATCTTCTTCTTCTATCTAATGCTGTTCCACTGAGGACCTGGAGAGAAGTTCTTCAACCCAGGCCAGTGATAATTGTTGAGAGACTCTTTGCAATTCAAGAAGTGCTTAATATGGACACGCGAGAAATGGTAGTCAAAAAGCTTTCTTCCAAGAAGTGACATCTGTCTGGAAAATCACAGTGAAGTATCTCTGACTGGGAATAAATGGTCAGACCACCGCTGAGTCCCTAGAAAAACAGCAGGTAAATTGACCTTTAATTTTCTCCAGAAAATAACACAGACTTGGACAATCCAAACGGAAATGAAATCAGAGAGAATCAGCTGCAACGGAGGACTTAACCTCGACACCATGTGGGGAAAATAACCTCATCCAAGCTTTCAGGCCTTTTCAATGATATGCCAAGGCATGGTCTAAGCTTTAGTTGCTTGTCAGGCCTCAGAGCTCTAGCACAGAAAACATGCAAACTTCAGACACTAGACTCATCTTAGCTCATCAAACCACCTTTGCGGACGAGAGTAGAAATTGTTCAAATCAATTGTCACACAACCAATGGCACGTTTTAAAACGTTTTAGCTTCTTGCTGGCAGCGGTTGAAGTTACATGAACTGATCACACAACCAATTAAAAAAAAAACAGTTTTAAAAAGTTTTAAAATAATGCCAAATTCTTGTTTTCTTGTTTTGTTTTAATATGGCCACTCGTCAATATGGCAAGGCCTGCAATGTTGAATTATATGTTTTTTGTTTATGTCGTCATCAAAGGCGTATAATAAGCATGGACTGAAGTGACATGTCCCCAACAATATCCAGCGATTATTGAATTGTCCCCACCAATAATTTGATCCCCTGTTCTGTCAATGTTTCATTAACCTAGAGGTGCAGGAAGGGTTAAATCGTGTTCTCTACTCATACGACCAGTGTTAGTTGCACTATATGTATAGTCCTGTATATAAAATGTTATTATATCTTAAACATGTATAGAGACACAATGCATTGATTTTCATTTAGCATTTTCAGTGTGCAGATGAACGGTCCCTGATTTTAAATAGGGGAAAAAAGCACACAGGTGCCATTAATATCAGAACCTCTGACAGAGTTTCATGAGGTTAAATTAAACATTACTGACGAAATACATTATGAGGTTAATTAATAAATGGGCTGAATGACTTTCTCTCAATGCTAGAAGCGAGTGATCTATTAACAAGTACATCCACACAATCCCTCCAGCATTGTCCCACTGCTCATTAAGATGAATACATATAAAACCATGTCAGAAATCAAACTATTTTGATACCTGGGCACAATTTTTTATTCAGAATTACTTTTTATTTACTGAGTTAACAAATTGAGGGAACGAATCAAACAAAATTTGGCCTGTGCAAATGTACTATATTAAAAAATTTTAATGAAAATATTCTATTGAAAGTTTTATATATGTTAAACTCAGTAACAGGCAGGACCCTCCCAAGGAAATCTGCCCCAAGCCCAGGAGATAACGACCTGGCATTGGCGTAGGAACTGGGAGGTCCCACCCAATATCAGTAGATTTGTCCCACCCTAAAACATTTTTATTTTTTAAACACTAAAAATACTTTTACTTTGCAATTCACGCACTGTGTTTGTTGTTAGCAATGGGCTCTGGTTGTTAGGTGGTCTGGGTCTATCACTTTGTTAAGATTTGTGTTGCCTGCACCAGCTTTAAATGCGAGGTCAGTGATGAGAGTAATGAACAGCAACGATGACCATATATACTATAATAAAACAGCATTAGTATAATGTGTTGTTATGATAACAGACTAGGAGGGTTTGGGTTAGCTAACATTTATATTAACTTTAGTCAGAAAGTACTCTGAAACATAAAGTTACATTACTATCTGACCACGCTCCAAACTGCAGACTGCTAATACACTAAATGCGTAAAATATAATAAAATAAATAAATTAATTAATGAATAAATAAAAGGACGGCAGCGTTAGAAGTGCTTTCAGTAGTGCAGTATGTAATGTTCCAGAGGGTGCTGTTTGGGACACAGCCTTACTGTCTAACATTAATGTTAGTCTTATCTAGTCAGGAAACCTTAATATACATTGTTGTGACTCTTTGTTATTAAGAAACTTTTTGCTTGGCTTATGAATGTGACAACAAGACAAATAAACTATACTATAAACCATATAATATAATAACATAAACATATAATAATAATAATAACAAAATATAATAATAATGATAAATCATGACAGTGTGTTCTCCACAGGAATACTACAAAAGCTGCATTTATTCATAAAAGTATCGGTATTAGTATCAGTACCAGTATCAGTATCGGCAAAGGTGTCAAAAGTATTCACATTCATTACTCAGGTAGAAGTATACACACCATGGTGAAAAAATACTTCTGTAGATATTGAAGTATCAACTCAAGCTTTTTACTCCAGTAAAAGTGTAAAAGTACTGCTTTTAGAACTACTTAAAGTATAAAAGTAAAAGTAATCTAGAGTGTAAATGTAAGGAGTAGAAGTAAAAAGTCAAATGGAAAATAATTACTCCAGTAAAGTATAAATAACCAAAATTACTACTTAAGTAAGATAACAAAGTATTTGTACTTCATTACTTGACAGCTCTGAGTATCTGATATCGGCCCTAAATGTTGCAGTATGGCACACGACTACTGGAAGCTCCCTGTGTTTACTTTCTTGCTCCCGGGCCACACAGTTCTGACCAATCAGAGGAAACAACGGGGAAACGCTCCGAGTAAACGAGCTCGTTAATTGACCCGGAACGAACTTCAGCGAAACAAACTACAGGTGTGAAACCGCCCTTAGAAACCTGCAGTGTCACATGTACTACCTGAAACTGATCTCTGACCTGTCTGTGTTTTAACCAGCTGTTCCAGCAGCTCAGCTGAGATATGCCTGATAGTGTATAACATTCCATCTCTGCTTCCCTACATGCCTCTCCAAATGAAGACGTGCTCTCGTGTGTCCTGCTGATGGTTGAGTGCAGATGTTTATCCGAGTCAGATGTGTATCTTTATTATCTTTTTTTATATTCCCAAAAATTCCAGTGTGTCAGACTCCCATCAGGATTTAATACACATCCCAGTTCAGCGGGGCACTGCCGGTTGATTGCGTCCACGATGCGCTGGGGTAAATATTAACCGTGTGTTAATTGAAAAGAGGAGAGAGAACGTCCCGCTCATCCTCCGCGCCCCTCCCTCGCCCGGCTGCTGTGTTTTTTCTTTTTTCTAAGCACCGACTTTTAAGCAGCTTTTGTCTGGCCTTTGAAGATTACCGTAGTACTTTAAAGGCTTCACGTCTGATGTGAAGAAGATGCAGAGGCACCAGGTTTTTTTTCTCCGCTGCCGCTTTTTTTCTTTTCGGCTGTCACTCATTCGCACTCACTCCCTGTGGCTACACTAACCAGAAAGGGGATTTTCCATATTTGTCATTTCTAATCAAAGCACACAAGTCCTCCTCTCGATGGGAGGTTGTTGATTCGTGTTGAAACACTGTAGGATTGCAGTACGCCAAATTTAGTTCACCGTGCTTCTAAATAGAAGACGGCACATTCTAGACAGAACAGTTTTGCTCTCTTCTTGTGGTACAGACGGCGTATAGCACCTTGTTATTTGACAGCAGCAGCACATGGAATGGCTGTATACATAGAATCATTTCCGGATGGATCTTATTTCCCCAGAAATTTAGTTTTAAACTGTTTGCAATTGCATGTAAACTACATTGCCAAAAGTATTCGTTTGTCTGATTCTCACTCATATGAACTGGAGTGACGTCCCATTCTTAATCCATAGGGTTTAATATGATGTCGGCCGAACCTTTGCAGCTATAACAGCTTCAACTCTTCTAGGAAGGCTCTCCACACGGTTTAGAAGTGTGTTTATGGGAATGTTGGACCGTTCTTCCAGAAGAGCATTGGTGAGGTCAGACACTGATGTTGGACAAAAAGGCCTGGCTCACAGTCATGTTGGAACAAGAAGGGGCCATCCCCAAACGGTCTCCACAAAGTTGAGAGCATGAAATTGTCCAGAATCTCTGGGTCTGCTGAAGCATTAAGAGTTCCGTTCACTGAAACTAATGAGCCGAGCCCACCTCCTGAAAAACAACCCCACGCCATAATCCCCCCTCCGCCAAACTTTACACTCAGCAAAATGCAGTCAGACAAGTACCGTTCTCCTGACAACCCCCAAACCCAGACTTGTCCATCAGATTGCAAGTCCAGAGAACTCGTCTCCACTGCTCTAGAGTCCAGTGGCGGTGTGCTTTACACCACTGCATCTGACGCTTTGCAGTGTTTCTTTGGTTCATGAAAACCCATTCCATTAAGTTCTCTACGCTCTGTTCTTAAACTGATCTGAAGGCCACATGAAGTTTGGAGATCAGCATCCGCTTGTTATAATACCTCTGACAGATGACTGTGGAATATTTAGTAGTGAGGAAATTCTAGACTGGAGCGACCCATTCTTTCACTAACAAACTAACAGCGCAGTCGTGGTCTGAAGGTTAAGGATCCGTTCTTGTGACCAGAAGGTCGCCGATTCAATCCCCAGGACTGGCAGGCCATGACTGAAGTGCCCTTGAGCCAGGCACCTAACCCCAACTGCGCCGTGGATAGGGCTGCCCACTGCTCGGGGGACGTGTGCTCACTGCCCCCTAGTGTATGTTCACTAGTGTGTGTATATGTGGGTGTTTCACTGCCCCCTAGTGTGTATGTTCACTAGTGTGAGTATATGTGGGTGTTTCACTGCCGCCTAGTGTGTATGTTCACTAGTGTGTGAGTATATGTGGGTGTTTCACTGCCGCCTAGTGTGTATGTTCACTAGTGTGTGTATATGTGGGTGTTTCACTGCCCCCTAGTGTGGATGTTCACTAGTGTGTGTATATGTGGGTGTTTCACTGCACCCTAGTGTGTATGTTCACTAGTGTGTGTATATGTGGGTGTTTCCCTGCCCCCTAGTGTGTATGTTCACTAGTGTGTGTATATGTGGGTGTTTCACTGCCCCCTAGTGTGTATGTTCACTAGTGTGTGTATATGTGGGTGTTTCACTGCCCCTAGTGTGTATGTTCACTAGTGTGTGTATGTGGGTGTTTCACTGCCCCCTAGTGTGTATGGTCACTACTGTGTGTATATGTGGGTGTTTCACTGCCCCCTAGTGTGTATGTTCACTAGTGTGAGTATATGTGGGTGTTTCACTGCCGCCTAGTGTGTATGTTCACTAGTGTGTGTGTATATGTGGGTGTTTCACTGCCGCCTAGTGTGTATGTTCACTAGTGTGTGTATATGTGGGTGTTTCACTGCCCCCTAGGGTGTATGTTCACTAGTGTGAGTATATGTGGGTGTTTCACTGCCGCCTAGTGTGTATGTTCACTAGTGTGAGTATATGTGGGTGTTTCACTGCCGCCTAGTGTGTATATTCACTAGTGTGTGTATATGTGGGTGTTTCACTGGACGGATAGGTTAAATACGGAGGTCAAATTCCATTGTTTGCACACACATGTTGCTAATTCTCAATAGTTCTTAATTCTAATGTGTGTAGAAGCAGTCTGCATGTCTAGGTCCTTGGTTTTATACACCTGTGACCTCAGAAGTGATTACTTCTTTTTTACTATAATACTTTTGGCAATACAGTGTAGCTTGTACAATAAGACTTCATGCAGAAGTTTGTAAGTATGAATCTCTCTCTCTCTCGTTCTAGATGATTTCCAGTATCCTCCATGATAGCTTGAACATGGGTCAAAATCCATTCAGCATCTTATGCAGAAATGTAAGGCTTTCTTACTGGTGATAATTGTAGTGCTGGATCTCTTTAATCTGTGTTTTAACCTCTTGAAGTCCTCATAATGAAGTCATTTTTATGCTGAATGACTAATTAAACATCTCTCAGTCGTCATTTAACAGGCGTGTAGAGAAAGTGAATAACACAGGAGGGGCTGCACAGTGTATTTTTTATTTTTTCCTAATCGCTATCGTGATTTGGCAGATGACTGCAGTATGTAATTGGTCCTCTAACATTCATTATTAAGCATTACAACAGTACATACAACATTTCATAACAGTAATATAAGTTATAAAATAAATATAGCTATACCATATACATATACACTTTTCCATATATAGAATTGGTAAGTCTGGGGTAGATAAAAGGAGATGCAGCGTATACACATCCATCATTCCACTTTGAGTGGACAACTAAATCCTAAGGATCTGAATGGATGTGTAGCTGTCAGGTAGCTCCTCACTGAGGAAGTGAAAGAAAGACACAGAATATGCTGGTGGTCTCAGAACAATGGACTGACCAATCCTGTGTGTTGGGATGGAAAGGAGCTGGAACGGCAATGACTGAACCTTGGAGCTGTGGGAAAATATTCGTGTACAAGAAAAGGAAAGACACGTCTCCTTAAATAATGGGGACACTAATAAAGACAAGGCTATATATATATATATATATATATATATATATATATATATATATATATATATATATATATATATATATATATATATATATATAAATCTCCTGATACGTCTGCCAATCCAAGTTAAGGATGTTAGGCTAATTGGTTGTTAGGACACTCTTGCTTAATTGTGATGCACAGCCAGTGCTTAATTTGTAAAACATCAGGTATAGGAACACTAAAGGTGGGGTGATCCAGCAAGTGACAGTGAGGCAAAAGGTCCTGGAACGCATAGACACAACAGTGCTTCAAGTGTCCATCTAACATAGTAGCATTCTATACAATAAAATAATTCTAGCTTTAATGACTGTGGTAAGGAGCTGCAACCATAAAATCTCAGAGATGCCACTGGACGAATAGCTTTTGGTGTCCTACAAAAAAAAGATGGTGGATCCACAAAAATAAGTTCTGAAACACAGGTACCTGAAATATGAGAGGTGCCGAATCTTGTTCCAGCAAGACCCAGCACAAATTAAGCACTGTGCACAGCTGAAAAACATTTGACTAATAAGTGAGCATAAAGAGACACGTCAGTCCATTGTTGTGTTAAGGAAGGAAGGCTACTCCATTGAAAAATAGAACACTTTTGAGCAGTAGTGTGTGTATAGTTAGGTTAGTCCCTCACTCTAAACTGCCCGTAGCTGTGAGTGTGTGTTGCGGTCACCTGTCCATGGTGTACCCTTCCTTTCACCTGATGATGGTGGGGACAAGACTTGGACACCTTGCTCTGTAGTGGTCCTTTATGGGTTCTGATCATTTAAAAAAAGGTAATCAGAGGCTAACAGATGTGTAACGATGCTTCGCTGATTTCCCGTGAAGCGGTCGCACAGACACTGGGTAGTGTGAGGCATAGTGGAAACAAAGGGTGGGTTTGGTTGAAAAATACAGATACTCCCAGGGGTAAGATGAAACGTTGGTGGAGATTTATTACAAACAAAAAAGAAAAATATTCAAACAAAACTATACTAAAAAAGAAAGAACTGAACTTATAAAATGGCCTGACTTACAGTCAGTCTAGGCAATATGAGACCCTGGTCGCTTGACCATAGCACTACCACATTTGACCAACTTCTCAAAAGCAGCTTAGCTACCCCTAAGCTCGAGGTCCGGACTCTACAGCTAGCCTCCTAAGTACTGGGATTTGTAGGACAGGCCCACCCCTGGTTAAAACCATTGCAACCTATAGACAACCACTAGAGACAACAAAACAAAACATAACAAAACATAAAATAAGGCCTTATAATAAACAGAAACAGTGCGCCTACGGCCACATTAAGGGAGAGCTCTCTCCCTACTGCCTCCCTCTGCTGGTTCCTTCAGCTAAAGGATGGCAGTAAGGTAAGAGCAAGCATGTCTCCCTCACACTCCCATATACTCTTGTGATGAGGCAAGTGGTGTTGGACTACAGTCTGTAGCTGTAGAGTTATTCTTCTTCCTCTCTTGTTGGACTGATGGCAGACTTGACTTTACAGTTACTCACTATCAAGTTTCAAGTTTATTTGTCATTTGCACATCATGTCAGGACATAACATGCATTGAAATGCTTGGGGTGAGACTCAGATACAACTCTACAGCAGGGCAGCATTATAATGTAAAACAGTGCAAACACACAATAAATAGACAATATTAAAGTAAAAATAAGCTAAAAATATACATATAGTTATACTGAAATATATAGAGGACTATACAATACACAAGATATATACAAAGGATATACAGGAGGGTCATCTGTGAAAAAATGCATAGGCAGGTTCTAAGTAGATATATTCATTAAAGTGACTTAGTGATATTGTCCATAGCAGCGATATCAGAATAAATAATATAAAGTGTAACAATGTGCAGTGGTCGAGTGAACGGTATTGGGGTCTTTCAGCCTCACAGTTTGTTCAGGAGCCTGACAGCCTGAGGGTAGAAGCTGTTCAGTAGGCGGGTTGTTCTGGCCTGGATGCTGCGGAATCTCCTGCCTGATGGCAGTATGGTGAACAGGCCGTGTGCTGGGTGACCGCTGTCTGACCTGATCTTCTGGATTTTCCTCAGGCAGCGGGACTGGTAGATGTCCTGTAAGGCTGGTAGTTTGTTGCCTATGATGTATTCTGCTGTCCTCACCACTCCTTTTAGGGCCTTGCGGTCGCAGGCAGTGCAGCTGCCGTACCAGACAGTAATGCAGCCCGTTAGGATGCTCTCTATAGTGCATCTATAGAAGCTGGTGAGGATATCAGGAGGCAGTCCAAACTTCCTGAGCCTGCGCAGGAAGAAGAGACGCTGACGGGCACATCTCACAATCGTGTTAGTGTGGAGGGACCAGGTGAGGTCATCAGAGAGGTGAACGCCGAGGAACTTAACACTGCTGACTCTCTCCACTTCAGCCCCGTTGATGTAAAGGGGAGAGTGACCACCCTTCTGCTGCTTCCTGTAGTCCACAATCATCTCCTTCGTTTTGCTGATGTTTAGACGGAGATTGTTGTCGTGGCTCCACTCTGACAGAGCGCTGACCTCGTCTCTATAGGCTGTTTCATCTCCATCTGTGATGAGGCCTAGGATGGTAGTGTCATCAGTGAATTTGAAGATGAGGTTGGAGGAGTGTTTGGCTACACATTCATTAGTGTACAGGGAATACAGGAGGGGGCTGAGTACACATCCCTGGGGGGCCCCCGTGCTCAGAGTCAGAGTGGAAGAGATGCTGTCACCCACCCTCACCACCTGCTGTCTGCTCGTCAGGAAGTCCAGTATCCAGTTGCAGAGATAAGAGTTCAAACCCAAGTCTTTGAGCTTCGGGATGAGTTTGGCTGGGATGATTGTGTTGAATGCTGAGCTGTAATCTATGAACAGCTTCTCACATACGTGTTCTTTCTGTCCAAGTGTGAGAGAGCAGTGTGTACAGTTAGTGCAATGGCGTCGTCTGTGGATCTGTTGGAGCGGTATGCAAACTGGTGAGTGTCCATATTGGCAGGAAGCATAGAACAGATCTGAGCTTTGACCAGCCGCTCAAAGCACTTCATAGCTGTTGATGTCAGTGCAACAGGGCGGTAGTCATTCAGACAGGTGACAGAAGGTTTCTTGGGAACTGGAACAATGATGGTTTCTTTAAAGCACGTAGGAACCACTGACAGTCTTAGGGAGAGGTTAAAGATGTCAGTGAAAACCTCAGCCAGCTGGTTGGCACATGCTTTAAGTACACGACTGTGTACACCATCAGGACCTGGTGCTTTGCGTGGGTTAACTGCCCTGAAGGATTTCGCCTCTTGAGGTACAAGGTACTACTTCACATTCTGTTGATCATTGTATCGATCCTTTAGCTTTAAAACACTAAGAAGATTAACCTACTGAACAGCTTTGCTTAATCTACTTAAACCATATACAACCGTTGCACAGACTTTTAATGCTCTCCCACTTCAGTGTTTACACGTTTATGTCTTGAGATCTGATTGGTAACAAGCTAATATATCCCAGTACCCATTTCGTTAAATTGGGATCATCTTTTTATCCAGAGCCCACAGATGAGGTTGGTACTGTAGGCCTAGTAGAAAGAACCATTGTGGGTCAGTTTCTTAGTTTGGTAAACTTCTTTAATATAGTTTTTTTTGTTGTTTTTCTTAAGGTTTTTCTTTCTTGTATTCTATTATATGATAGCATGAGCATGCAGTGGCCATTATCTACAAAAACATTCACATTTTCTTGTTTTTCTTGCCAAAAGATCATAGTTTTGTCCCGTTGACAGGCATTTCGCTTGGTTTGCTTTGTTGTCACAAATGTTTTGACTAACAGGAGAAGGATGCTCGCTACATGCTCATGTCTGCTGCTGCGAGTGTGTTTTATTATTTGACCTGTTTGAAACTCCCTAGAATGGAGAAAACACAAATGAGGCCTAGCATGAGCACAGTTGGCAGATTTCCTCAAACACACACACACACACATACAAAGAGCATAAAGAATGAACCTGAAATATTCTTCCCTTTGTTTCTCTAGACTTTCTTTGCAGATTATGTTCTGAATTTGAGGCTCTTTGAAACATCATTGGTGTTTGTTTAAATTAGAGTTGACAGTTGTATAAAGAGGTTGATGTTTGAATATAAGAGTTGATGTTTGAATAGAGGAGTTGATGTTTGAATAGAGGAGTTGATGTTTGAATAGAGAGGTTGATGTTTGAATAGAGGAGTTAATGTTTGAATAGAGGAGTTGATGTTTGAATAGAGGAGTTGATGTTTGAATGGAGAAGTTGATGTTTGTATAGAGGAGTTGATGTTTGAATAAAGAGGTTGATGTTTGAATAGAGGAGTTAATGTTTGAATAGAGGAGTTAATGTTTGAATAGAGAGGTTGATGTTTGGATAGAGAGGTTGAAGCTTGAATAGAGGAGTTGATGTTTGAATAGAGGAGTTGATGTTTGAATAGAGGAGTTAATATTTGAATAAAGGAGTTGATGTTTGTATAGAGGAGTTGATATTTGAATAAAGGAGTTGATGTTTGAATAGAGAGGTTGATGTTTGAATAGAGGAGTTGATATTTGAATAGAGAGGTTGATGTTTGAATAGATGAGTTGATGTTTGAATAGAGGAGTTGATGTTTGAATAGAGGAGTTGATGTTTGAATAGAGAGGTTGATGTTTGAATAGAGGAGTTGATGTTTTAATTGAGAGGTTGATGTTTGAATAGAGAAGTTGATGTTTGTATAGAGGAGTTGATGTTTTAATAGAGAGGTTGATGTTTGAATAGAGAGGTTGATGTTTGGATAGAGAGGTTGAAGCTTGAATAGAGGAGTTGATGTTTGAATAGAGGAGTTGATGTTTGAATAGAGGAGTTAATATTTGAATAAAGGAGTTGATGTTTGTATAGAGGAGTTGATATTTGAATAAAGGAGTTGATGTTTGAATAGAGAGGTTGATGTTTGAATAGAGGAGTTGATATTTGAATAGAGAGGTTGATGTTTGAATAGATGAGTTGATGTTTGAATAGAGGAGTTGATGTTTGAATAGAGGAGTTGATGTTTGAATAGAGAGGTTGATGTTTGAATAGAGGAGTTAATATTTGAATAGAGGAGTTGATGTTTGAATAGAGAGGTTGATGTTTGACTAGAGAGGTTGATGTTTGAATGGAGGAGTTGATGTTCATATAGAGGAGTTGATGTTTGAATAGAGGTTGATGTTTGAATAGAAAAGTTGATGTTTGAATAGAGGAGTTGATGTTTGAATAAAGGAGTTGATGTTTGAATATATTTTTTGTAATCGAGGTCGTTGAGCAATCATTTCAGCCCTAGTTGGCAGGTATCATCAATGTACAGGTATATTTAGTACTAGACAGATCCCTGCTCACTATTTCAGTGTTTTCTTTGCTCAGAAGTTATTAATATTAGTGATACGTATCGTCCACTCTGAAAATGTCTTACGCTGTTTGCCACTTCATCTAAAGTAAGCTCCACACAAACAAACCGATAGTCCATATTTGGGTCTGACAATGCTGTCAAATCTGTATTTATATGTATTTCCTCACGCACATGCACACCCTTCATCTGTTCATTTCTCCTTCCCTCTCTCCATCCTATCATTCTCCCTCTGTATTCCTCCCATCTGTTGTTATTAAGGCCTGAGGGAGATTGAGTTCTGTTAGAGCAGACACTGTAAATTTCCAGCCTGCCGCTCAGACGCACTCACCGTAAACTCCTCCACTCGAAAATCCATCAAGTATCGACGTCTGTCCGACTGCGCGCGCGAGGACACGTTCCGGATAGAGATTCCGCTCTGATCTTAGATCATCCACACTCCCTGCCAGACTCAACTCCCGTACTGCACTACCAGCGTGTGGAGATCTCGCGCTTCGAAGCAGTGGAGAACATTACTGGACTGAAAATGGACCAGGTGGAGTATATTAGTGTATATTGAGTAATTATTGTTTTGATAATCAACTTTAATAAGTTTTAAGACAATGGGGAAGACTGTGTCTTGTGTCTGTCAGACTCTGCTTGGTAGCAGAATTGGAAATATGCATTATCCCGCTAGTTGGGGGGTGCTGGAGCCAATCCCAGCATCATCAGAAGAGGTAAACCAGTCCACATGTCACACTCTTAAAAAATAAAAGTTTGTCAAGTGTACCATTAGTATACTTCTTTTCATTGGCGTAGGCACCAGGGGGGGGGCAGCCTTTCACTTTGTTGAGGCTTGTGTTGAGATGCCTGTTCAGAAATATCCTGCAGTTAGCAGCTTCACTAGACTAGACTAGAGCTCTAACCTTGCTGGAGTGTTGGGTAGTTCACGCCAGCTTTAAACGTGAGTTCAGTGATGAGAGCAATGAACAGCAACGATGACCATATATACTGTAATAAAACAGTCTTAGTATAATGTGTTGTTATGGTAACAGACTAGGAGGGTTTGGGTTAGCTAACGTTTATATTAACTTTAGTCAGAAAGTACTCTGAAACATAAAGTTACATTACTCTCTGACCACGCCCCCAAACTGCAGACTGCTACTACACTAAATATAATAAATAAAATATAATAAATAAAATAGATAAATAAATGAATGAATAAATAAAAGGACACCTTCGTTAGAAGTGCTGTTAGTAGTGTAATGTTGCAGGAGGTGCTGTTTGGGACACAGCCTTACTGTCTAACATTAATGTTAGTCTTGTCTAGTCAGGAACCTTAACATACATTTATTTATCATTTCATTTCAGCATTATATCACCAAAGAAAATAATATAATTTTTAGTTATATATGTATATAATCCAGACATTGCATGTATAATTTAAAAGTTTTCTGACAGCAGTACCATGTTATGTAGAGTATCTAGTTTAGTTTGTAGAGTGGTCTTTAATTGGATTTATCTAATAATAAACAGACGTACAGATAATGTTGTATTTTGTTTATTTATTAGTAATTTACTGTAATTCTACAAATGTTGTTCTATGTCACTATACATACAGTGATTTACTACCTTACCTACTGTGGAATCAGCTTATAGTTAATATTTTAGGGGATAGGGTGGGCTTTGATTTATATTAGCAAATGTAACCCCCCCCCCCGCGTCAAACCCGCTCCTACACCCTTGCTTTTTTTACACTAAAACCAAGTGAGCATACTTTGAGTTCACTTTATGTACTTCTCAGTGATTTACTAAACACAGTTATACTTAAGTATAATTGGGTTCTACTGACAGTAGAAGTTTATAGAACAATCTAAGTATATCTGGCCTTTATTTGTACTTGATCTTTTGATTGAGATATACTTAAGAACATTATAAGTAACTATTCTTCTGCTGCACAAAAACACATCCAATATTTCCAATATCCAATATTTGTTTGGAAATTTGATTTATAAAGGTACAAATATGATTCTCAATCTGAGTGTGTCTTGTTTATTTTATGTGTGTTCTCTGTTGACTAAGTAAACGTTATTAAAGTTATACTTAGTATAGTAGATTTTTTCCACTTAAAGTGCAACAATAATATAAGCAGTGAACTGTGTGTTATGTTAGGATTTCTTAAAGAAAACTTACAAGTATACTTTTTAAGATGAATTAAACTAGTAAACTTACAGTAAACATAAGTTTTAGTGTAGTAGCAGTATAAAAGATGTGAACTAGTTGTTGGTCTACTACTCTTACACTTAAAGTACACTTAAAAGTATACTGTTTTAAACTAAAAAGTGGGCCGATTTAGTCCCAAGAAGTATTAAAATAGTACATATACAAGTGTCCTACTGGTACAAATTATATTAGCATCCTAACTACATAAAGTAAACCTGGGCAATATACATTTTACTTTATATAATGAACTTATTAAGCCCTGAAACACTCACATATACACACACACTAGTGAACACTAGGGGGCAGTAAGCACACTTGCCTGGAGCGATGTGCAGCCCAACCACAGTGCCGAGGGAGCAGTCAGGGGTTAGGTGCCTTGCTTAAGGGCACTTCAGTCATGTCCTGTCAGTTCATGGGGATTGAACCAGCAACCTTCCGGTCACCAGGCTGGTTCTCTAATCTCCAGACCATGCCCACTCAAGCAACAGTGCTAACTACTACACCACCGTGCCAGCAATATGCATCGTCATCTCTTCCAAAACGCAAATTAACCAGTCCTGATACATTAAAAGCTGGACCTTTAATAGATGGAATGTATCAGCGATTCACAATACTATTGTCAATACAGAATACAAGTTTCCCACTTGCTACCCCCCCCACCCCACCAACTGTAGGACTGTTTATGTCAGGTTTACTGATCCATATCTGCATACACTAGTTATTGCTTGTATCCCTACTGCTCGAAATGCCGGTCTCCCGTGTGTTGTTCTCCGGGATGTTGACAGTAAAGTATCATAAACAGGATTTATCAGGGAATAAACATCATTAGGGTCAGCTCTCTGCTGGATACGGGGGAGGAATTAGCTGTAGAAGAATTCTGATGAGGGTTCGGCCCCTCGTTTTCTTCCGTCGCGAAAGTTCAGCCTCGTTCTTTCCGCCGGCAGAGTAAACACGGCACAGCGGTTCCCTCGTCTGCAACTCCCCGCAGATCTACCTGTTGTGATGGAGGATAATTTAATTAGAGAAAGTGCAGTTTTCATATTTAAACAAAGCTGCAGACGGAGATAAAGAAACGCATTGTGCCTGACAGCACAATAATACGCACCTAATCAAAATGGAAATGAGCGCGACTTCGCCCGCGTGGTACGCTCCCCAAATACGCTCTTTTGAATCTAAAAGCCGAGATAAAAGAAAATACCTCCTGCATAATGTGCCATCAAACCTCGTGGCATGTACATTGTGTTGCGGAGTTGCGCTGAGGCGTTAGCTGGATGTTATTTCCTTGGCAGAGTTTTCGGGTTTCACCTCTAACATCATTTGGTGTCGCTCTAACAAATGCTTCAGTCTTCTCCACACAGCTTTTATGAATATATCATTCAACCCTCAGTTTAAGAAATGTTCCTCTTTAGCTTGAACTCAATGTCTTTTTGATTCTCCGTGCTCACACACAGCTCTGCCTTTCTCTTATTGGGTGCATGTTGGCAGGGTGGGAATTATACAATGACAACTGCGGGGGTCAAGGTTTTCTTCAGGGTGTAAAGGGAAACCAGTAGAGCGCAGGCGCGTGCCTCAGTGAACTAAAGTCTTACAATCCTTATAGTGTCTTGCTTGCTTACTGTAACATCTGCCACATACCACACAACAACCTCTGCAGTAGAGATTGAGCGATATATCAGGTCGATATTTGCTATTTTTTAATATAATAAGTGTTTGGTAGTGCCCATTTAAAGTCAGGCACGTCCGCGGGCAGCCCCCAAGATGAAACTTTTATAACTGTTTGGCCAATAATAAGTGAAAATGAATAATTTACAGCGAACAGTGAGGTTTTTAATGAGGTGGTTACGTGTTTCTAGTGGACGTGAACCAGAGCGGATGTTTTACTCCTTAGCTCCGGGGCTAAAGCTAACTGCTCTACTGTAATACACACATTAACACGTTACTGTTACACAGAGAGTCTCTCCGGAGCAGCCAGAGCTTCCCAGATATTACTCAGATATTACTCAGCTTCCAGATATTACTCAGCTTCCAGCACTCGAGACTAACAGAACTAAAGAGAGAGTAAAGAGAACAGAACAGAGCCGCTGTGTTAACAACCATTACAGCACATCCGTCTCTCTCTCTCTCTCTCTGCGCGCTTTCTCTCTCTAGGTGCGTCGGAAATTGCCTACTAGTCAGTAGGTACTAGATTAGAGTCAGTACGTACTGCTCGAGCGTCAGACTAGTGGGTAATTTCAGTAGGTGAGTTTTAGTAGCTACACAAGCTCGGACATACTACGTCCACCATATTACCAGCGTCCTGTGACGCAAGACGTCAGACCACCACCATAAAAGTCCTGCTATTCATTTAAAAGCTCGTTTACTGACAGATTTAGATCTTTTAGTGACTCTGATCTGAGTTTTTGTCTGATTATGTATCAGACGGTGTCGAGCTGTAGCTCAGAGAAGATGAAACGGGAGGAATGTAATCATTGTTTATCTCAGCAGTAGCGCTAACTCTAGCTGCGCTCGCCTACTGATTTCACTACTGAGTATTCAGACATACTAGCCGCGCTCGCCTACTGATTTCACTACTGAGTATTCAGACATACTAGCCGCGCTCGCCTACTGATTTCACTACTGAGTATTCTTACATACTAGCCGCGCTCGCCTACTGATTTACTACTGAGTATTCAGACATACTAGCCGCGCTCGCCTACTGATTTCACTACTGAGTATTCAGACATACTAGCCGCGCTCGCCTACTGATTTCACTACTGAGTATTCAGACATACTAGCCGCGCTCGCCTACTGATTTCACTACTGAGTATTCGGACATACTAGCCGCTCTCGCCTACTCATTTCACTACTGAGTATTCGGACATACTAGCCGCGCTCGCCTACTGATTTCACTACTGAGTATTCGGACATACTAGCCGCGCTCGCCTACTGATTTCACTACTGAGTATTCGGACATACTAGCCGCTCTCACCTACTGATTTCACTACTGAGTATTCGGACATACTAGCCGCGCTCACCTACTGATTTCACTACTGAGTATTCGGACATACTAGCCGCGCTCGCCTACTCATTTCACTACTGAGTATTCGGACATACTAGCCGCTCTCACCTACTGATTTCACTACTGAGTATTCGGACATACTAGCCGCGCTCACCTACTGATTTCACTACTGAGTATTCAGACATACTAGACGCGCTCGCCTACTGATTTCACTACTGAGTATTCAGACATACTAGCCGCGCTCGCCTACTGATTTACTACTGAGTATTCAGACATACTAGCCACGCTCGCCTACTGATTTCACTACTGAGTATTCAGACATACTAGCCGCGCTCGCCTACTGATTTACTACTGAGTATTCAGACATACTAACCGTGCTCGCCTACTGACTTCACTACTGAGTATTCAGACATACTAACCGTGCTCGCCTACTGATTTCACTACTGAGTATTCAGACATACTAGACGCGCTCGCCTACTGATTTCACTACTGAGTATTCAGACATACTAGCCGCGCTCGCCTACTGATTTACTACTGAGTATTCAGACATACTAGCCACGCTCGCCTACTGATTTCACTACTGAGTATTCAGACATACTAGCCGCGCTCGCCTACTGATTTACTACTGAGTATTCAGACATACTAGCCACGCTCGCCTACTGATTTCACTACTGAGTATTCAGACATACTAGCCGCGCTCGCCTACTGATTTCACTACCGAGTAGTAGACAAGTAGGAGATTTCAGACGCAACGTTTGTCTCTCTCTGCACGCTATCTCTCTCTCTCTCTAAACATTGTTTTTTCTGAAGCAGCAAATAATCATAATCTGCAGTAACCTTTTTTAACTATGCTTTCCATTTTATGTTTTCAGCATAATACTTTTTATTAGAGCCGCCCATAAACTCTAATTTAGCTAACCATGTTAAATGAAACAACAGAGTTTTATCTTCAGTGTACTGATTCACAGCATGAATATGTGAGTTTACTGTGGAACTACACTCCCCTGTGGGTTCTCTCCCCTGACCTCTGCCAGATCAAACACCGGAAAAAACATAGTTGAGAGTGCCAAGCTGGTCTGGCCAGGAGTTGTTCTAGGTCAGGTCAAAGGAGAGAACCCTGAATGTCTCCCCAAGATGGCCGCTTGATGATCTTTTATATTGCAATGTGCCCCCTAGTGGTCAGTCACGGACCTGCACCATGTCACAAAGAAAAACACCAAACAACATGGCCACCAACAGACCTAAAAAACATGGATCAGGGGTCGTAACAGCATGTATATTTGAGTTTATTGTAGAACTACTCATCTGGGCAACTAGTTTCTCACCTTATGAATTCTTTTATTAAACATAATGAATACAGAATCAATTTGAAAGTGTTGTTGTATTATTGTTGTTGTTGAAAAGGACTTTGTTTACTTTTACATACTATAGATGCGACAGTGTTTGTTAATTTGGTCATTATTATTATTATGATTATTATTGGCGTCATGGTGGCGTAGAGGTCAGCACTGTGTCCTCACAGCAAGAAGGTCTGGGTTGAATTCCCGGTCCGGGTCGTTCTATGTGGGGTGTGTATGTTCTCCCTGTGCTTGAGTGGGTTTCCTCCGGGTACTCCGGTTTCCTCCCACAGTCCAAACACATGCATGTTAGATTGATCGCTCACTCTAAACTGCTTGTAGGTGTGAGTGAGTGTGCGTTGTTGGACTGGCTTCCATGTCCATGGTATAACGTGCCTGATGATGCTGGGATTGACTTGTGGGAGGAGCTTCTGGTCAGCAGTGTAAAGTGCCTACTGACAGTAATCTGAGGCGCAAAGCTTGTGGGGGGGCTTCTGGTCAGCAGTGGTGAGTGCTTACTGACAGTAGTCTGAGTATAGGACAAACTACAATCTGATGCCTGAATCTTGGTTACCAAAGTCTCATAAACCAAGGACAACAAAGTCCTATCTGGTCTAAACTGACTGCAGAGGTCACCGAAATTGTTTGGAAAGGTCACCTGGTCTGAAGAGTCCTGTTGTCCTGGCGTTGGAAGATGAGTATACCTGGAGAAGTGATGGCCCAAGGATGCACTGCAGGAAGAAGAGAGCTGGTGGAGGGAGTGTGAGGTTCTGCTGGGAAGCCTTGAGTCTGAATATGATGAGGACATTGATTTGACACGTGTCACCTCCCTAAGCATCATTGAGGACCTCGGACATTTGTAATATTAATTGGTCCACTATGAAAGACATATGGACCCTCATTTCTTTAAGCAGAGAATGTGCTTTTCCCCACAGACACCAT
Organism: Megaleporinus macrocephalus; assembly: GCA_021613375.1. Lineage (NCBI taxonomy): Eukaryota > Metazoa > Chordata > Actinopteri > Characiformes > Anostomidae > Megaleporinus > Megaleporinus macrocephalus. The sequence goes on from CM038706.1 coordinate 45,172,485, forward strand.
AAAAAAAGTAGTGCGTCTGAGAGAGTTTGTAAAAGCATCATCTGAACACCCCCGATCTCTCTCTCTCTTACTTTTCCCCCCAGTCCACTCTGCTGAGCAGCCCACACACAGCATGGGTTTCTGTGTTGAAAGCTCTTCTGAAGAGATTGGGAAATGGACCCTCCGAGCAAGGTCTGTGCTCGATTAAAAATTTGAGAGGTGCTGGTTCAAGACATGTACTTTTTTTGTTCTGGTGCCTGCAGAGCAGTAATTAGTGGCAAAGTAAAGGGCTGTGTGTGGCTGAGGACACTTACATAAAGTTTTCGGTTTTAGAAGCTATATTTATAGTGCAAGTTTGTTGCCCACTTCAACTGCACCCTTACGATAGGGTTTAAATTCTAACTCACTTTGAGCATGTTAGAGGCGGCCGACGTGTATCATCTACTTTAATCCAATGCTAGTCATTAAAAATGGAATAAATATAAAATAACTTTTTATTTAATAACTAGTTTATTTATATGGAGGACCAACATTTGCTTTTCTGTTTTTAGTAAATGGGCAGTGGCTGGACAGGTTGTTTAAGTTGTCAGTAGCAGGACTGAGGTCTTAGACCTGCGAGGGCAGTGCTCCTCCTGTTGCTGACCTCTGGAAGCTCCATTCATCTAGTCTGCTGCACCGGAGTGTGAAGGTATGTTAGTATGTTAGTATATTACTATTACATTGTGAGACTGTTTCTATCTCTATTTTTTATATTCTATATATATATATATATATATATATATATATATATATATATATATATATATATATATATATATATATTCTATTCTATTATATAAATATTTTATTATATTTTACTGTTTTACTACATTTTTCATATTCTTATTTTTTTTGCATATATATATGTCAAGAAACAAAAAATGAGACAACAGAAATGCAACAAACAATAACTATAATAACTAAAAATATTTGTGCTCAAGTTTTCAGAGGGGGTAGTCCTGACAGTTTGGGGGCGGGGCATTCCATCGTAACTCAGCAAACTACCTAGCAGTGGTAACCTAGCACTAGCTAGCTGTTTCTCCATGATCATACAGTTAAGCCCGCCCACTTAGAGGGAAGATATGATTGGTCAGTTTTACTGTAATTTTAAATTGGTATCACTGAATCCTCTGTACCTGAACAGCGGGACCACCAATCACCAACATTCTGCGGAGGCATCACAGTCCTTATAGGGGGAGACACAGACTCACAGGCTTCCACTTAACCCCTCACGCTTGAACACAGATTGAATAGACACGCTTGAATAATTTATTTGTCTATATTTTTACAATTGTTTAGATGTTGGTTGTCAAACTGTAACTAGATAAAATAAATTTATATATATGTGTGTGTGTGTGTGTGTGTGTGTGTGTGTGTGTGTGTGTGTGTGTGTGTGTGTTTGTCAAGAATAATTTGGGTTCCCCACTGATATGATATATATATATATATATATATATATATATATATATATATATATATATATATATATATTTGGTCTCCCATTTTGAAGATATTTGTTTTTCTTTGGACAGCAATGATATAATTCCCTAAAGAATAAATGATCTTTTTAGTCTTTTAATATTTTTAACAATAAAAGTTAAATAAAAGAATCAATAAGTTATATGAGTGGACAGTAAGACTCCCTGCTATATTACTAATTACTGATTCTTTTGTTTTGCGTGCCGTGAGCGTTCTGATCAGTTACAGATGATCTTGTTGAATTTCTGGCTATTTAATGGCATCATAGTCTCGGCCGGAGGTCTGGACCATCTGTTACCTATTGCACATTAAACTAATGTGATTTTGCCAGTCGAATTCTTTTTGTAATTTGTATGTGTGTGAGTATATTTATACACTTCTGTGCTCTGCTTCTAATCTGTCTGATGGGAAACATGTTTTTGCAAACAGTTGCATATTGTTTCTGGACAAATAATGTGTGCCAAGTTCATGGCATCACATGCTTAAAAGTTATTCAGTAGTCATTACAGTTGTCTGTTAATTGTTTAGAAGCTGTGGAAGATATGTGTTTGGCGATACAGCTGGCGTGATGTTGCTGCAGGTATGCTTACTAAGTGTGCACTGTTGAAATTCAGTGTGAATCATGCAAGAAACAAAAAAATGTAGTACTGAAAAGAACCGTTGTATCATAGGGTAAAAATCAAACATGTTGACGGTGGATGAGCTCGTAGTTCTGTACTTACTTCATGAATGACGAAAAAGACACCCTGTGTCCCGGCGACGTTACATCTTATGAATGATTAAAATTTTTAACCTCTCTTCAGAAGTTTCCACCATTTCTTCTTTGTAGTGTCCGTATGGTAGAGTGGTCTCCAGCTTTCAGGAAACTGAAAACTGAAAAGCCGTTTCACGTCTGAAACGTTTTAGTACACTACCAGTCAAACGTTTTAGATCACTACCAGCCAAACATTTTAGATACACTACCAGTCAAACGTTTTAGATACACTACCAGCCAAACGTTTTAGATACACTACCAGCCAAACGTTTTAGATACACTACCAGCCAAACGTTTTAGATACACTACCAGTCAAACGTTTTAGTACACTACCAGTCAAACGTTTTAGTACACTACCAGCCAAACGTTTTAGTACACTACCAGTCAAACGTTTTAGTACACTACCAGTCAAACGTTTTAGTACACTACCAGCCAAACGTTTTAGTACACTACCAGTCAAACGTTTTAGTACACTACCAGTCAAACGTTTTAGTACACTACCAGTCAAACGTTTTAGTACACTACCAGCCAAACGTTTTAGATACACTACCAGTCAAACGTTTTAGTACACTACCAGTCAAACGTTTTAGTACACTACCAGCCAAACGTTTTAGTACACTACCAGTCAAACGTTTTAGTACACTACCAGCCAAACGTTTTAGATACACTACCAGCCAAACGTTTTAGTACACTACCAGTCAAACGTTTTAGTACACTACCAGTCAAACGTTTTAGTACACTACCAGCCAAACGTTTTAGTACACTACCAGTCAAACGTTTTAGTACACTACCAGTCAAACGTTTTAGTACACTACCAGCCAAACGTTTTAGTACACTACCAGTCAAACGTTTTAGTACACTACCAGCCAAACGTTTTAGATACACTACCAGCCAAACGTTTTAGTACACTACCAGTCAAACGTTTTAGTACACTACCAGTCAAACGTTTTAGAACACTACCAGCCAAACGTTTTAGATACACTACCAGCCAAACGTTTTAGATACACTACCAGCCAAACGTTTTAGTACACTACCAGTCAAACGTTTTAGTACACTACCAGCCAAACGTTTTAGATACACTACCAGCCAAACGTTTTAGTACACTACCAGACAAACGTTTTAGATACATTACCAGCCAAACGTTTTAGATACACTACCAGCCAAACGTTTTAGATACATTACCAGCCAAACGTTTTAGATACACTACCAGCCAAACGTTTTAGTACACTACCAGCCAAACGTTTTAGATCACTACCAGCCAAATGTTTTAGATACACTACCAGCCAAACGTTTTAGATACACTACCAGCCAAACGTTTTAGTACACTATCAGTCAAACGTTTTAGATACACTACCAGCCAAATGTTTTAGATACACTACCAGCCAAATGTTTTAGATACACTACCAGCCAAATGTTTTAGATACACTACCAGCCAAACGTTTTAGATACACTACCAGCCAAATGTTTTAGATACACTACCAGCCAAATGTTTTAGTACACTACCAGCCAAACGTTTTAGTACACTACCAGCCAAACGTTTTAGTACACTACCAGCCAAATGTTTTAGATACACTACCAGCCAAACGTTTTAGATACACTACCAGCCAAACGTTTTAGATACACTACCAGCCAAACGTTTTAGTACACTACCAGCCAAATGTTTTAGATCACTACGAGCCAAACGTTTTAGTACACTACCAGCCAAATGTTTTAGAACACTACCAGCCAAACATTTTAGTACACTACCAGACAAACGTTTTAGATCACTACCAGCCAAACGTTTTAGAACACTACCAGCCAAACATTTTAGTACACTACCAGACAAACGTTTTAGATCACTACCAGCCAAACGTTTTAGAACACTACCAGTGAAACGTTTTAGTACACTACCAGCCAAACATTTTAGTACACTACCAGACAAACGTTTTAGATCACTACCAGCCAAACGTTTTAGAACACTACCAGCCAAACATTTTAGTACACTACCAGACAAACGTTTTAGATCACTACCAGCCAAACGTTTTAGAACACTACCAGTGAAACGTTTTAGATCACTACCAGCCAAACGTTTTAGATACACTACCAGCCAAACGTTTTAGTACACTACCAGCCAAATGTTTTAGATCACTACGAGCCAAACGTTTTAGTACACTACCAGCCAAACGTTTTAGATACACTACCAGCCAAACGTTTTAGATACACTACCAGCCAAACGTTTTAGTACACTACCAGCCAAACGTTTTAGATCACTACCAGCCAAACGTTTTAGATACACTACCAGCCAAACGTTTTAGATACACTACCAGCCAAACGTTTTAGATACACTGCCAGTCAAACGTTTTAGTACACTACCAGTCAAACGTTTTAGTACACTACCAGCCAAACGTTTTAGTACACTACCAGTCAAACGTTTTAGTACACTACCAGTCAAACGTTTTAGTACACTACCAGCCAAACGTTTTAGTACACTACCAGTCAAACGTTTTAGTACACTACCAGTCAAACGTTTTAGTACACTACCAGCCAAACGTTTTAGTACACTACCAGTCAAACGTTTTAGTACACTACCAGCCAAACGTTTTAGATACACTACCAGCCAAACGTTTTAGTACACTACCAGTCAAACGTTTTAGTACACTACCAGTCAAACGTTTTAGTACACTACCAGCCAAACGTTTTAGTACACTACCAGTCAAACGTTTTAGTACACTACCAGTCAAACGTTTTAGTACACTACCAGCCAAACGTTTTAGTACACTACCAGTCAAACGTTTTAGTACACTACCAGCCAAACGTTTTAGATACACTACCAGCCAAACGTTTTAGTACACTACCAGTCAAACGTTTTAGTACACTACCAGTCAAACGTTTTAGAACACTACCAGCCAAACGTTTTAGATACACTACCAGCCAAACGTTTTAGATACACTACCAGCCAAACGTTTTAGTACACTACCAGTCAAACGTTTTAGTACACTACCAGCCAAACGTTTTAGATACACTACCAGCCAAACGTTTTAGTACACTACCAGACAAACGTTTTAGATACATTACCAGCCAAACGTTTTAGATACACTACCAGCCAAACGTTTTAGATACATTACCAGCCAAACGTTTTAGATACACTACCAGCCAAACGTTTTAGTACACTACCAGCCAAACGTTTTAGATCACTACCAGCCAAATGTTTTAGATACACTACCAGCCAAACGTTTTAGATACACTACCAGCCAAACGTTTTAGTACACTACCAGCCAAACGTTTTAGATACACTACCAGCCAAATGTTTTAGATACACTACCAGCCAAATGTTTTAGTACACTACCAGCCAAACGTTTTAGTACACTACCAGCCAAACGTTTTAGTACACTACCAGCCAAATGTTTTAGATACACTACCAGCCAAACGTTTTAGATACACTACCAGCCAAACGTTTTAGATACACTACCAGCCAAACGTTTTAGTACACTACCAGCCAAATGTTTTAGATCACTACGAGCCAAACGTTTTAGTACACTACCAGCCAAATGTTTTAGAACACTACCAGCCAAACATTTTAGTACACTACCAGACAAACGTTTTAGATCACTACCAGCCAAACGTTTTAGTACACTACCAGCCAAACGTTTTAGTACACTACCAGACAAACGTTTTAGATCACTACCAGCCAAACGTTTTAGAACACTACCAGCCAAACATTTTAGTACACTACCAGACAAACGTTTTAGATCACTACCAGCCAAACGTTTTAGAACACTACCAGTGAAACGTTTTAGTACACTACCAGCCAAACATTTTAGTACACTACCAGACAAACGTTTTAGATCACTACCAGCCAAACGTTTTAGAACACTACCAGCCAAACATTTTAGTACACTACCAGACAAACGTTTTAGATCACTACCAGCCAAACGTTTTAGAACACTACCAGTGAAACGTTTTAGATCACTACCAGCCAAACGTTTTAGATACACTACCAGCCAAACGTTTTAGTACACTACCAGCCAAATGTTTTAGATCACTACGAGCCAAACGTTTTAGTACACTACCAGCCAAACGTTTTAGATACACTACCAGCCAAACGTTTTAGATACACTACCAGCCAAACGTTTTAGTACACTACCAGCCAAACGTTTTAGATCACTACCAGCCAAACGTTTTAGTACACTACCAGCCAAACGTTTTAGTACACTACCAGCCAAATGTTTTAGATCACTACCAGCCAAACGTTTTAGTACACTACCAGCCAAACGTTTTAGTACACTACCAGCCAAATGTTTTAGATACACTACCAGACAAACGTTTTAGATACACTACCAGTCAAACGTTTTAGTACACTACCAGTCAAACATTTTAGTACACTACCAGACAAACGTTTTAGATACACTACCAGTCAAACGTTTTAGTACACTACCAGCCAAACATTTTAGTACACTACCAGCCAAACGTTTTAGTACACTACCAGCCAAACATTTTAGTACACTACCAGACAAACGTTTTAGATCACTACCAGCCAAACGTTTTAGAACACTACCAGTGAAACGTTTTAGTACACTACCAGCCAAACATTTTAGTACACTACCAGACAAACGTTTTAGATCACTACCAGCCAAACGTTTTAGAACACTACCAGCCAAACATTTTAGTACACTACCAGCCAAACGTTTTAGAACACTACCAGTGAAACGTTTTAGTACACTACCAGCCAAACATTTTAGTACACTACCAGCCAAATGTTTTAGAACACTACCAGCCAAACGTTTTAGTACACTACCAGTGAAACGTTTTAGTACACTACCAGCCAAACATTTTAGTACACTACCAGCCAAATGTTTTAGAACACTACCAGCCAAACATTTTAGTACACTACCAGACAAACGTTTTAGATACACTACCAGTCAAACGTTTTAGTACACTACCAGCCAAACATTTTAGTACACTACCAGCCAAACGTTTTAGTACACTACCAGCCAAACATTTTAGTACACTACCAGACAAACGTTTTAGATCACTACCAGCCAAACGTTTTAGAACACTACCAGTGAAACGTTTTAGTACACTACCAGCCAAACATTTTAGTACACTACCAGACAAACGTTTTAGATCACTACCAGCCAAACGTTTTAGAACACTACCAGCCAAACATTTTAGTACACTACCAGCCAAACGTTTTAGAACACTACCAGTGAAACGTTTTAGTACACTACCAGCCAAACATTTTAGTACACTACCAGCCAAATGTTTTAGAACACTACCAGCCAAACGTTTTAGTACACTACCAGTGAAACGTTTTAGTACACTACCAGCCAAACATTTTAGTACACTACCAGCCAAATGTTTTAGAACACTACTAGCCAAACATTTTAGTACACTACCAGCCAAATGTTTTAGATACACTACCAGCCAAATGTTTTAGAACACTATCAGCCAAACATTTTAGTACACTACCAGCCAAATGTTTTAGATACACTACCAGCCAAATGTTTTAGAACACTACCAGCCAAACGTTTTAGTACACTACCAGCCAAACGTTTTAGAACACTACCAGCCAAACGTTTTAGTACACTACCAGATAAACGTTTTAATACACTACCAGTCAAATGTTTTAGATCTCTACCAGCTAAACCCCCTACTACTGCTTTTTTATGACTGACACATTGACAGATTCAATATTTTGAGTATTTAGATGAATAGACAGATGCTGTTTATTTAAAGGAGACATAATATAGAAACTTTCCTCTGTACTCACTGTAGCTGCCATCCAAGAAATAATGAACGAGAAGCCGCCTTTTGTTTCTCATTTTACAGAAGTGATTTTGCAGATTGTGTGGATTTCTGCTCAATGCTGCCTCATATCAAGCAAACATCCTACTCCATACATTTACTGCGTATGCCGTTTCACATGCAGATGTCCCGGATTCTGTAGGATTATTGGACTGTATTATGTTCTCATTTCAAAGAGGCATATAGCTAAGATAAACAGCCTTCAGTAATATTCCGAGACTGAAGTTTAAATCGAGTAAAGAGGTAAAAACAAAGGTTACTTGTATACTGAATTACAAGGCTCTACATTGAGCATTGCTGTGGCATGACTATCAGTGTAAACAAGCTTTACAAGTCATACTCTGTATTGTGCTTTGCTGGAGCCATTGTGGAGTTCTCCAATACAGTCTAATGACCGCACTCCAGGGTAGAGATTTGGTCCCAGCATTGGTAGGGACAACCCCCCTCCAATAAAAGACAATCAAAACTAAAGGATTTTTTATGTTTGCTTCTGCTATAAATCTGACTGCTAGCTGATATATGACAGAAGGTAGCAAAAGCTTGCTAATTAACATGGTTTACCAACTTGTTTACCAACAATTCATTGCCCTTATTTTTCGTAGTGGGAAGACATTTAGTTGCAGGTTTTCTTTCAGTGGTTACCAGACCTCCGTCCACCTTCAAACATTGTAATAACATTATGCTGAAATATGGAGTGTCTTGGCACGTTTAGCATGTTGACTGGACGACTAAATATCACAGCAAATTGTAATTCTGCAAATAACACACCATTAAAAGTGGGTTATAAGAAAAAGAGAACCCTTGTCTACTGGCTAGTTAGTTTATTACCTATGACTTACAGCCTGGGAGCTCCTGATGTCGCTTCTCTCCCCGTTCTCTGCTCTAATTCATCCCAAAGGTGTTCTAACAGCTTGAGGTCTGGACTCTGTGCAGGCATTGGTCAGCATTAAGAGTTCCTTTCACTGGAACTCAGGGGCCGAGCCCAACTCTGTTATTGAATAATAACCCCACACCATAATCCCCCCTCTACCAAACTTTACACTCGGCACAATGCAGTCAGACAATTACTGTTCTCCTGGCAACCGCTCATCCGCTCAGACTCATCCATCAGATTGCCACACAGAGAAGTGTGATTGATCACTCCAGAGAACACGCCTCCACCACTCTAGAGTCCAGTGGCGGTGCTTTGCTTGGTGATGTAATGCTTGGTTCTCGGTCATGAAATCCCATTCCATGAAGCTCTCTACGCTCTGTTCTTGAGCTGATCTGAAGACCACATGAAGTTTGGAGGTCTGTAGTGATTGACTCTGCAGAAAGTTTGTGACCTCTGTGCACTATGCTCCTCAGCATCCGCTGACCCGCTCTGTCATTGTACATGGCTACCACTTGGCTGACGTTCTTGCTGTCGTACCCAGTCGCTTCCACTTTGTTATAACACCACTGACAGTCCACTGTGGAATATTTAGTAGTGAGGAAACTTCACGACTGGACATGTTGCACAGGTGGCGTCCTATCACGGTACCACGCTGGAGTTCACTGAGCTCCTGAGAGCGACCCATTCTTTCACTAATGTATGTAGAAGCAGTCTGCATGACTAGGTGCTTGGTTTTATAAACCTGTGGCCATGGAAGTGATGGGAACATCTGAATTCAGTGATTTGGATGGGCGAATGAATACTGTTGGCAACACAGTATACGTGAATTAAGGCACGTCTGAGCAGAGGGAAAATATATGCGATTGAAAAATAGAGCACAATATGTCTCCTTTAAATACAGAACGACAGCACTGTTTATCAGATTATGCTTTATTTTTATTTTTATTTTATTTTTTTATCCACATGCCTTCATGCATAGCGTTTGCGTAGGTGTCGCAGCTAACCGAGCACTGCGACAGAAGAATGTAAGAAGAACTCGGAGCTCGGCGAGAGAGAGCGAGGGAGCGAGGGAAAGGAAGAAAACCTGTGTTTGTAATTATAAAGAGTTGTGTGATTATGAAAAAGGCACAGCGGCTAAAAATGAATCATTGTGTAGCGTCTGAATAATGCAAGAGGAAGAGTTGGCTTTGAGAAGAGAGGAGGTGTTTCAGGGTAGAGAGTTCAGCTCGCACATCTGTGCTTTATGGAAATCCAGACCCAGAATGCAGAGGAACATGCAAATCGTGCCAGAACTTGCAGCGATGAAGAGGAACATTTCAGAAAACTTTTCAAACCTTTCATTCGCGTGCCCCTTTGAGGTGTAGGCTGAAATTGAATGCGCTATAGAGATGCCGTAGCGCGATCTGGGTTGACAGCTATTTATCTTCGCCTTGCGCGCTTAGGTTGCCATTGTTCACCCTTACGTGAATAGTAACCTTTTAAAAATTCTTATAACTGCAGGTTCACATCCACTTCACTTCAATCAGCGGAACCTGAGGTACAGCGCGAACACAAGGTTAGTTAGGTGGGAGTGAACTATATAGTTTGCCACCAAAATATATATTGTTTTACAGATAAATAGTTACATTAAAAATCATATTTCAATTACAGCATATAATTATTATTGATATTGTATTGCGTGTGTTGGCTTGGGCACTGACAGCCACTGGTGGTGAACATTTCCCACCTTTTTTCAAACCCCACCCACCTGAGACTGGTACAGATTATAGTGAGAATGTATACACCGATCAGCCATAACATTAAAACCACCTCCTTGTATCTACACTCACTGTCCACTGTATCAGCTCCACTGATCATATAGGAGCTACACTTACAGACTGTAGTTCATCTGATTCTCTGTATACCTTATTACTCTGTTCTTTAATAATCAGGACCACCACAGGACCACCACAGTGTTAGTGTGTGTGTGTTGTGCTGGTGTGAGTGGATCAGACACAGCAGTGCTGCTGCTGCTGGAGTGTTTAAACACCTCAGTGTCACTGCTGGACTGAGAATCGTCCACCAACCAGAACTATCCAGACAACAGTGTCCTGTGGGCGGCGTCCTGTGTCCACTGATGAAGAACTAGAGGAACACAAACTGTGCAGCAGCAGATGAGCTACTGTCTCTGACTTTACATCTACAAGGTGGACCGGCAAGTAGTAGGAGTGCCTAATAGAGTGGACAGTGAGTGGACACAGTGTTTAAACACTCCAGCAGCAGCACTGCTATGTCTGATCCACTCACACCAGCACTAACAAAATACCACCACGTCAGTGTCACTGCAGTGCTGAGAATGACCCACCACCCAAATAATATCTGCTCTGTGGGGGTCCTGTGAGGGTCCTGATCATTAAAGAACAGAGTAATAAAGTACACAGAGAATCAGATGAACTACAGTCTGTAAGTGTAGCTCCTATATGGTCAGTGGAGCTGATACAGTGGACAGTGTGTGTAGATACAAGGAGGTGGGTTTAATGTTATGGCTGATGGGTGTAAATGATTAGTTATAATAATCAGAAATTGCAACAGTAAACCATACTGGTTGGATACAGCCTGGGTGATAGTTCCACTCTGGTGTCTGCTCTGCTGTGGACACTTAAAAGAAAAGGCTTCACCTGCTCACTGGAGACTTTTACCTTCATAACACCCCTTGACCCCTTATTCTGCACAGGGACCTATTAGACAGGGCCAGACCGAAGGGATGCCTCCATAGACACTTACTGGTTTCGTCCTTTGTGTGTGAATTTATAGCAGCAGAAAGATAAAAGAGACAGACGAGGGCATCGGCGATCGTAAACAATATCCTGCCAATCAAGCACTAAAACTCCATTTACATTCGGAAATGAAATTGTATGATCCTCTTATGTCTGTCCCAAACGCCCGGTACGCTGAATGTCAATTGCATTGTACCAAAACCAATGAATCTACCATAAAAATCTAATAGCATGAAACTCAATTTATTTTTGAAACAGAAAAGGTCAGCACAGTACAGAGGCAGTAGTTAATGCCCAGGGAAATATCCTAACACTTCTGGAGAAGTCAATATACAGGAATGACTTATGGCAGAGTTAGTACGCAGTATCTCGCAGACAACCTTAAGACAGTGTGCCCAAAAAGTTAGAATATGAATCTCTGGCTCTGTTGTTGCTCTTAGAGGTTGCAACTTCATTCATAACGGTTGCGAGTTGCAAAGCAACTGTACTGTTATTTGTTTTTTGCTTTCTGCCAGATTTTCGCCAGGTAACTCGTCCCACATTTTTCAAAGTATCAATATTCCATCTCCAGATTGTCTGGTCTGATTGTGTGATTTGGGCTTGTATACAGATTTTGTCCTGATTTTTTCCCATAGAAAATGAATGGGATGGAAAAGTGCATGCCAGTCTACTGACTTTCTGCTCAACCGACTAACACCGTTTTGCGTACACTGACTCAGGGTAGACCCCTGACCATGACTGTAGTGCTGGTTCAACCTGCACTCGTCTGTTTGTTGTTCTTTTTCCACCCCTTATTTTTCCCCTTAGAGTCCCATTTATTTCCGGTCACACCCAAAAATTATGATTTCATTTAACCTACAGCCTCCAAACTGCCTGTACTCAATCAGAGCAGATCACCAACCTCTAATTCACAGACATACTGACCTGTACTCTTTTGTTGTTTCTGCACAACTTTTCTAGTTTTGATATCAAATGCAGTAATAAAATAATATTTATACATTACTGTGCAAAAATCATTGACCCTTTTAACTTCCGGTCAGAGTGGGCCAAGTTGATTTTACAGCATTAGGGAAGCAAAAATCATATATTAAATAAATTAAATACACACAGACATAACATAACATAACATAACATAACATAGCGTAACATAACATAACATAACAACAACATAGCGTAACAACATAACATAGCGTAACATAACATAACAACATAACATAGTGTAACATAACATAACAACATAACATAGCGTAACATATCATAACATAGCATAACATAGCATAACATAACAACATAACATAGCGTAACATAACATAGCATAACATAACATAACATAGCATAACATAACAACATAACATAGCGTAACATAACATAACATAGCATAACATAACATAACATAGCATAACATAACAGCATAACATAGTGTAACATAACATAACATAGCATAGTATAACATAACATAGCGTAACATAACAACATAGCATAACATAGCGTAACATAACATAACATAACATAACATAGCATAGCATAGCATAGCATAACATAACATAGCGTAACATAGCATAACATAACATAACAACATAACATAGCATAACATAACATAGCATAGTATAACATAACATAACATAGCATAACAACATAACATAGCGTAACATAACATAACATAGCATAACATAACATAGCGTAACATAACATAGCATAACATAACATAACATAGCATAACATAACAACATAACATAGTGTAACATAACATAACATAGCATAGTATAACATAACATAGCGTAACATAACAACATAGCATAACATAGCGTAACATAACATAGCATAGCATAACATAACATAACAACATAACATAACAACATAACATAGTGTAACATAACATAAAAACATAGCATAGCGTAACAACATAACAACATAACATAACAACATAACATAGCATAACATAACATAATATAGCGTAACATAACATAACATTGCATAATATAACATAACATAGCATAACATAACATAACATAGCGTAATATCCCCCTCCCCTGAGCTGGCCCTTGGCCCTACTGCACACCTTAAGGGGGAGAACTGTCTACTCTGCCTCCGTTTGCTAACTCTGCTAGAGAACAACAGGTAAGTTTAACAGGTAGGTATTCAGGTAAATAATTTACTCACACACTCTCACACAGTCTCTGGTTCAAATCTGGCAGTGTTGTAAACGTCAGAGATCAGAAAACTGCCTGTTATCTCGTCTGAAGAGGACTGGAGGTTTGGAAGTGCTGCTTCTGTCCTCAGAGGCCTCAGAGTATACAGTACATCAGAGCCGGAGTGAGTTCTTTGTGGTGTAAATGTTTGGCACGAATCGTTGCTTGGCCCTCTGGACTCTCCTCTCTTCCCTTTCCTTTCTTTTCTTTTCCTTTTTTTTCTTTTTCTTACCCCATCACCTGTTCTTTTTATATCATGCCTGCGAGTGACCAACATGGCAGCTCCTGTAGTAGCATCATCAGCACAGTGCCCAAGAACAAAGAAATGTTAAAAGAAAAACAATAAACCTTTCATACTGAAATATTTCTGCCCTCAGATGATGAAGCCAGTGTCTGCTAAGGGCCAGGATGTGTGAAATCCATCCTGTGTTCAGGTATTTGATCTAAATGCTTCAGCTTCTCATCCTGCGGTTGTTTCATTTGGGTTATTTCCAGTTAACATTTTGAACCTCACGTTTAAAGAACTACATTTTCTGCTCGGTTCCGTAATGAAATCGAATCTCTTTCTTTCTTTGTTGCATCTCTCTATATGTCCCCCTCCCCATCCCCCTTTCACTCTGTCTCCGTTTCTATCTCTGTTGCTCTCTTTTACTCTTTCTAGCCGGGAACTGTTTGGGTCTCCATTCGTGTGGCCAGTGTTTGGAGCAGCCTGTCTGCGGCTGGTGTGAAGACCCTAGTGACTCTGGTCAGGGACGCTGTGTGGAGGGTTCCTATCAGCAGCATGAGATGATGGTGGACACGAGCTTGTGTCCAGTAGAAAATGGATATGACTGGAACTTCATACAGTGTCCAGGTGTGAATCTATGACTATCAGAACCCAGCTTAGTATTTGTTTACTTAAATATGTTTATTAAATTAGACTAATAAACCTAAGAATAATAACTAAGAATAATAAACCAAAAATAATTTCAATTAAAAAAAAACGAATCAGACTCATGTAATACTAATTGGCCGCATTGTAGCAGACACGTGTACAGCGTCTGTCTCCTGTGTTTCAGAGTGTCAGTGTAATGGACACAGTACCTGCGTGAACAGAAGTGTGTGTGGACAGTGTAAGAACTTCATGACAGGACAGCAGTGTCAAAACTGCCTACCTGGCAACTACGGTGACCCCACCAACAGAGGAACATGCCAAGGCATGAACTGTCATGGTCTCGTAGGGTGTGTCTCTAAACCTAAGTATGCTGTCTAGGTAGCAGCTGTGTAAGTAGCTGCGTTCTCTCCTCATCTCTCCTCATAAAACAGATTACTGAGACGCTCTAGTTAGAGAGAGACTGCGTCACGGCTTGTTCCCGCCCACTGCAGCACGCGACTGGCGGTTTAGCTGGTTGCTAAGCTACCGGCGGCATCCAAAACAATAGCCCGAGGCTTAAAAATTTGCTAGCATAAATGCTAATGGCTCGAGTATAAAACTGCTAAATGGTGAAGGACTTGTTACAGAGTTGATAATAAAATACTGTTTTGTGTGATTATATGACCAGAAACACATTAAAACTCCAGAGAGAATCAAAATAACTCACATTTTAAAACCACTTCACTGCTCGTAGATTAGCCTATGTTGCATCATGGGATTGTCTTAGCGGCTGAGGAAGCGGTCGATACTTTTTTAAAATCAGTTCTAAATAAGGTGTCTCTGTAGAGTCCGTCTGGCAGTGTTTTACCGTATGTGGCGCAGACTAATCCAGGACGTTTTTAAAATGTGTAAAATCAGAGTGTCTCGTGGGAGCCAAAGATATTTAACTCTACTAATCTGATACGACACTGCACGCAGCTGAATACAGTGAGTATCAGCAAACAGCAGAGCTAGCACGCACAGCTAGCACAAAACTAATAACCCAGAACAGATAATAACCCAGTGCAGACCAGATCTGACTGGTACGAACAGAACAGCAGCAGCAATTCAAGATCTACATTTAATAATTACAGTTTTTGTTTAAAATAACAGAGTCTGCGTTTAAGGACTGCAGTTATTACTGAATTTAATAGATTTTTTTGTTTTTAAATTTAAATTAAACGATTGCAGTATTTGTGATATTTCTTTGATTTACTTTGTTTATTTACTGTTAATTTTGTTAAAAAATATTATGCTGTTTCATATGAGCTGGTTAAAAATGGTAATAAACCAGTTTAGACCATGTTTCATGACTTGCTTGCGCTAATAACTACATGTAGCTCTGCCGTGGCATAAAGCCCCGCCCTCGATCGGTATCGGCTATCGGCCGATCGCGCTGAAAGGTGATAGGCGATCGGAATCGGCCTCAAAAACGCTGATCGGTCCATCAATATTCAAAACTCCTTATCCAAAATATCAGAATTAAAACTTTAATTTTCCAGTTTCACGATTAAAGAGGCAGCATTTACATTCTGGCACTGACCTTCAGCTTCTTATTCGCCAGCTTTCTTAAAATGGGGACAGTAAAAAAAAAAAAAAGAAAATTTCAATATAAAAATTTTGTGAACGTTCTTACTGGAAAATGTCACGGGTATTAAAATAATATCCGTGGTGTTTTAATAGCCAAAACAGCTCATCAGGGAGTCGGTAGTGATATTAAGCCTGAACTGACTTAACATTAAAAACACAATATAACGTTTGAAACACTGAGATTGTGCCCTAATACTAATGAAATGAGCATGTCAGGAGGGACCACTCTGTGGGTAAAATAAACTGGTAGAACTGGTAGTGCTGGTGAACCATTTGAGTTATAAGTTTGAGAACCCAAATTGTGACAAAAGAAGAATTGTGTTTATGATTCAGCACAAAAAACACAAGAAACAAACACATGGCCATCACATTTTTCCAGGGAAGCGAGGTCTAAGTGCTTGGGGTTCAGAAGTTTGCAATTGTACGGTGGGCGAGAAGACCTAACGCGCTGCAGATTCATGAACACGATGCAAACAGAAAACACTTTAATAAAAATGGCAACTCGGGTACTACATTTAACAAACGCGCTGCAAAACCGTCCACAACACAACAGAAGTGTTTCCAGAGGACACTTAAAGGACGTGGGACCACATACGGTGACGCAATGTAAACAGAACCACGCGGAGCCGCGGTAGCATCTAATAGTGATGGGCAAATGATACCGATGCTTCGGAGCTTGTGTTGAGAAATCCAGGACGTCGTTTATGAAGCGCGTATGGAGGCTTGCTTCGTTAAGGGCGAGTGACATCACTGATGACGTCTGAAGCCTCGCTGGTTCACGACGAGGTTCGAGTATTATTGTTTCTTAATAAAAATTTATGTCACCATCAAACCACAATCACTGTCCCATCTCTTAAAACCACTGCAACAGTTTTAACATCAACATCTCACGTACTATTGGATTATTTACTGACTGAAATGATACTGGCAGATTTTTTTAATTAACAGACCCACACAATCAAACACAGATCAGATGAACAAATGAATTAACCACAGTAAATGAAATTAGGGTGTTTTATGTTTTTATACTTGTTCCCATACTGACAACGTTGCAAGAGGCCATTGCAAATAGTTGAAATGACAATAAAAGTTTTGGCCAGCAGGGGGGTTCGTGTGCACATGAAGCTTTAAGTAATGAACCTTTGTTTGAACCAGCTGGAGGGAAAGCTTCAACACTTCAAGAGGCTTGATCTGGACATCACTAGTGTCTAATGAGAAGTAAGTCTGGATAGTTCGCGTATAAAGCTAAACTTACTTCTCATTAGACGCTACCGCGGCTCTACGTGGTTCTGGTTACATTGCGTCGCCATATGTGGTCCCACGTCCTTTAAGTGCCCTACAGAAACACTTCCGTTGTGTTGTGCAGCGTGTTCGTGTTGCGTTTGGATTTAAGTATTTTCTGTTTGCAGTGCGTTTGTGAACTTGCAATGCGTTCAGACTTCTCGGCCACCGTACAAGCCTTTTTTTAAGTTTACACACTACTCCTTAAAGAGAAGCTAGTTCATAGAAGCTTTATAGCTTTGGCCTAAACTATACATTTATTTGGATCTCAACTTACAAGAACACATATAAGGAAAAGTTTATACTATAAAGTGTATTGATACAAATATTACATGGGATTTAAAATTTAAATATGATTTAAGAATAAAAATGACCTTTGTTAAGAAACAATCCCAGCTGTGAAAAACTGCAGTGAACTGAAGCTGCATTTGGTTTGTTGTTAATTTTAGGTTCTGCTCATAACTACAAACTCATACAGAGCAGCAGAGTCAAAGTCAAATTTATTTGTATAGCGCTTTTTACAACTGATGTCATCACAAAGCAGCTTTACTTTAGTAATTTAGTCATAAAAAGGTTGAACAGAGCATAAATAAGCATAAGAAGAAAATAAAAACATAAAAGAAAGTCATAAAAATCATAGAAACCTCTGGTGAGTAAGCCACCATAGTGACAGTGGCAAGGAAAAACTCCCTCAGAGCTGGAGGAAGAAACCTTGGGAGGAACCAAGAATCACTAGGGGGGGACCCATCCTCCTCTGATCAAACTACTCAAACAGTACTGATATAATGACTGTACCACCATATACTTCTGCTCAGCTGCTCAGGTGTTCTTATATAATCATAATATGATATAACTACATATGAAGATGAAGAACAGTGAGAGTGATGATGACAGTTAATGAAGGTAGAAGGTTAGTGGAAACTAGTTACAGTCCATGTTAATTTAAATATAATCTGTAGTGAAGGTTAGGCAGCTGGTTTGAGGCTAGGTAGCTGGTACGACACGGGTAACAGCAGGGCCCACCGATCAGTCTTGTGGGTGACTTGGGTGGCAGGAGAACCTGGGAGTCAGTTTTGCCTCGGTGTCTGTCCAGACAGGTGGGCAGTTTAGGAAAAGAGAAAGACACTGTATTAGTTTACATGAAATCAGAACTAATAATTTTTGTACTGAATATGTAAGTATTCTAGAAAAAAATGTTTTACCTAACTTTTTCTTTCTCGCACTTCTTCAGAGTGTGAACTCAGGAAAGTGAAAAATAGAACATGAAGAGGAAGCCAGAACGACACTGTATTAGTTTACATGAAATCAGAACTAAATATAATTGTTGTACTGAATATATAACTATACGAGGAACATATATGTATACTTAACTTTATCTTTCTTGTACTTCTTCAGAGTGTGAACTCGGAAAAGTGGAAAATAGAACATGAAGAGGAAACCAGGAAGACACTGTATTAGTTAACATGAAATCAGATCTAAATATATTTTTTGTTCTGAATATGTAGGTATACTAGAAAAAAATGATATACTTAACTTTATCTTTCTTGTAATTATTTAGAGTGTGAACTCAGATAAAGGAGGGGATCCAACATGAACAGGAAAAATAGAAGACACAGTATTAGTTAACATCAAAACAGAACTAAATATAATTGTTGTTCTGAATATGTAAGTATTCTTGAAAAAAACATACTTAACTTTATCTTTCTCGTACTTTTTCGGAGTGTGAACTCAGATAAAGAGTGAGACAAAACATGCAGATCAAAAGAGAAAGAGACTGTATTAGTTTACATGAAATCAGAACTAAATATAATTTTTGTACTGAATATGTAAGTATTCTTGAAAAAAAAATTAAATACTTAACTTTACCTTTCTCATACTTTTTCGGAGTGTGAACTCAGATAAAGAGTGAGACAAAACATGCAGATCAAAAGAGAAAGAGACTGGATGGAACATACAGAAGAGGAAGAGACTGCATCAGTTTACATCAAATCAGAACTTTATATATGAAAGTGCATAGCTGTCCGATGGCTTCTTCTTCTCATATTTATTATTTTTATTATTATTATTATTATTATTATTATTATTATTATTATTATTATTTTTATTATTTTTATTAGTAGAAGTAGTAGTAGTAGTAGAAGTAGTAGTAGTAGTATTCCGGGATCAATAACTAAAGAAAATTGTAGAAACTTCATTCAGACTTTGTTGAGTGGGTCGCGTAACTTGCATGAGAGCTATGACTTTTGGGATGTCTACGTTTTATATTTTTTTATGAAATTAACGAAAAACTAGTTGTGACATCATCGTCAGTTAAAACTGGCTGGAACCGGTTTTTGACCTTTTAAACTGGTTTGAACTGCTTCTTCACTGACAGGAGTCTTCCTTTATGTCTGTTACTCTCTGTATCTATCTCTCCATCTCTCTGTCTCTCTATATATCCACCTGTTTATCTTTTTATCTATCTTTCTATTTCTGTATCTGCCTGTTCATCTATGTATCTATCTGTTCATCTACCTATCCATCTATCTATATATCTACCTATCCCTCTCTGAATATACATCTATCTACCTTTCCCTCTCCAAATTTGTCTATCCATCTATTTATTTAATACTTTTGTATCCATATATCCCTGTACAATTCCATCCATCTATCTATCCCTCCACAATTTTATATATCCCTCTATCCATCAAGAATCCTATCTATCCCTATCCCTCTTCAATTCTACCCATCTATCTATCTATCTATCTATCTATCTATCTATCTATCTATCTATCTATCTATCTATCTATCTATCTATCTATCTATCTATCTATCTATCTATCTATCTATCTATCTATCTATCTATCTATCTATCTATCTATCTATCTATCTATCTATCGTTTATTTTTACTCACTCTGGGCAGGTCCCCAAACTCTAATCCACAGACATACAGACCAACACTTCTCTATTTGTTGTTTATCCATCGCTCGTTCCTCACACAGAGTCCAATTCCTTTTCATGTGTGTTAGCATACCCTAGCAACCAGCTAGGATACCATAGCAACCACCTAGCAACACCCTAGCAACTACCTGGGATGCTATTTCAACAGCACAGCAACACCATAGCAAACACCTGGGATACCATATCAACTGCCTAGCAACTCTATAGAAAACATCTGTGATACCACAGCAAATCATAGCAACCACATAGCAACACCCTAGAAACCATCTGGAATACCATAACAGCAACCTAGTCATATCTTAGCAGATGTTGCAAATCTATCCATCCTTCCTATAAAATCTATCTATCTATCTATCTATCTATCCCAATTTTCATTTGCAAGAGCTGGTATTTCCTTCAAAATTTGCTAATCTAGTTTTTCTCATAATATAAATTTCAGAAAACATCTTTGTTTACTTAACATTTAAATGTAATTCAGGTAGAAGGAGAAAGATAAATAGAGGAATATATGCTGAGAAGGACTGTTTAGCAGTCACATTAAACAGCTTGTTGTATATTACTATTCATATAAACAAACAAGAATCACTTTATATTTACATAAGAAGAAACATATAATCCATATATCACCTTATATTCCAGCACAGACAATAAACAGTGAAGATATTTTAGTCCACTCATCCAACATGCAGGTAAAAAGAGGAAAACACTGTATTAATGAATATATCTGTGTTTAATTGAACCGATTATTATTGTACCATATTTATTCACAGTTATTTATGAAGATGATGAGCAATTTATATCACTTAAACTGCATATGTGTTTGATGTGATGCCCATTCACAAAGTTTAACAGCTCCATAATCAGCTCGATCACATCCTCACAGGTTTTTAACTCCATATTGATAGAGAGATCTTCTAAATATGAATATTACTCTATTTATTATGATTTTAACACCAGGACATATAAAGTTTCAGCTGTTTGCACTGAAAGTACAGATGTTAGCACTGATGCACAGTAGAGCTGCACAGGATTAGACAGTTACAGTTCAGTTAGTTCGAGTAAATCTGAAATCTAATCTAAGAGTTAATCTGAGAGTGAAGATAAACAGGAGATCTGATCATGAAACATTTCCTAAATGAGAGAAACAGACTACAGCTCAGTTTCAGACAGCTGCTGAGACCTCAGCTTTCTAAAGCTTCTGTCTGACTGACCTGCTGCTGCTCTCTGGCTGAACGAGTGATTTCTCTGCTCCGGTCAGCTCCTCCCTGCTCCGGTCAGCTCCTCCCTGTTACCTTCTTCCTCTCCGCGCAGTGACGCTTCTCTAAACACGCGCTGTGATGTCATAGTAGCTTGAAGAGCCACGCTCCTTCTTCAGCACGTGACGCGCTACTTTTCATTAGCCTCCCGAGTTTAAAATTAATTTAAGTGAAGACTGTTAATCTAAAGAGAGAAACATGACGCACTTATTTTTCCACACAGATATAAATCTCTAAACTCTTTCATAACTCATCCCGACAGGCCGGTGTTGTGCCGAATTTGGCACCCTCGCCAGAAAAAGCACCCCCCTCTCGGGAGAGCGTACACATCGTCTTCTTGGCTTTAACTTTACCTAGAAAATGGAAACACCCAAGATACTGTTCTAAGCTACACTGATTTGTAAGAAATAATAAAAAAATAATCATGTCTCCTGCACCCCCTCCCGAGAGAGGGTGCTTTTCTTGGCCACGTGCCGAATTTGGCACCCCTGCCAGGAAAAGCACCCCTCTTGGGAGCGCGTACGCACATTGATTAGTGAACCGAGACTTATTCAAGTTTATTTGGTCAAAACAAACAAACTAATGTCAGTGGATTATATCAGTTTTCGATTAAAGCGACAGAGCGTCCGAAAGGGGGTGCTTTTCCTGGTGGGGGTGTTAAATTTGGCACAACACCTGGCTCATGACAATCTCGAGTTTGGGCCGGTTGGAAGGGAATTTTTTTTTTGACACTTATCTGTCACTTATGTAAACTTCTTCTTGCATTCATTCTTCATTAAACTATTTATTCATTCTCTATTCATCTCACAGCACAGCCCCTACATCGCAGTACATGAAGTGGGTCCTACCATCTGAGGGAATTCCCCCCTCCCCAATGTTTAAGTTGGTTTCGCCCACGAGTCGTCTTTTCTGGAGCGGTAAAATTAAACATAGAAACAGAAAACAGGGTGAAGAGTCAGTCGGTGGTGATGGAGGGCAGAAGGAGGGCAGGTGGAGCTGAAAAGGCCAGGTTAAAAAAATAAAAGGTAATGGGAGAAGATGCTGCTAAATGTGTGAAATGAACAGACCTGGAGGAGAGACCCCCAGCAGCAGCAGGTAAACAGAGATATGGAAATAAGTCTGTATTGTCAGTGTAAGGCAGGGGTGTCAAACTCATTTTCACCGAGGGCCACATCGGCATAATTGCTGTCCTCAAAGGGCCAGATGTAACTTATAAATGTAACCAAATATAATATAAAATGAATGTAACTACTCCTTAATGTTAAATAACTCTAAATGTATTACTTATTCAGTTAAAACATTACAGTTGCATGGAAAAAATATGTTGCTCTGTTATAACATAAATCCTTTTAAACTGTCATGTCAATCCACAAACTCCATCAATCAAAGATCAAACTATTCAAGTGAATAAAAAATAGCATCAAACACAAGTTATAATATTAACTTTGATCAAAACGTTTGACATACTGAAATGAGGCTTAATTAGTGTAAAATAAAAATTGTTAGCTGCTAAGAACATGTGTGACAGATAAAAAAACAGCCTTGCATTTAACTAATGAGATGCTTTGATTACAATAAACACATAAAACCTGCAAACACTAAATACATTACAACAGCAGCTACACAGATCTGTGCTTTCATCAACAGCAACTACACATATCTGTGCTTCATCAACAGCTAATGAAAAAGCTGTGTAGCTGCGTGACTCCTCGGCCAGCTAGTTCCTTAACTCGGTCAGCGACGGGACACACCTGCTCACAGACCTTCAGCAGCACTGCTTCAAAAACACTCCCTCTGAAAAACACTTTGAAGCACGGGCGATTTCTTCAGCCACAGTAAAGCTAGCTTTCACTGCCGCATTGTTTTTGGCTTTCGTGAACAGATTCTGCTGCGACTTCAGTTTGTCTTTTAATTCTTGTGCAATCTGTTGCTTTTCTTGAAGGCTAGCTTTGCCGTATTTAGCTCCGTGCTTGGCGTTAAAATGCCGGGGTAGATTGTCTCTTTAATAACCGACATGTTGCTTCGTAACACAAAAGTCATACCGGTCTTTCAGCTTGAAGAACAAACATGTATTCACCTTCCTATCTTCGTTAAACAGCCGTCCATCTGCATCAACTTTTCTTTTTCTGGACATTATGGGATCGGCCGCGTTATCACATCACTGACTACACTGTCGTCTAGTGGCAGTAAGCCGTAACACAATCGACATGCATTGTGGGAAATGTAGTTTTTGGTCAAAGCACGCTTCTGACCTATTTATTTTTAGACACTAAGACCTTTCAAGCTCCCACATTTGGCCCGCGGCCCCATCTTTGTTTACTTTGTGTTTGAACTTCCGGTGCGCCTGTGAATACGTTGATACTGATTACAAGCAAAACGACAATAAACCCCAAGGATAAACCTGGACATATCCCTTCATTACTGTGGCTTTGCTACAGTCACCATTCCACACAATCGGCATGATGGAGAGAGTGGGGAGAGTGCACAAGGAGATAGGAATGATACAAAGAGTGAGGACAAGAGAGAGGGAGATGATGAGTGGTGTAATGACATCACTCTCTGTTCAGCTGATGTGCATTTCCTCTACATTCTGGATGACATTAAATCACTCGGAATCATTTTTCTTATTTCCTGAAGTTGACTGCTCCCCCCACCACCCCCTAAACCAGCAAGAGAGAACATAGCACCTACTTGATGGATAAGAACATCTACATAACGATATACTTGTATACCAGCTCCCAAACCCACCCCCCCAGCTCCATCACCCCAGCCAGCGCTCAGTTTAACACCTCGGCGAGGTGGGGTTTAATATATGATGTGCTGGTGTAGTCGCACGCTTGTGTTTAACGCTCTGATTGCAGCGGCCGGTGATTCTGCGGCGTCGTTTGTCAGCGTTAGCAGAGATTTACCTCCACTCGTACCATAATGCTTTAAAAGCCGCTGATCTGTGAGAGAAAGATGGAGAACGGTCCTCTTATATAAGGCATGGAGAAGGTGGGGAAGGTATCTCTGATCTCTGCCTCAGTGTCTGTGTGTGTGTGTGTGTGTGTGTGTGTGTGTGTGTGTGTGAGTGAGTGAAGTGTCTGAGGGATGGCCCATCAAAGAGAGATCAGGGTAAAATATGACGCTCAGCTGGCTGCCCTTGAAAAGCGAGAGACAGAAGGAAAATGGAGTTTAGGGAAGATAGAGGACAGATGTCCTCTACAAGGGCCTCCACTATTTGAAAGGGAGCACGAGACGGATTTCGCTCTGACCATGTCGGACAGCTCCATGTGTCGAGAGAGGACAGGACAGCTAAACTCATCAGTTCGGGTCACCTTGGAGAAGCTCTGTCCAGCTGAAATCCAGCCAGGTCCTTACACAGACACCGGGTCTGAAAAAGTTGTGACGACACATGAAACGCCAGTAAAACCAAAAAACAGGTATTAGAAAATTTTGTTTCACCTATTAAATAGAAAACGATGATGATCTCCTACATAGACAACATTTTACATCATAGTATGCGCTCCTGACATGTAGACTGTCCCAATTCTTACATACCTTAAACATGCTGTCTACTGAGAAACCTTTGTTACGACCCCTTGGTCGTAATAGTTTTTTTTAAGTCTGTCGGTGGCCGTGTTGTTTGTGTTTGTTCCACAACTCGCCACTAGGAGGCACCTAGAGGAATAAAAGACGGCCATCTTGAAAGACGTTCAGGGTTCTCTCCTTTGTCCTGACCTGGAACAACTCCTGCCCAGGCCAGCCCGGCACCTCCACCACAAGTTTCCATTTAGCTACAGCTTCGTTAGATTCCATAAGATCTCTGTGGGACGTAGGGGACGGGTGCCTTTTGTTTATCTACCCTTTTCTCCTGTTTTGTGGTAGGTAGTTAGGAGTAGTTAGGGGGAGTTAGGGGTAGTTTGGTGTATTTTTGTTTGCTTTGTGTTCAGTTTAGTTAGATTTCTCTCTTCAGTTGTTTTGTTTGTTGTTTTGGCGTTTGCCCGTCCCTGAAGCCAGTGTCCCATCCATCACTTATTTGTTGACAATAAACTTGCACTTTTTTGGTTTTAACAGTGTCCGGTGTTTGGTCTGGCAGAGATCAGGGGAGAGAACCCACTTTTAATTTCAGTTACGGCCTGACCCTAGACCAGGTCATAACACCTTATTTAGACCTGATTTTCAGCGCTTCCTTAGCTGCTAAGGCAATCCCATGTAATGGACATAATGTAAGTTATTTTGAATTTCTCTGGTGTTTTAATGTGTATCTTTAACTCTGAGTCTTTATTTACAACTTTGTAACGAGTCGTTAACATTTTGCAGATTTATACTGGAACCATTAAAATTTATGCTAATACAGATTAGTAGCCGATTTCAGACGCACCCCTCGACTTCACAAAAACAGGTGCAGCTAGGCAGCTCTTATGTTGTTGACTGAAACACTGAAGACAGGTGGGCTGTTAAGCACTTGACTCAGCTATAATTTAGATATACACTGATTAACCATAACATTAAAACCACCTCCTTGTATCTACACACAGTGTCCACTGTATCAGCTCCACTGACCATACAGGAGCCACACCTACAGACTGTAGTTCATCTGATTCTCTGTATACTTTATTACTCTGTTCTTTAATGATCACGAGCAGATATTATTAGGGAGGTGGGCCATTCTCAACGACTGGTGGTGGTGTGTTAGTGTGTCTTGTGCTTGTGTGAGTGGATCAGACACAGCAGTGCTGCTGGAGTTATAGTTATAGTAGTAATCATGATTGTAATGCTATGGCTGTTCAGTGTGAGTGTCACTGAAGGATAACTAGTCTATAGTCTATCATATAATGTGTGTAACCGTGGTCTGATATCTGCACTGCTCTACAGCTTTTTTCGAAGTTTGTTTTTCTCTTGTTTTTAAGGATTTTGTGTCGTAAAAATGTACAAAAACAAACCTGCATACACAGACACCATCTCTCTTTTCCTTTGTGATACGTTTTTTTTAGTACAGGCTCAAAGCTGAAGCGCCTAACAGCTGTGCAGTGGGCCCACCTGTCAATTCCTGAGCTTTGAGTAAGACTCAAGCTGGCAGTGCTTTGTGCTACCCCTGGTCTGCTGACATTTCTCTTTGGGTGAGTAGACAGAATGTACGAGGGCAGAGGAAGTAGGTTACAGTATACTTACTGTAAGTTGAGGGAAGATTCTGAAGGTTATCTCCTGTGGTTTTTAGATGAGTGGTGAATTTACATGGGGAATTTACCAGAACCTCCCGATACCTGAGCATGTTGGTCCCGTTCTTATTATTCTTGAAGTAGTTATTCTTCTCAGTGCTCCCGTATCAGTGCTCTGCTGGGAATGGTTAGCTATGGAAGGGCTAAAGAGGGACTGATAAATTAGACATCAGGAGACTGGCTACAGTCTGTAAGAGTATTGTCGTTGTCCAAAGAAATACAAGCATCTCCAAAAGAGTAACTTCAAGGGAGAGGACAAAAACTGTCTTTACTTTAAATGTAAGTCCGCTAAAAGCATTAGTTCGGGTCACCTTGGAGAAGCTCTGTCCAGCTGAAATCCAGCCAGGTCCTTACACACACACAGCGTTGTTGTTTTTGTATATGAACCCAGTCCCAAAAAGTTGGGACAGCATTTTAAAACAATAAAGCAGTTATTAGAAAACCCTGTTTGACTTTTATTCAGTTTAAAAAAGCACTAATTTAGAACTTTATGAACTTAAAATCGTCACTGTCCAAAGAAAAACATGTATTCTAACTTTTGTCAATGTTAATTTTTCTTTATAATTTGAACACGACAGATGCCGTTTGCATTGTGTGAAAGTTTTATGATGAATGGACCAATAGAAATGCTCCAAAATAGCCGGTTTCCATTGACTTACACTAAAAGTAAAGAAAATTTTTGTAAGTCAATGGCACCAGGATTTTTTCCAAGCTGTTTTGGAATATTTCTATTGGTCCATTCATCATGAAACTTTAACAGGATATAAAGAGCAGCTGTCGTGTTCAAATGAGGGGGCAGTGAAACACCCACATAAACACAAACACTACTAAACATACACACTAGGGGGCAGTGAAACACCCATATATAAAAACACACTATTGAACATACACACTAGGGGGCAGTGAAACACCCATACATAAAAACACACTATTGAACATACACACTAGGGGGCAGTGAAACACTCACATATACACACACACTATTGAACATACACACTAGGGGGCAGTGAAACACCCACATATACACACACACTACTGAACATACACACTAGGGGGCAGTGAAACACCCACATATACACACACACTACTGAACATACACACTAGGGGGCAGTAAAACAACCACACATACACACTCTAATGAACATACACACTAGGGGGCAGTAAAACACCTACATATACACACACGCTAGTGAACATACACACTAGGGGGCAGTGAAACACCCACATATACACACACACTACTGAACATACACACTAGGGGGCAGTGAAACACCCACATATACACACACACTACTGAACATACACACTAGGGGGCAGTGAAACAACCACACATACACACTCTAATGAACATACACACTAGGGGGCAGTAAAACACCTACATATACACACACGCTAGTGAACATACACACTAGGGGGCAGTGAAACACCCACATATACACACACACTAGTGAACATACACACTAGGGGGCAGTGAAACACTCACATATACACACACTACTGAACATACACACTAGGGGGCAGTAAAACACCTACATATACACACACGCTAGTGAACATACACACTAGGGGGCAGTGAAACACCCACATATACACACACACTAGTGAACATACACACTAGGGGGCAGTGAAACACCCACATATACACACACACTACTGAACATACACACTAGGGGGCAGTGAAACAACCACACATACACACTCTAATGAACATACACACTAGGGGGCAGTAAAACACCTACATATACACACACGCTAGTGAACATACACACTAGGGGGCAGTGAAACACCCACATATACACACACACTAGTGAACATACACACTAGGGGGCAGTGAAACACTCACATATACACACACTACTGAACATACACACTAGGGGGCAGTAAAACACCTACATATACGCACACACTAGTGAACATACACACTAGGGGGCAGTAAAACACCTACATATACACACTCTAGTGAACATACACACTAGGGGGCAGTAAAACACCCACATATACACACACACTACAGAACATACACACTAGAGGGCACTGAGACCCTATCCACGGTCCCCGGAGAGCAGTTGAGGTTAGGTGCCTTGCTCAAGAGCACTTCAGTTGTGGCCTGCCGGTCCCGGGGATCAAATTGGCAACCTTCCGGTCACAAGACCGGACCCCTAACCTTTGGGCCAGGGTTAAAGCATTACGGCTATAGGCACTAAATGTAAGTCAATGGAACCAGATTTTTTTAGGGGCATTTCTATTGGTCCATTCAAAGAGCAGCTGTTGTTTTCATATGGTATAGTAATATATTTTCTTAGACAGCAAAGATATTAGGACAGGATGACTACTAGAAAGTGAAGAATTTCACCCAGTGCAAACGGCAGCTGACAAAAGACAAAAACAATGGAGAGACATACTTTTCATTGGACAGCGACGATATGCCAACTTATGTAAAGATGATACGTTTCTTATAAAATGACCACTGAGTGCAGGTACGGCATAGATTTACTTGGTTAATTGGGAGCTGAGTATAGATTTAGGGTGTGAAATATATGGGAGGGATTGTGAGAAGGGAACACCCTCTCCTCTCATCTCAGGACTGTGTCTGTCTCTCCGCCCTCTCTTTCAGTCACCCTGTTGTGAAGGCTGCACTGGGGAGTACAATTAAAATGTTTATTGCTTTGGATGTAGCATGCTGTGACAGCCTGGCAAATTCTATTATGTTGCCATAGAGAGAGAGAGAGGCTGTTGCGTTAGTGTTTGGTGTTTGCGTGTCTTTTGCTGCTTTCAAGAGGGGCCAGATAAGGCCACGTCCAACTCCCATACATTAGGCTGTATCTACATTCATTGTCCATTTGATCAGGTCCATTTACTTTATAGACGCACTACAATTAACCCCGTTCTTCACTAGCCAGACTTCTACAGGACGCCTCACACAGTTTATCTGCTGAAACACTGAAGAGTCACGAATGTCAAAAACACAACAAGACCCAAATCAGTCTTTGTGTTGACTAACTTCACTAACATTGACCTGTCTCGCACTCGCAGGTCGATCTAAAACGTTTGACTGGTAGTGTACTAAAACGTTTGGCTGGTAGTGTACTAAAACGTTTGACTGGTAGTGTATCTAAAACGTTTGGCTGGTAGTGTACTAAAACGTTTGGCTGGTAGTGTATCTAAAACGTTTGGCTGGTAGTGTACTAAAACGTTTGGCTGGTAGTGTACTAAAACGTTTGACTGGTAGTGTACTAAAACGTTTGACTGGTAGTGTACTAAAACGTTTGGCTGGTAGTGTATCTAAAACGTTTGACTGGTAGTGTATCTAAAACGTTTATCTGGTAGAGTACTAAATCGTTTGGCTGGTAGTGTATCTAAAACGTTTATCTGGTAGTGTATCTAAAACGTTTATCTGGTAGTGTATCTAAAACGTTTGACTGGTAGTGTATCTAAAACGTTTATCTGGTAGTGTATCTAAAACGTTTAACTGGTAGTGTATCTAAAATGTTTATCTGGTAGTGTATCTAAAACGTTTAACTGGTAGTGTACTAAAACGTTTGGCTGGTAGTGTATCTAAAACGTTTATCTGGTAGTGTATCTAAAATGTTTATCTGGTAGTGTATCTAAAACGTTTAACTGGTAGTGTACTAAAACGTTTGGCTGGTAGTGTATCTAAAACGTTTAACTGGTAGTGTACTAAAACGTTTGGCTGGTAGTGTATCTAAAACGTTTTGCTGGTAGTGTACTAAAACGTTTGGCTGGTAGTGTATCTAAAACGTTTAACTGGTAGTG
The DNA here is from genome assembly GCA_021613375.1 of Megaleporinus macrocephalus. Taxonomy (NCBI): domain Eukaryota; kingdom Metazoa; phylum Chordata; class Actinopteri; order Characiformes; family Anostomidae; genus Megaleporinus; species Megaleporinus macrocephalus. The sequence goes on from CM038706.1 coordinate 45,203,274, forward strand.
TACTAAAACGTTTGGCTGGTAGTGTATCTAAAACGTTTATCTGGTAGTGTATCTAAAACGTTTGGCTGGTAGTGTATCTAAAACGTTTATCTGGTAGTGTTACTAAAACGTTTAACTGGTAGTGTACTAAAACGTTTGGCTGGTAGTGTATCTAAAACGTTTATCTGGTAGTGTATCTAAAACGTTTGGCTGGTAGTGTATCTAAAACGTTTATCTGGTAGTGTTACTAAAACGTTTAACTGGTAGTGTACTAAAACGTTTGGCTGGTAGTGTATCTAAAACGTTTATCTGGTAGTGTATCTAAAACGTTTGGCTGGTAGTGTATCTAAAACGTTTATCTGGTAGTGTTACTAAAACGTTTATCTGGTAGTGTTACTAAAACGTTTAACTGGTAGTGTACTAAAACGTTTGACTGGTAGTGTATCTAAAACGTTTATCTGGTAGTGTATGTAAAACGTTTATCTGGTAGTGTATGTAAAACGTTTATCTGGTAGTGTATCTAAAACGTTTGGCTGGTAGTGATCTAAAACGTTTGGCTGGTAGTGTATCTAAAACGTTTGGCTGGTAGTGATCTAAAACGTTTATCTGGTAGTGTACTAAAACGTTTGACTGGTAGTGTATCTAAAACGTTTATCTGGTAGTGTATCTAAAACGTTTAACTGGTAGTGTACTAAAACGTTTGACTGGTAGTGTATCTAAAACGTTTATCTGGTAGTGTATCTAAAACGTTTAACTGGTAGTGTACTAAAACGTTTGACTGGTAGTGTATCTAAAACGTTTATCTGGTAGTGTATCTAAAACGTTTAACTGGTAGTGTACTAAAACGTTTGACTGGTAGTGTATCTAAAACGTTTATCTGGTAGTGTATCTAAAACGTTTGACGTTTCACCCCAATATTTACATTATTTATGACATATGGTCATTTCTGATGATGGACTTTAAGAGATGTTTTATAGCACTTTGAACTGAATATTGACATAAACCTGTCATGGCACGTGTCATATGCTGTTACGAGTTGTCATGACAGATTATGTCTGGTAATATAACATAGTGTCATGTTTCCTTCACTGCTAATTGATATGACAGATGTCTTCGTACTAGATGGCAGGATGGTTATAACATAAGCTGGCAGTGGCTCTGACTCCTGTATTGACATGTTAACGGCTTCTAGTACAAGTTGCAGCTTTGTTCAGTCATTAAATCACTACGACTGCTTGGTGAGTTTGTTCCAGTACGTGTCACAAAATGATCACACATGTCAGGCCACATTAGACATGTACATGAGTTTAGTCAGGCTGCAGGACCTCGTAGGACCTCTGCTCAGGGTCCCTGTGCCTGTGGGAAGGATGTGTGTGTGCGTGTAACGTTCTTTGTGGGATTTGTGTGAACTGTTGTACCTCTGCTGTGTCTGTATGTGTGCCCGTGTGTGTTTATTGGTGTACCTGCTGCGCGAGGGCTGCAGCTGTAGTCTTCCCAGCAGCCTCAGCGCTGGTATTTCAGTCATATTGGCCCTACAGCAGTGCTATTCCTAGAGTCTGACTGGTCATCAGCCACATACACAAGCACATGTACCAAATACCCTGAGTTCCTCTCTCTTACCATCTGACCTGAATAAGTCATCCAGTGCTGCAGGTACAAAACACATACCTGCTCGTTCAAATTTGCCATAATAACCGAGGATGGACTCGGAGAGCCGGAGAGAGTGAGGTTACACCAGAAGCCTTCAGTAGGAGTCAAATCTCTTTCCCGTATTGGAACAGTGTGTATTTGAATAGTGACAGTAGCCATACTGGTTAGGTAACACTGCACTGGCAGGTAGTTCTGAAATATACCTCCCTAGACGGCTTTAATTTTGATGCTTTTTTAATTTTGGATTCTTTCATTCCCATGAACGTAAGCTTCCTAAGGGGAACACCGAAGGAAGCACTAAAGGAAATAGAAAGTCACGATTTCTTCACTAAACTCATCCATGTATGAAATTGCCTGATTTAACCTGCATAGATTTCCCATTTTAATGAAGTATTTTGGGTTGTGTTTAAACCCCTGGCCTCTAGAAGGCAGTGTTGGAAGTAGTGTGAGGGGACACCACTAACATGAGCATTAGCAAAACTTGGCAGTTCAAAGAAAAACACATATCACAGTTTTTATCCATTTGCATTGTTCTACTTTATTTATACTCGACAGCTGCCGTTTACATTGTGTGAACATGTCATGATGAATGGACCAATAGAAATGCTCCATAATAACTTGAAAAAAAATCTGGTTCCATTGACCTACATTAAAAGTAAAGACTGCATTTGGCCCCTCCTGTAAAGTTGCCTATTTGGAAACTGTCGCTGTCCTGAATAGGAATTTTACAGGAGAGGCCAAAAATGTCTTTATTTTCAATGTAGGTCAATGGAACCAGAATTCTTTCCAAATGATTTTGAAGCGTTTATATTGGTCCATTCATCATGGCAATTGTAGACTATGTCAATGGCAGCTGTTGCATTCAAATGATGTAGAAAAATGAAAATCAACAAAAAACTGAGATACATGCTTTTCATTGGATAGCGACGATATATTGAATTGTACCCCCTATACCATTAAACAAAGCACAGCCCTAGTGAACAGTCACCCAAATACTTTCTCTGTAAACCCCTTTTAACCTGTCTAACGATTCAGAATTGTTTACAGTTACAGTGATGGGAACCAGACGTCTGAAGAAATAACTGCCCCCGAAAGCTCTCTCAGAGAATGGTTATGAATATGCTGTCTGATGTTAGAGGCACTGCTTTTTCCTGAAATGCTTGCACGGCATTATAAGTGATTACACAGTCCGCAAAGAAAACTTATTATTGCAGATTTTCCACAGTTGTGTCTACTTTTACATGTAGACCCAGTAGGCTAACTGGTTGTTTTTGACGTTACGTGAAATGGCAGTATATGTGTTGTAGGCCTGGTGACCTCCGGTTCTGACAACCACCGCTGTAAACAAATCTCAGTCTCACTGTTAACCATCTCATATCAAGCTGAATGACTTTGTTTACATCTCCGTGATTGAATTTCCTGTTAAGGTCACCCAAATTTGTCGCTGTGCTTTAGGACACACGCTAAGACTTGCTGTGAAATAAGTTGAAATAAGAAGCAGACTACTCTGTTTATTTTTCTACTTTCTTTCCAATTTAGCCAACCCGCATTCACACACTCGAGGTATGAGTTCTAGATTTCTGTTGTTTCTGTAGAAAACACATCTTTTTTATACATTTAGCTATTTCTGGACATTTATGTCCTGTTAAGTGTGTGTACGTGATGACAGATGATGTATAATTACTTAAAAATAATCAAATTATATAAAATAATATTTAATAAATATTGATTACTTAATAAAGCACACTAAAAACATTATTTACTAAGATGAAGCAAACTGATATTGAATATAAATTTCATTCTAAATCATGTTTATATTGAAACTATCAACTAAAACAAAAATAAGGCAGCTTATAGTGTCTTTATACAGCTATGGGACAGTGCTGATCCATTATTATTATATTACTGTTAGTAATTGACTAGCTCATTATTAGTATTATTGTTAGTAATATACTAGCTCATAGTTAGTATTACTGTTAGTAATATACTAGCTCATAGTTAGTATTACTGTTAGTAATATACTAGTTCATTGTTAGTATTACTGTTAGTAATATACTAGTTCATCGTTAGTATTACTGTTAGTAATATACTTGCTCATCGTTAGTATTACTGTTAATAATATACTACCTCATAGTTAGTATTACTGTGAGTAATATACTAGCTCATCGTTAGTATTACTGTTAATAATATACTACCTCATAGTTAGTATTACTGTTAGTAATATACTAGCTCATCGTTAGTATTACTGTTAATAATATACTACCTCATAGTTAGTATTACTGTGAGTAATATACTAGCTCATCGTTAGTATTACTGTTAATAATATACTACCTCATAGTTAGTATTACTGTTAGTAATATACTAGCTCATCGTTAGTATTACTGTTAGTAATATACTAGCTCATAGTTAGTATTACTGTTAGTAATTTACTAGCTCATCGTTAGTATTACTGTTAGTAATATACTAGCTCATCGTTAGTATTACTGTTAGTAATTTACTAGCTCATCGTTAGTATTACTGTTAGTAATATACTAGCTCATCGTTAGTATTACTGTTAGTAATATACTAGTTCATCGTTAGTATTACTGTTAGTAATATACTAGTTCATCGTTAGTATTACTGTTAGTAATATACTAGCTCATCGTTAGTATTACTGTTAATAATATACTACCTCATAGTTAGTATTACTGTTAGTAATATACTAGCTCATCGTTAGTATTACTGTTAGTAATTTACTAGCTCATCGTTAGTATTACTGTTAGTAATATACTAGCTCATCGTTAGTATTACTGTTAGTAATATACTAGTTCATCGTTAGTATTACTGTTAGTAATATACTAGCTCATCGTTAGTATTACTGTTAGTAATTTACTAGCTCATCGTTAGTATTACTGTTAGTAATATACTAGCTCATCGTTAGTATTACTGTTAGTAATTTACTAGCTCATCGTTAGTATTACTGTTAGTAATATACTAGCTCATCGTTAGTATTACTGTTAGTAATATACTAGTTCATCGTTAGTATTACTGTTAGTAATATACTAGCTCATCGTTAGTATTACTGTTAGTAATTTACTAGCTCATCGTTAGTATTACTGTTAGTAATATACTAGTTCATTGTTAGTATTACTGTTAGTAATTTACTAGCTCATCGTTAGTATTACTGTTAGTAATATACTAGCTCATCGTTAGTATTACTGTTAGTAATTTACTAGCTCATCGTTAGTATTACTGTTAGTAATATACTAGCTCATCGTTAGTATTACTGTTAGTAATATACTAGTTCATCGTTAGTATTACTGTTAGTAATATACTAGCTCATCGTTAGTATTACTGTTAGTAATATACTAGCTCATCGTTAGTATTACTGTTAGTAATATACTAGCTCATAGTTAGTATTACTGTTAGTAATATACTAGTTCATCGTTAGTATTACTGTTAGTATTATACTAGCTCATCGTTAGTATTACTGTTAGTAATTTACTAGCTCATCGTTAGTATTACTGTTAGTATTATACTAGCTCATCGTTAGTATTACTGTTAATAATATACTAGCTCATCGTTAGTATTACTGTTAGTAATATACTAGCTCATTGTTAGTATTACTGTTAGTAATATACTAGCTCATCGTTAGTATTACTGTTAGTAATTTACTAGCTCATCGTTAGTATTACTGTTAGTAATATACTAGCTTATAGTTAGTATTACTGTTAGTAATATACTAGCTTATAGTTAGTATTACTGTTAGTAATATACTAGCTCATCGTTAGTATTACTGTTAGTAATATACTACCTCATCGTTAGTATTACTGTTAGTAATATACTAGCTCATCGTTAGTATTACTGTTAGTAATATACTAGCTCATAGTTAGTATTACTGTTAGTAATATACTAGCTCATCGTTAGTATTACTGTTAGTAATTTACTAGCTCATCGTTAGTATTACTGTTAGTAATTTACTAGCTCATCGTTAGTATTACTGTTAGTAATACACTAGCTCATCGTTAGTATTACTGTTAGTAATTTACTAGCTCATCGTTAGTATTACTGTTAGTAATATACTAGCTCATCGTTAGTATTACTGTTAGTAATTTACTAGCTCATCGTTAATATTACTGTTAGTAATTTACTAGCTCATCGTTAGTATTACTGTTAGTAATATACTAGCTCATCGTTAGTATTACTGTTAGTAATTTACTAGCTCATCGTTAGTATTACTGTTAGTAATATACTAGCTCATCGTTAGTATTACTGTTAGTAATACACTAGCTCATCGTTAGTATTACTGTTAGTAATTTACTAGCTCATCGTTAGTATTACTGTTAGTAATATACTAGCTCATCGTTAGTATTACTGTTAGTAATTTACTAGCTCATCGTTAATATTACTGTTAGTAATATACTAGCTCATCGTTAGTATTACTGTTAGTAATATACTAGCTCATCGTTAGTATTACTGTTAGTAATATACTAGCTCATCGTTAGTATTACTGTTAGTAATATACTAGCTCATCGTTAGTATTACTGTTAGTAATTTACTAGCTCATCGTTAGTATTACTGTTAGTAATATACTAGCTCATCGTTAGTATTACTGTTAGTAATTTACTAGCTCATCGTTAATATTACTGTTAGTAATTTACTAGCTTATAGTTAGTATTACTGTTAGTAATATACTAGCTCATCGTTAGTATTACTGTTAGTAATATACTAGCTTATAGTTAGTATTACTGTTAGTAATATACTAGCTTATAGTTAGTATTACTGTTAGTAGTAAACTAGCTCATCGTCATGCTTTCTCTCTGGCTTATCAGAGAATGTTGTTTGCATGGATGCTGTAGAAGTGTTTACAGCAGCCTGAGCTGCAGATGGAGAACAGCTCTGTTAGGCTCTCGTCTCTCTCTCTCTCTCTCTATTGCGCACTCATGATCTCTTTAACTCAGCGTTCAGATGACAGACACCAAAGGGTGCAGCCTGCACCTGTCGACTCTACACCGTTCATCTGCAGTAAAAGTGATTCTCTTTCTCTCTCTCACACACACACACACACACTCTCCGACATCAGTGGCTGTCTGATCCGCACTACCTCACGCCCGGCAAAGCGACTCTGGCATCTAATCATGTTTTGCCAGTTCTGATTCTTGTTCAACACGCTTCTGTTAGGCTGGATTGGAGTGTGTGTGAAGGTCACGGTGAAGGCTCAACCTACTGTTGATTGGAACAAGAGGCTAAAGTTCCTTCTACACACAAAGCCAAGGTTTTCTTTTAGGCTGTAGCCTGTGTAGGGCTTATTTGTGTTGAAGATCGTTGCCGAACACTGCTCACTTGAAGTTTTTTATAATTGAAGTGCCTTCATTTTGGGCTCAGATAAAGATTTTAACTTTCCATCAAGGCATTTATTTCATATAATGGTTTTGCCTCAAACGTGAACTCGGCTAACCATACGGGTAAGAGATTAATTAATGGAGTTGAAAGGCTAATTGCCTAATAAGGCCCATAAGCATTATTCATGTATTCATTTCAAATGCCAGAAACTCTATTGGGCAGGAGATTAGAACCCATATTTCCAAAACAAAGTGACCAATTAAGCAAAATAAATGGTCCCTTGGGGGGGACATGGAGGTTTAAATAGAAACTAGTCACAGTTATTGGAAACCTGGTAATGACTACGGGCTGCATTGTGGTTTATCATGGATTATGGATGTTATATAGAATGTTTTTCATCCATTTTTAAGAGAACTTATTATGTGTATCTAGTTTTTTTCCTATTATCTTTAGCATGTGTGTAGCTTCTTGGGCTTGTAAACGTTCTGAAAAGTTATAAAGCCCAGTTACAGGCCAGAGAGAGAAACTCTCTCCCATAGAAATCACTTTTTTGCAGCTGCCTGATACATCTTATTGGAAATTCAGCCCTTTTTTTGTTACATTGTGACATCATCTTGTAACACAGTCCTTTATTGCCCACCTGCGAGCAAGTCTAACACATCCTAAAACAAAGCACGGAGATCTAATTAAGTAAAAAAACCTGACCACTCTGAAATGTCCTGCTCCAGCTAGCCTAGCTTGCGAAGGTGGGTCTATCAGCTCCTTCTACTGGACCTTCAGGATCGGACTCTGGGTCCAACTGATCCAGCAGAACTGTCACTATTGTAAGGACAGCCGCAGTGGTGCAGAACTAGTAGCAGGATGCCGCATTGGCAGATAACCAGTCTGAACTGAGTGGGTGAACTGACCAATCACAGCCCACTTGGCTGATTGGGGAGGTGGAGCTTAAAGACACAGGAGCGTTTGGAGTGTTTGAGTGTATACAGATGTACAGTATAAGAAAAGTACTGTGTTTTGCATGTCAGGTCCCCCTTTAAATCATATCATAATATATATTATATTAAATAGAATATATTTTTATATATAATATAATATTGCTCAATACCAAAAGTGGTATTAATCAAAACTTTACAATCTGTACTTGCTATAGAGTATTAATTTATTTGAATAACCCAATAATTTCACTGACAACACTCTTTTTACTTACCCTGATGGCTTTATTTGTTTATTTTTTTACTAGTACAATTTACGGCACAATCTTGCTTGAGAGACTGACTGCAACAGTGTCTACCGGGGCTTTCGGTGGTCCGAAAAAAGTTATGGTTTAAAAGCTGTGGCTTAAAAACTGATGGCAGTCTCTGATTGCCTTAGAGGTTTAACAGTGCTCAGGGTAACCGAGCGTCCACTGGCCCCTGTGATGTCCAGATGTGTGGCTGTGCGTGTCTGAATGTAGCTCAGCTTCAAATCTGAAGAAAAACTAGCTCAGCAGGTTCACGTATGTAAGCTGTATCGTATGATTACACAGAGATACTACAGAGACGCAACCTGATTGGATTGTTTTATTGATGTAAACTGCTAAACCGCAGGAGTGTGATGCTTTTTCACTGCTGGAAAAAAAAAATCCATACTGTCACAGTAAGTATGTGGACGGCGACGGCTATATTTTTTTAAACCGATGTATTTATATTGGAGCCTGAACGAGCTTCAACAATGTTTGGACGGGACACTTACACATGGAATGTTTTGCTTCAACGTAATCTTTTGTTTTTAAAACATTGTTTCTGGTTTTGGTTTGGGGTTTTACTGAATGACTATTCCACTTATGAAATATGTAAACACTGTAGATACAGCGTTCCCTTGGAGACACTGTGCAGAAGAGACTGTGGAGAGAAAGTGTGGAGAGATGTCATTTTTGGGGTATCCTTCTGTTAAAGAGGGTTTTTAATGATTTTGTATATGAGATAAACAAAATAAATGTCAAGTTTATTTGTATAGCACTTTTTATAACCATGTTGTCACAAAGCAGCTTTGCAGGAGTTTAAAAACATGAAAACATGAAGTCACAGTATATATCCCCTTGTGAGCAAGCCAGAGACGACGGTGGCAAGGAAAAACTCCCTCAAGACTGGAGGAAGAAACCCTAGGAGGAACCAAGACACACAATGGGTGACCCATCCTCCTCTGGTCAAACAGTGTTTACAGTTTATTAAGATTAAAATTCAAAAATAGAAGTAAGAGAATCTGAAGTCTGGATGGTAAAAACTTCTCTGACTGAGGCAGTTTCTGACTGAGGCAGTCCCTGACTCAGTCTTTGTGGAAAGTGGGAGTGAACTGAAACTCCTCTAGGATATGAGACTCCTCATATCCTAATCATGGTACATCTGGATGATACAATGATGCAGTCGAGGGTGTAGCTGATGGCATAAATGAAGAGGAGAGCTGGTTGGTGCCTGGTGAGGAGGAGGCCCTGATGGTCAGTCTTCCACCAGCATTCAGCAGGACAGGAGAGCAGTCATTATCTCAGGAAGAGTAAAGAAACAGAGTTAGTTCTGGTTTGGATTAATATAGAGGATGTAAAGTATTTCAGAGTGTAATTATAAACAGCATGAACTAAGAGGAGAGACCCAGAAGGCAACATAGATATGAGAGCACCCTGAGACACTGGGATTCCCCCACTACACCGTCAATAAACCTTTGTGATCGCGTGAAGTGGTGGGACAACAGCACCAGCATCTCAGTTTACCATAAACCTCTGTGTCCATGAACGCCTGGATTTGATATAGAAATGTTTCTTAATTGGGGAACAATTCTTTAAATCCTGTCACTGAATAAAAAAACAATAGGAGATACACAAAGTTCTCCCACAGAAAAACCTTTATTCACCTGCCTGATATGATGTCATTCCAGCCCTTTTCTTTGTTACATTGTGACATCATCTTGTAACAGTCCTTATTGCCCACCTACCAAGCTGAGCACACCCTCAAACAAAGCATGGAGAGCTAAATGAGTAAAAAATAAACTGACCACTCAGAAGCGTCGGTGTGGTCTGTTGTAACTTTATTAGTTGGAGTTACAGTAAACAGTGATGTGCATCCTTATACATTTATTTTTTGATATTAATACTGTACAGACAAAATTCTATATCATGGTATGTTTCAAAATTAAACTGGTTTCATTGTATTTAAGGGTTTTTTTTCATGCATGACGAGTGAATTGCATTGATTGAAAGAAGATTTGCTGCTCAGGTAAGCTACCATTGTGTGACTTGGCCACAAACCTACAGTCGTCAAATAGCGGGGGACTGTAGTCCGCTCTGGTGGTATCTTTCCTCTGTGTTTTTGCTACAACTTGGGGATCGCTGTTTTACTAAAGTATTTACGACTTATTGTATCTGGAACCAAGCGTCTTTTATCATCGCCCTGAATCCGTCTCTCTCAACTGTGCTTATGGGAACCGTGTCTTTGGCTGTATAAACTGTTCTGGAGTCGGTTATCTCGACCCACCACTTGCTTCTTCTGACGTAGGGAGTACCTTCAGCAATCGCTTCAACAAGTGATATCTGACTCGCCCGTCCTCTAGCTATGTCAGTTTTAGATGATGGTGTGGAAGGAGCTGATTTTAGTTTCATGCATTCTTTGTACTCAAAAGCATGATTGTGGCTGAGGCGGTGCAGCAGATTGCTTGTGTTACCACCTTACGCCACAACTTTAGCTCAACAGCGTTTGCAGTAAGTGATTGTTTGGTCCATGTCCAACCTTATAAACCAGGAGTATCTCTAGATGACAGACTGCTCATTTTTCCAGCTATAGGTCTTCAGGGTCATCATCATCCACTTTAGTGTCTGGTACAACTTGTGGTTCAGAACTTCCCCTGTCCACTCTCAACAATTCCACTAATACTTGCACTCTGTTCCATGCGTGGTTAGCGTCCCCTGTGAAACAATTAAACACCACTGCTGCGTTCCAGACATGCTTAGGATATTTAACCCAGTGTGGCCGGTATATGAGAAATTCATATCATAACAAAAATAAAAACCGGTGCAAACCAGTATACCGAGACATCTAGCAAAACACCTGAGACCTTGTACAGAGCCAAAGTCTCAAGTGAGCCCTTTAAAGCCCAGGCCTGATGACGGGTAGGTACGGTTATCAGAACTCCGGTGATGCTGACCGTGTAAGTGAAGAGTTGGACAGAGCCTGGGATGTGACAGTGGTCAACAAAACAACGATCAGTTGTAACCTTAAAACCGCCTTTTTATGTCTAAACACATGGTCGTAGTTCCACACTTACAGGCTGTAGTTCATCTGATTCTCTGTATACTTTATTACTCTGTTCTTCAATGATCAGGACCCCCACAGGACCACCACAGAGCAGCTACTATTAGGGAGGTGTCTCATTCTCAGCACTGCAGTGACACTGATATGGTGGTGTTGTGCTGGTGTGAGTGGATCAGACACAGCAGTGCTGCTGCTGCTGGAGTGTTTAAACACCTCAGTGTCACTGCTGGACTAAGAATCTTCCACCAACCAGAACTATCCAGACAGCAGTGTCCTGTGGGCGGCGTCCTGTGTCCACTGATGAAGAACTAGAGGAACACTAGAAACTGTGCAGCAGCAGATGAGCAACTGTCTCTGACTTTACATCTACAAGGTGGACCAGCAGGTAGTAGGAGTGTCTAATAGAGTAGACAGTGAGTGGACACAGTGTTTAAACACTTCAGCAGCAGCACTGATCCAGCACAACACACACTAACACACCACCACCACTATGTCAGTGTCACTGTAGTGCTGAGAATGACCCACCACCTAAATAATATCTGCTCTGTGGTGGTCCTGTGGGGGTCCTGAGCATTGAAAAACAGGGTAACAATGTATACAGAGAATCAGACGCACTACAGTCTGTAAGTGTAGCTCCTATAAGGTCAGTGGAGCTGATACAGTGGACAGTGAGTGTAGATACACGGAGGTGGGTTTAATGTTATGGCTGATTGGTGTACATTTCTTTATTATTTATATCTATGAATATATATGTTTATGTAGCTGATTTGGTTCTTACATCATATAATTGTGTTTTGCATTGATTTACTAAGACATTTTAGTGATTAAGCTCTGGTACAGGTACTGTTTGTAAATGTTAGGTTTTAAAAACATAACATTGGTACCACAGATGTGTTGGTTCCTGATATAAAACCCAGATTAAAACTTTCTTTTCTTGTACCTTGCTCCCCCGTCCCATTAGCCTAGAGCATTATCTCCAGCTCTCTGATTCTGAAGTAACTTCAAGTTTACTATGCCGAATTAACTCCAGAGATTTCCTGTGAGATCTCGTCTGACGCCGTGAGAGTGATTTCAGCGCAGCTGCTTTTACTGCGTGGTTACAGTGTTGCAGCACTGCTCCTCTCGCCAACCCCTCTGGAGAGCCAGAGTGCCAGATTAATAACGGCTCCGCCACCTCTCTCTCTCTCCAGACTCCTTAAATTCGCTCATTTACTGCTGGGTGCGAAAGCAGGAATAAAGTGTCAATTAGTCTGCTAATGAGCTGGGAGGGCATGACCCGTTGGAGAACAGGGCACACTGGGTTCAGCTCATCAGAGAGACAGAGAAAGAGAGTTTTTCTGCTGGGCTCAAACCAACTGTGACGGGTCTCCCTTTTTACTTTTGACTGAAAAAGAAAAAGATGGAAGTGCTGGTTTTTGCATTTTATTAATAGTGTCTGACTTGAGCTCCATGTAGAACTTAAGAACAGATGTCTAATATTTGGAACTTGACTTGGTTGATAAGTCACGTTTACACAGTCCAGTCACATTACTAGTCAGAAGCGTTTGTATTGATCTATGTCAACAGGGTCCAGTTTCAGGTGGACCAAGAAAAATCTAAAAAGTACAATCTAAGTGTAAGGTGGCGGCATTATAGTCTGTGGAATTGTTTAGTGGCATTCTGTGGACCACCACTCATCCATGTGGAAGACAACTGATTTGGGCCTGAATACATCCTTGCAGACCACATACACCATACATGCTAATTGTCTTCTCTGGGGCGGATGGGATCTTCCAGCAAGACAATGTGACACAACACACGGCTAGAAATGTCCCACATTGGTTGGAAGAGCTGACCAAGACTTCCAGGTAGTACCCTAAATCTCTACTTCCCCCAGAATCCAATTGAGTATCTGTGGCACTACTTGGTTGGTGGTGTTGGCTCTATGGATCCTCCTCCATGTGCCCTCCAGCAGCTGTGGAATGCTCAGCAGTCAGCATGGCTCCAGATACCTGTGACAGCCTACCAGGACCTTATTGAGTCTCCCAGCCCATCTAGCTGCTGTCTGTACTGCACACGGCGGTTACTCTGGATACTGGCTGGTGGTCATATTAATGTGACTGCCTGTGTAGTATTGAATTCAACTGAACTATGAGGTTGTTTTTTTGGGTTCATTGTTCATTAAGTAATTGCTTTAACCATTTAATATGTTTTAATTTTAGTATTTATTTATTTCATTCATATAAAGAGCAAATTCCAGTTTAATAGATGGATCTCTATTTTTATACAGTTAAATCTGAATGTGGTCCAATGTGAAAAATATCTAATTCACGGTGGTGTGAGGAAAATGAGGAAAGCATAGGGTGCGATGGCTTTAGAGAACCACTGAGGCACAGCAAGAAGTGGTCCTGATCATGACACTCGGGTTAGTAATGAGCTATGCAGTGTGACACCACACTGTACTAGCGTTGGCCTTCCTGATATATACACAGTGGGGTCACATTATTATGACCACCAGCTAATATCCAGAGTAACTGCTGTATGCAGCACGGACAGCAGCTGGACGGGCCGGGAGACTCAATAAGGTCCTGGTTGGTGGTCACAGGTATCTGGAGCCATGCTATCCCACAGCTGCTGGAGGGCGTGTGAAAGAGGATGCACGGACCCAACACCTCCATCCAGGTGGGCCCACAGATGCTCACTTGGGTTCAAATTGGCTTCAAGTTGGGTTAAATTGGAGGTCCAGTGTATTATTTGGAAGTCTTAATCAGCTCTTCCAACCAACAGCTTTGTTGCATTGTCTTGCTGGAAGATCCCATCCGCCCCAGTGATGTGACAAGGTTCACACTTGCTTGTGTGCTTCAGATCACTGTCCTACTCCAGAACCCAAGTACGGTATGGTGGTGTAGTGGTTAGTACAGTGGTGTAGTGGTTAGTATGGTGGTGTAGTGGTTAGTACGGTGGTGTAGTGGTTAGTACGGTGGTGTAGTGGTTAGTACGGTGGTGTAGTGGTTAGTACGGTGGTGTAGTGGTTAGTGTGGTGGTGTAGTGGTTAGTATGGTGGTGTAGTGGTCAGTACGGTGTTGTAGTGGTTAGTACGGTGGTGTAGTGGTTAGTACGGTGGTGTATTGGTTAGTATGGTGGTGTAGTGGTTAGTATGGTGGTGTAGTGGTCAGTATGGTGGTGTAGTGGTTAGTATGGTGGTGTAGTGGTTAGTACGGTGGTGTAGTGGTTAGTATGGTGGTGTATTGGTTAGTATGGTGGTGTAGTGGTTAGTATGGTGGTGTAGTGGTTAGTATGGTGGTGTATTGGTTAGTATGGTGGTGTAGTGGTTAGTATGGTGGTGTAGTGGTTAGTATGGTGGTGTAGTGGTTAGTATGGTGGTGTATTGGTTAGTACGGTGGTATAGTGGTCAGTACGGTGGTGTAGTGGTCAGTATGGTGGTGTAGTGGTTAGTACGGTGGTGTAGTGGTTAGTATGGTGGTGTAGTGGTTAGTATGGTGGTGTAGTGGTTAGTATGGTGGTGTAGTGGTTAGTATGGTGGTGTAGTGGTTAGTATGGTGGTGTAGTGGTCAGTATGGTGGTGTAGTGGTTAGTACGGTGGTGTAGTGGTTAGTACGGTGGTGTAGAGTTTAACACTGTTGGATTCCCGGTCCGGGTGGTTCTGTGTGGAGTGTTTATGTTCTATGTTCTCTGGAAGGGCATCCAATGTAAAACACTTTGCCAAATCTAGCGTGTGGGTTGACTCTATCGAGCGTGCAAAAACAAAACAAATCTGTAAGTACACTCATACGTGCTGATTGTCTTGAACCCAATTGAGCATCTGTGGGACCACCGCATTCACAGCACTGTAGGCTTGAACTACATAGCAAGTCACACAATTAACATTTTTTCATAACATCAGATTACACGGTGCAACTTCTGATGTATAAATAAATAAAGCAGGAACACAGTTTGAACTGCGCCTGTGTTTGTGTGCTTTGTGTGCACACATACACACACACACACACACACACACACAGAGTTTCTGAACTGTAGATGCGTCTCCTCTCGTTTCCCTGCATTTCTTTTTTTTTTTCCGAAGGCTCTGAGTGTGAGTATCTGATGTGTTGTGTCTCTTAAGTGCGGACGCAGTATTCAGTCGGCTGAGAAATTGTGGTCTCCATGGGGGCCTGAACAGCGAAGGAGAAATCAGATTTCTATCAAAAGCCAGGCTCTGGCAGAGAGGCTGTTCACTTTGTCAGCACAAGGGCCATCCATGCACTCTCATTCCTTCTTTCTTCCCTCTCTCTCTCTCTCTCTCTCTCTCTCTCTCTGTCTCTCTCTCTAACAGGCTGGGCATAATCACACAATGGAAAGAAGACAATATTTTGCACTCAATTTAGAAGGCGCTGTGGCCGTCAGGGAAAGTTAGATACTGACATTTTCCAAAAGAACATAATGTTTCAAGAACGTTCGACTGCCCGGCGGCCGTTTCGGTCCTCCTCTGATGGGCGTGGCCGGTCGTGGTCATTCTCATTCATTATCATGGAAGGGTGGAGGTCGACTGGTAGTGTACTAAAACGTGTGGCTGGTAGTGTACTAAATGGCTGGTGGCTGGTGTGTTAATAATCTGGAAGATCTGAATAATTACTAGTATATAGCTTAGCTTCATAGCCAAGTGCCTCTGCGTCATCTACATTCTTAAATATGGGTTTCCAAATGGTGGCTGGAGTGAATGTAAAGGTTCTAGGAAAAAATCAACTTTGATGTAGAGCCTTTGGATTATATAGATGTTCGTTAACCTTTCAAAAGGTTCTTCATGCTCACATCTCATTTATGGAAGTGATTTTATGAGCTGTCAGTTTAAGGGACCTGAAAGCAGGTCAACCATAGCATTGTGCAACACTCCCGGATTCAATCTCCATCCCTGTTAAATCCCCATGTTCCGTGCTACCCCTCACACACAAGCCACTATCACATGGCCACCTACAACCAATCACAGAAGCCCCTCACTGGAATAATAACCCCTGTCATTCATTAGTACTGTTTGTATATATGCTGGTCTTTTTGTCTTAAGTAAAAAATGTTGGTCATTTATACTTTACTGAAGTAATTCTTTTTCAGATTACATTTTACTTCTACTCCTTACATTTACACTCCATTATCTGTACTTTCTACTCCTTACATTTATACTCCATTATCAGTACTTTCTGCTCCTTACATTTACACTCCATTATCAGTACTTTCTACTCCTTACATTTACACTCCATTATCTGTACTTTCTACTCCTTACATTTACACTCCATTATCAGTACTTTCTACTCCTTACATTTACACTCCATTATCAGTACTTTCTACTCCTTACATTTACACTCCATTATCAGTACTTTCTACTCCTTACATTTATACTCCATTATCAGTACTTTCTACTCCTTACATTTATACTCCATTATCAGTACTTTCTGCTCCTTACATTTACACTCCATTATCAGTACTTTCTACTCCTTAAATTTACACTCCATTATCTGTACTTTCTACTCCTTACATTTACACTCCATTATCAGTACTTTCTACTCCTTACATTTACACTCCATTATCAGTACTTTCTACTCTTACATTTACACTCCATTATCAGTACTTTCTACTTCTTACATTTACACTATATTATCAGTACTGTCTACTCCTTACATTTACACTCCATTATCAGTACTTTCTACTCCTTACATCTACACTCCATTATCTGTACTTTCTACTCCTTACATTTACACTATATTATCAGTACTGTCTACTCCTTACATTTACACTCCATTATCAGTACTTTCTACTCCTTACATCTACACTCCATTATCTGTACTTTCTACTCCTTACATTTACACTCCATTATCAGTACTTTCTACTCCTTACATCTACACTCCATTATCTGTACTTTCTACTCCTTACATTTATACTCCATTATCAGTACTTTCTACTTCTTACATTTACACTCCATTATCAGTACTTTCTACTCCTTACATTTACACACCATTATCTGTACTTTCTACTCCTTACATTTACACTCCATTATCAGTACTTTCTACTCCTTACATTTACACTCCATTATCAGTACTTTCTACTCCTTACATTTACACTCCATTATCAGTACTTTCTACTTCTTACATTTACACTATATTATCAGTACTGTCTACTCCTTACATTTACACTCCATTATCAGTACTTTCTACTCCTTACATCTACACTCCATTATCTGTACTTTCTACTCCTTACATTTACACTCCATTATCAGTACTTTCTACTCCTTACATCTACACTCCATTATCTGTACTTTCTACTCCTTACATTTATACTCCATTATCAGTACTTTCTACTTCTTACATTTACACTCCATTATCAGTACTTTCTACTCCTTACATTTACACACCATTATCTGTACTTTCTACTCCTTACATTTACACTCCATTATCAGTACTTTCTACTCCTTACATTTACACTCCATTATCAGTACTTTCTACTCCTTACATTTACACTACATTATCAGTACTTTCTACTCCTTACATTTACACTACATTATCAGTACTTTCTACTCCTTACATTTACACTATATTATCAGTACTTTCTACTCCTTACATTTACACTCCACTATCTGTACTTTCTACTCCTTACATTTACACTTCATTATCAGTACTTTCTACTCCTTACATTTACACTATATTATCAGTACTTTCTACTCCTTACATTTACACTCCATTATCTGTACTTTCTACTCCTTACATTTACACTCCATTATCAGTACTTTCTACTGCTTACATTTACACTTATTTATCTGTACTTTCTACTCCTTACATTTACACTCCATTATCAGTACTTTCTACTCCTTACATTTACACTCCATTATCAGTGCTTTCTACTCCTTACATTTACACTCCATTATCAGTGCTTTCTACTCCTTACATTTACACTCCATTATCAGTACTTTCTACTCCTTACATTTACACTCCATTATCAGTACTTTATACTCCTTACATTTACACTTATTAATCTGTACTTTCTACTCCTTACATTAACACTCCATTATCAGTACTTTCTACTCCTTACATTAACACTCCATTATCAGTACTTTCTACTCCTTACATTTACACTCCATTATCAGTATATTCTACTCCTTACATTTACACTCCATTATCAGTACTTTCTACTCCTTACATTTACACTCCATAATCTGTACTTTCTACTCCTTACATTTACACTACATTATCAGTACTTTCTACTCCTTACATTTACACTCCATTATCAGTGCTTTCTACTCCTTACTTTACACTCCATCATCAGTACTTTCTACTCCTTACATTTACACTCCATCATCAGTGCTTTTTACTCCTTACTTTACACTCCATCATCAGTACTTTCTACTCCTTACATTTACACTCCATTATCAGTACTTTCTACTCCTTACATTTACACTCCATTATCAGTACTTTCTACTCCTTACATTTACACTCCATTATCAGTACTTTCTACTCCTTACATTTACACTACATTATCACTACTTTCTACTCCTTACATTTACACTCCATTATCAGTACTTTCTACTCCTTACATTTACACTCCATTATCAGTGCTTTCTACTCCTTACATTTACACTCCATTATCAGTGCTTTCTACTCCTTACATTTACACACCATTATCAGTGCTTTCTACTCCTTACATTTACACTCCATTATCAGTACTTTATACTTCTTACATTTACACTCCATTATCAGTACTTTATACTCCTTACATTTACACTTATTAATCTGTACTTTCTATTCCTTACATTAACACTCCATTATCAGTACTTTCTACTCCTTACATTAACACTCCATTATCAGTACTTTCTACTCCTTACATTTACACTCCATTATCAGTATATTCTACTCCTTACATTTACACTCCATTATCAGTACTTTCTACTCCTTACATTTACACTCCATAATCTGTACTTTCTACTCCTTACATTTACACTACATTATCAGTACTTTCTACTCCTTACATTTACACTCCATTATCAGTGCTTTCTACTCCTTACTTTACACTCCATCATCAGTACTTTCTACTCCTTACATTTACACTCCATCATCAGTGCTTTTTACTCCTTACTTTACACTCCATCATCAGTACTTTCTACTCCTTACATTTACACTCCATTATCAGTACTTTCTACTCCTTACATTTACACTCCATTATCACTACTTTCTACTCCTTACATTTACACTACATTATCACTACTTTCTACTCCTTACATTTACACTACATTATCACTACTTTCTACTCCTTACATTTACACTCCATTATCAGTACTTTCTACTCCTTACATTTACACTCCATTATCTGTACTTTCTACTCCTTACATTTACACTCCATTATCTGTACTTTCTACTCCCTACATTTACACTCCATTATCAGTACTTTCTACTCCTTACATTTACACTCCATTATCACTACTTTCTACTCCTTACATTTACACTCCATTATCTGTACTGTACACTGTATATTTACATTGTACTAAACTACATTCATGTTTAATGGGCGTATATGCGGCTGAAACAGGAAGCCTAGCTCATCCCAAATTTATCAACATTAACATTTTAATATAACATTATAGTCATTATGGCTTTTAAAAGAATGGAGTTTTTGGGGAGGTGGGCTAGTGCACTATAGACCCCTGTGGTGTGGCCTAAACTTTTGTCCTTAATAACCTTTTCTCCCCTTACATCACTTTTACTTTTACTTTTACTACAGTAAGTAGTTCTGAAAGCAGTACTTTTACACTTTTACTGGAGTTGATGCTTCAACTTCTGCAGAAGTATTTTTAAACCCCAGTATCTATACTTCTACCTGAGTAATAAATGTGAGTATTTTTGACACCTTTGATACCGAGCGTTCATTTCTATTGGTCTACTGGTTTAGATTTTTTTTTTTGTCTTCTGGTTTTCCCGTTTTTGGCTCCCCCCTTCTTGGATTTGATTGCTTTTCTGCGTTTGGACCTATGCCTGTATTTGACCATGCTCTAGTCTGGCCCCAGCCTGTCTTTTTGTGCCTACTGGTTTAGACTTGAACTGTTTTTTTTTTACCACGGTTTTAAATTTGCCTCTTAGTAATAAACTTACCTTTGCTTTAATATCTGCGAGCATTTGTTTTGTTCCAGTCGCCTACAGCTGTTGTTCCAAATTACTTGTTTTTTGGCACCTGTTGCTTAATATAAAGGACAAGAAAGTAAAAAAGAGATGATAGTAGGGTTTCAGCAGTTCATTGACAAAGATGACATGGCAATTTAAAAATATGTAAATATTAATTTTTGCTGTCAGTGTTCTGTTAGGCCTCATGATGATGTGTGCTGTGGTTCTGCCTGATTGCAATACACTGAAGCATACAAGGCCATATTTCTGCTGCTGTGTTGTTGCACTGTACAAGAAGCAGACACATATACAAACCCAATTCCAAAAATACTGGGACTTTATATTAGCAAAAGTAACTTCAGTGACGTCCCATTCTGAATCCATAGGGAAATCCAAACTACTCTACACTACCAAATGTTTTAGATACACTACCAGTCAAACGTTTTAGATACACTACCAGTCAAACGTTTTAGATACACTACCAGTCAAACGTTTTAGATACACTACCAGCCAAACGTTTTAGTACACTACCAGCCAAACGTTTTAGATACACTACCAGTCAAACGTTTTAGATACACTACCAGTCAAACGTTTGATACATTACCAGTCAAACGTTTTAGTACACTACCAGCCAAACGTTTTAGATACATTACCAGTCAAACGTTTTAGATACACTACCAGTCAAACGTTTTAGATACACTACCAGTCAAACGTTTAAGATACATTACCAGTCAAACGTTTTAGAACACTACCTGTCAAACGTTTTAGATACATTACCAGTCAAACGTTTTAGATACACTACCAGTCAAACGTTTTAGTACACTACCAGCCAAACGTTTTAGAACACTACCAGTCAAACGTTTTAGATACATTACCAGTCAAACGTTTTAGATACATTACCAGTCAAACGTTTTAGATCACTACCAGTCAAACGTTTTAGATACATTACCAGTCAAACGTTTTAGAACACTACCAGTCAAACGTTTTAGATACATTACCAGTCAAGCGTTTTAGATACATTACCAGTCAAACGTTTTAGATACACTACCAGCCAAACATTTTAGTACACTACCAGTCAAACGTTTTAGATACACTACCAGCCAAACGTTTTAGATACACTACCAGTCAAACGTTTTAGATCACTACCAGTCAAACGTTTTAGATACACTACCAGTCAAACGTTTTAGATACACTACCAGCCAAACGTTTTAGATACACTACCAGCCAAACGTTTTAGATACACTACCAGTCAAACGTTTTAGATACACTACCAGCCAAACGTTTTAGTACACTACCAGCCAAACGTTTTAGTACACTACCAGTCAAACGTTTTAGATACACTACCAGTCAAACGTTTTAGTACACTACCAGCCAAACGTTTTAGATACACTACCAGTCAAACGTTTTAGATACATTACCAGTCAAATCTTTTAGTACACTACCAGTCAAACGTTTTAGATACACTACCAGTCAAACGTTTTAGATACACTACCAGTCAAACGTTTTAGTACACTACCAGTCAAACGTTTTAGATACACTACCAGCCAAACGTTTTAGATACACCACCAGTCAAACGTTTTAGATACACCACCAGCCAAACGTTTTAGATACACTACCAGTCAAACGTTTTAGATACACTACCAGCCAAACGTTTTAGATTCACTACCAGTCAAACGTTTTAGATCACTACCAGTCAAACGTTTTAGATACACTACCAGCCAAACGTTTTAGATACACTACCAGCCAAACGTTTTAGATACACTACCAGTCAAACGTTTTACATACTCTACCAGTTAAATGTTTTATAACAAACGTAGAGATACTTGCGACGATATATTGGGTTCACTAAGTGGTCTTCTTTTAATATTTCAGACAAAATTGGTAATGAAGAAAAGCGATGACTGTGACATATTTTTATCTTTTGTAATATTTCTCAGAAATACAAGTACAAGACAAACTTCTATATACTTCAAATAAAATTAAGGCATCTATTTATGCTGTAATTATTACACTGTATTGTAACAAACCATGACTAAAGAAATAGACAATTATGTTCATTGACAGTGTGTGTGTGTGTGTGGGGTCCCTATTGCCTAAAGCTATGTGTGTGTAAGTGCTGAAGCAGCAGCTCCCGACTGTGCTGCTCCTTTCCCATTATGTGAGTGCATTTTACACATCATAATTTACCCATAAATCTTCGTATACATACGGCATCTGTGAGGAGCAGCGCCTTCAGAATGACACATTCCTCACCACTTACCTCCACACACACACACACACACACACACACACACACACACACACACACACACACACTTATCCTGTAGAGACAAACACGTGTGCATTCAAGCACATACTGTATATGAGGACTATCCAGAAGATGTGTGACTCTCTTTGGATGAGCTGCATCACAGCATCCTGCTTTCTGTTACTCTGTAACTCTGTAAGTGTCCTCCTGGAGTAAGAAGGATGGTGGTCCATATCAAAACAGAGTATCAAAACAGAGTATACTTCTAATCATGTTATTTTGTAATGATATGTAATTGAAATTAAAAGTGTAATCTATTATATTATATATTTAGAGTGTTGTAACACTACTGACTGTAACCAGAGATGGTATATTGGGGCAAAATCTGGATAGGAAAGCTTGTATATGGCCATCGGTTGTTGGAGACCGTCCCCCTCTTCAGGATAAAGAGTCAGTGTGCTGGTTATGGTGCTAGCAGGGAAAGCATTACATTTTGTGCATTAAAGAGCCAAATGCTGCAAACTGTTTCTAAAGCTTTTGTTGATTTTATCAGTGATTTCATTTTTTTCCAGTATTATGGTCTCATTCCCAGTATTATGCCCAGTGGGGTTCCAAAGATGACCACTGAGACTCTCCTGTAAGGACTTTGCTGTAATGATGTTACTAAAATGTAGTTTTTTTCTAATCTGATGATGTTATGGACATACAAACCAGTGGTCTGAATTTACTGAAGATACTGAAGTTTTTGCAGTTTATCATAAAAAATATGATACTGATATGAAGATATATTGAAAGTACAGAGTTAATTCACATACTCTGTAAACCAAGATTTGTCTGTGTCCTTTTTTAGTAATCAGATTCATCCACTCAGGGAAGAGGAACAAAGCACAACACATGATGCACTGTGTGCAGTTACACATTTCCACCAGAGA
The DNA here is from genome assembly GCA_021613375.1 of Megaleporinus macrocephalus. Lineage (NCBI taxonomy): Eukaryota > Metazoa > Chordata > Actinopteri > Characiformes > Anostomidae > Megaleporinus > Megaleporinus macrocephalus. The sequence goes on from CM038706.1 coordinate 45,226,795, forward strand.
GGTCTCCAAATCCCCAAATCTTACATGGTGTAACTTTTAGAAAAATGAAAATGAAAATCTAAAATGTAACAGCAATATGACATCAGCTGATTGACAATTCCCTATTTTATAGTTCCCCCAAGGTCTGCAATCACGTTTTAACCCCGCATGCAGTATAAGTATAAGCAGTAGGTAGTTAATTCACATCCTCTGAAAACCAAGTTCTTCTGTGTTCTCACAAACAAAGCACAACACATAATAGACAATGTTCTTCCTCACAATGTGTGCAGTTACACATTTCCTCCAGAGAGGTCTCCAAATCCCCGAATCTTACACAGTGTAACTTTTACACAAACATGAAATTAAAATCTAAAATGTGTTTGCAATATGACATCAATAATTCAACAATCTTCATCCCCACTGCACACTTCTGTCTGTGTCCTATAGTGTGCATTTATGTATATTATTTACTTTTATTTGTATTTATTTCCTTCTTCTAATTCCCATTTTATTTAAATATTTATCTATTTTAATTAATATTTCAGGTACTATGTTATTTCACTTGCCATGTTATCATATATAACAAATTAAGTTTGATTTAATGTCAGCTATCTTTTATTATCTTTTACTATCTGTATTTTTAGCTCTTTAAAATTAACATCAGCCACCAAATTGTCATACTGGTTGGGTCCTAACAGTAAAAACTTAAATAGACAGCATAGTAACAAGTAGCTGGTTGGATGTTCGTCTATCTTGCCTTATTTATTTATTTATTTATTAATGCGAAGTAAAAAAAGTACTTATACTGTTTACTAGTGTTTTTATTTGTAGAGTTTGTGTCACTGAAGATCTGCCTTGTTATAAGTCACCACTTTGTAATTAGCAATTTGGCATCAACATACCGTACGTTCAGCAGTTTGGTGGAATTATGGTTTTTTGGTGCAGTGACACGGACTCCTCTATTTTCGGGCTGCTAGAAAAACGTGGTGTTTAACCCGTGTGACTGGAGAGATCTGTCTTTTAGCAAAGCGGCCTAAAGATAAAACGCCTCCTAACACAAAAGCCTACGCTGTGCTCTATTATTCTCCCCCTGACTCTCCATCTAGTCCTCCTTTATCCGTATCTCACTTTCTCTGTGTGTTGATTGTATTTCACTGCAAGTAGAACAGCCTCATGAATTGGCACGTCCATTATGTAGAAGAAACACGGCCTCAAACTGAATGCCTCAAGTGTGAGACGTCCAATTTAGGCATCACGGTGGCCCTGAAGGCTCAGTTAGACATCCAGAGCACTGTTTTCAACTCTGCAGGTGAAAATAATGATGTTCTTTATAATTACACTCACATTGTTTGATGAAGAGTAGGCCGTACGTTATTATTACAATGCTAATTAACTGTGATGTGCTATGATTGTAATGATACATTGTATGTATACTCTGATCAGCCAAATCATTAAAAAACACCTCCTGGTGTCTACACACATCGTCCACCACATAGGAACACTATGTAGTTCAACATCTACAAGTTGTAGTTCATCTGATTCTCTGTGTACTTGGTTACCCTGTTCTTTAATGATCAGAACCCCCACAGGACCACCATTAGCAGATATTATTTGGGTGGTGGGTCATTCTCAGCATTCTCAGTGGTCCACTCATTATGAAACTTTGATAGGATGTAAAGAGCAGCTAACAGGTTTCTTTATCCAGTAAATATGGTGTTAATCATAATCTAACATTGATAGTTTTTGTGTGTTATATATTATTTTTTAACAGAGATAATATTATTTATAGTAATAGGTTTTGTTTATAGAGTGCTTGTCATACACAAAGTCCTTTACAGTTGGAGAGTATTACTGAAGTAATTAATATTAAGTAATATATCAGTTATAATCTCTAAACACAGTGGTCATGCGGGTGGATTCAACTTGAAATACTTATATTTCAAGTTGTATTTGAGAATAAAATGTTATTCGTACAGTCTTATATCAGCACAAACAGAAAAAGGTTATACATGCAAACTATTAAATGCAGAATGCAAATATAATTTATTGTTTAACCCTTTAATGCCTGAACCATGAAACAATTGGCCGGAAGTTCTAATTCTTTGAAGATGGAGTGTTTATTACACCTTAAATAATGATGATGATGATTACTATTAATATTATTATTATTAATAATATTTACCAATCAGAATAATAATAAAATTAAATAACACTTTGCATATTGTCGCTGTCCAATAAATTTTTTTGTATTAATTTTTGGCGATTCAAATTTTTCTACATAATTTGAACCAAACAGCTGCTGTTTACATTGTGTACAATTGTCATGATGAACGGACCAATAGAAATGCTTCAAAATTACTTGGAAAAAATTCTGGTTCCATTGACTTGCATTGAACGTAAAGACTGTTTTTGACCTCTCCGGTAAAATTCCTATTTTGCAGATATTTGTTTTTCATTGGACAGCGATGATATGAGTTTTGTATTGAATCATATTTGGTATATATCCAAAAAATTTTTAACAGTAACAAATGAAATGCATTAACCCTTTAAACTCTGAGACTATTTTAAATGTTTAGTCATTTCTAACTTATAAAAGAACAGGTTTCTATATTGCACTACATTCTGTATCTACCACAGTCTCTGGTTCTCCACTAGAGGTTAGAACCAGTGCTTAATTTGTGCTGGATCTTGCTGGACCAAGATCCAGCACCTCTCATATTTCAGGTACCTGTGTTCCAGAACTTATTTATGTGGATCCACCACCTCTTTGACATCTTTTTTTTTTTTGTAGGACACCAAAAGCTATTCGTCCAGTGGCATCTCTGAGATTTTATGGTTGCTCATTACTGCAATCATTAAAGCTAGGATTATTTTATTGTATAGATTGCTACTATGTTAGATGGACACTTGAAGCACTGTTGTGTCTATGCGTTCCAGGACCTTTTGCCTCACTGCCCACGTGCTGGATCACCCCACCTTTAGTGTTCCATCACCTGATGTTTTATAAATTAAGCACTGGTTAGAACAGAGTGTGGGTTTGATTAAAGTTCAGGTGAACATCAGCTTTTTAAGGAAAACAATGATAACAGTGATGATTTACAGTCTCAACAACCTACGTATTAAATATGATTCACTTGCTGGTAACAGTGAACAGTGGTAGGCCTTTCACGCCCACCTCTGTGTGAGTTCAGCGTGTGGGGCTAAAGAGCCGCTCTGCAGTTGTCAGTAGGCTGTAATGAAGGGAATGTTCTGCTGCTTTGTTGTCCTGTTGCCACACCTCACCGATGCTAATCTCCTTAATGGGCTCAGACTCTGAGTAATGCATTCTTAACAGTGCTGCCCTCTGCAGTGCTGCGTAACACTCAGTGTGTGATTCTGCTCCAGATTAGCGTCTGATAACCTCTAATGAGGGCTGCATCAGTAATGAGGAAGAGGAGCACTCGGCCAAGTGACGAAGGCCTAGCCTGTCTGAGCGCTCGCGCTGATCGCCGGCTCTGCTGCGCCGGTTTATGGACTATTGTTTTTTTAACCCGACGTACTTTCTCATATTTTGACGTTTCTCCTAATTAGCTGTTCTGTGTTGTCTTGTTTCTCTTGTTGTGAGTTTAATAATTATTTGAGGCGTCGCTGTAAATAAGAACTCGCTCTTAATGACGCGCCTGTTTCAGCCGAGGTTCAAGTAATTAAACAGCAAATAATAAAAAAATATTCTCTTTCTCTCTCTCTCTCCCTATCGCTCTCTCTCTCTCATTCTCTCTATCTCATTGTCTCTCTCTCATTCTCTCTATCTCATTCTCTCATTCTCTGTCTCTCATTATCTTTCATTCTCTCTCATTCTCTCTCTCTCTCACACATTCTCTCTATCTCTTTCTCTCTATCTCTCTCTCTCTCATTCTCTCTCTCTCATTCTCTCTCTCTCATTCTCTGTCTCTCATTATCTTTCATTCTCTCTCATTCTCTCTCTCTCACACATTCTCTCTATCTCTCTCTCTCTCATTCTCTGTCTTCCTCTCTCTCTTTCTCTTTCATCCTCTCTCTCATTCTCTTTCTCTCCCATTCTCTCCCTCTTTCTCATTCTCTTTCTCTCTCATTCTCTCCCTCTTTCTCATTCTCTCTCTCTCATTCTCTCTCTCTCATTCTCTCGTCCTCTCTCTCTCATTCTCTGTCTCTTTCTCTTTCATCCTCTCTCTCATTCTCTTTCTCTCCCATTCTCTCTCTCTTTCTCATTCTCTCTTTTTCATTCTCTCTCTCTCATTCTCTCTCTCATTCTCTGTCTCTCATTATCTTTTACTCTCTCTCATTCTCTGTCCCCCATTTTCTCTCTCATTCTATCTCTCTCTCTCATTCTCTGTCTCTCATTATCTTTCACTCTCTCTCATTCTCTCTCCCCCATTTTCTCTCTCATTCTCTCTCTCTTTTTTTCTTTCTCTCTCATTTTCTCCCATCCCCTCTCTCTCATTCTCTTTCTCATTCTCATTCTCTCTCTCATTTTCTTGCTCATTCTCTACCCCCTTCACTACCTTAATCTCTCTCCCTCCCTCACTCTCTCGCTCATTCTCTCTCTTTTTCTCTCTCATTCTCTCTGTCTCTCATTCTCTCTCTCCTTTTCTCTCTTCCTCTTCATCTCCCTTTCTCTCTCTCTCTCTCTCATCCTCTGTCTGTCTCTCATTCTTTCTATCCTCCCCTCTCTCTCTCTCTCCCCACTCTCAATCTTTTCACCTCTTCTCTCAGCCTGTAGATGCAGTGGTCATTCTCATGCCAGAAGACGTCTGGCAAGTGCTACTGCACCATGAAAGGGGTCAAAGGGGACCAGTGCCAGCTGTAAGTATGCCTGCATCACCAGTCAGCACTTTTCTCTGGCTGGCAGAGCTTCAGGTTTACTGTTGGAGTGCGCATGTATAGGAGATGGCATTCTTGGCTTTCTGCAGCTGAAACTTCAGGGGTGAAATAAAATAGTGTTTAGTGTGACCAGAAGAGCAGAGTGTAGCAGGATGGTGTAAACAGTGTCAGTACAGTGTCTAACAGTGCTTTACTGACAGATACAGATATCAGTAGTCAGGGGACGTCCTGATCCACTTTACTGTCCCTTAAACTGACCTGAATTATTTTTAGTGCATGAATATTGTGACCATGGTTTTTAGGTGACCATATCAAACTTATGCTGATTTTTTTCTGTATTTTATTGTAAACTGTAGTCGTTCAGATCTCTTTAGCCTCTTTTCCACTGTAGAGCCATATGGTTCCCTGGACTGTACTGTATCCCGCTGGTGCGGCTATCCTTGCAGACATCATTGCAACAGACCAGACCTCTCTCTCTTCCTATGGTGAGAGACCAAAATACTCAAAAACAAGGGCCAAACGAAAATCACTGTAGTTGTTTATTACAGTTTTTCCTCGACTGCATACACACATAAACAGGGCTCTGTCTGCATTCAATCTGGAAAACTTGAAGCTTGTGCATCAACAGCAGTTGTTTTAGTTCTCACTCAGATATCATATTACAGTTTTGCAAAACTCTAAACACAAACTGCTTCATCTAGTTCACTTTGGTCACCGAGAAACACTGGTCTTCACACTGCAACACCCTAATAACCAAGAAGTCTCAGTTTTGTTGCTTATGTGCAAACTCAATTGAATGAACACTTTAGAGGCCTCAAGTGACGTATACATTTATTTTGTAATGAATACATTTCTTCTGTTACCTTTTTTGTATCTGTACATTGTTTTTCCTTGAAGCTCAGCCTCTGTGTTTAAACGTTTGGGAGAAACTGTATTGTTATAGGATTTGTAGTATTGTAGTATAGTATTATAGTATTGGCACTACAGGTTCAATATTCTCCATTCCAGCTTATTAAATATCAGAATAACGAAATATTGTGATATATATGTGTGGAGTAAATGTCTCAGAGTATCCTGATACTATTCTTTTGGTCAAAAGTCAACTGCACCTGGAGGCCTTGGCGCATCAAGTACGGCTCGGCTTGACCCGCTGTGACGGTCACTTTAAGTGCCTTAGACTAAGCGCATGCGCTCTACAGTGTTAATTGCTCAGACTCGAGAGAGTAGAGATGTCGACAGGTACGCATGTATAGTGGTTAGCTCTAGAATGTAGCCCGTACGCTCTACCTACTGATGTAACTCTGGATTGTGATGATGTGGAGTGTGGGTGCTCCCCAGCCCAATAAATGGTCTCCATTGCACCGCACTTGCTGTCTCCTGTGTGTTCCCTTAAGAGGACAGGGCAAGTACCTAACCACCTAGTAGCATCTCTACCCCAGGAGCGTTCGCCCCCATTAAGCATCCATCACACCGCCATCACTCAAGATTCATGGAAGACAAGCAACAAGACTCTTCTCGGTCCTGGAGCCCAGATGGTGGAACAAACTTTCACTGGCTGTCCGAACAGCGAACTCTCTCACAGTCTTCAAACGCAGACTGAAGACCACCGTCTCTTTGTGAAGCACTTATAAGCCCTGATCTACTGAAGCATTGGTATAAACCGTAATTGCACTTGATCTTCTAGGAAGTCTGGATAAGTATTGATCTTATACTGTATGTAGTGTATTGATTCTCTTCTCTGTAGGTGTTCCAGTCTTACTAGGTGTTGCTCTGTGTCCAATCTTATATGTTGTTATCTTCTTTCTAGGTATCAGCACTGGCACTTGTTTATGCCAGTGTTTGAGCTCAAGAGTAGTTTGGACTTAAACCTGCTGGTACTAGATAGAGATACTCATCCTCAGACCGAACACAAAGCACTTACGTAAGTCGCTCTGGATAAGAGTGTCTGCTAAATGTTGTAAATGTAAATGTAACTGGCAATGACAAAATGCAGTAGAAGAAAAAACCCAAGCTGTTGAATCCTGATGCTCTGTTTGCTTTTCTCCACTTAGTCGGTGGGACCTTAGTACAGCCAGACATCGGTCAAGCCCTGCCGTCAAGATAAAGATGTTATTTTAAAATAAATGTGCATATATGTAAAAAAAAAAAAGCTCTTTCAGTAACCACCTGTAAGTACCCACACATTAATTTTAATAGCTGCCCGTGTTGTGCAGCGTCAGCTAGTTCTCACCCGCAGCTGCAGGTTGTCAGAGACTTAAACTGCACTGTTGGGTCTGACACTATAGCCAGTACGTGTGTGTGTGTGTGTGTGTATATATGTGTATATATATATATATATATATATATATATATATATATATATATATATATATATATATATATATATATATATATATATATATATATGAGACGGAGAGAGAAAGCAGAGGCAGTGTGAGCGTATAGCTGGCTGCAGTGGACGTCTAATACCCTGTAAAACCCTTAAGAGACTAGTTGTCGTCCCATAAAGTGCTGTGTGTGTATATTTGCTGCAGTGAGCGCTTCACCGCCATTGGCACTGATTACGTGGCAAGTAGTAATGAGCTCCCCAGGACCTTAGAAGGCTCTCTGAAATCAACATCATACTTGTGAAATTCTCTTTCTCTGTCTTCACTCACTGTACTCGCACGACCCTCGTTTCATATCCGGAAAGTCTCAACAACAGGCTGTTCAGAAACGCCAACACACACACACACACACACACACGATTGACGCTCAATATCGTAACTCTATGGTGAACCTTGTTTGTTTCTATATGGAAAAAAACTTGTTACTTCATCTGAGCACTTGCACATGGTCCAAACACCACTTTTAAGGCTTCAGATAAAGGAGGGTGTTTTATATACTCATATCCAGCCTTAGAAACAATAGCACAGTAACTGGAAAAGTAGTCAGACACACATAATATCTGTAGAGTTGGTGCGTGTGACTACATTATATTGCCAAAAGTGTTCACTCACCCTTCTAAATCATTGAATTCTGGTGTTCCAATCACTTCCATGGCCACAGGTATATAAAATCAATCACCTAGTCATGCTTCTACACACATTAGTAAAGAATGGGTCTCTCTCAGGAGCTCAGTGAACTCCAGCGTGGTACCGTGATAGGACGCCACCTGTGTAACAAGTCCAGTTGTGAAGTTTCCTCATTACTAAATATTCCACAGTGAACTGTCAGTCGTGTTATAACAAAGTGGAAGTGATTGAGAACGACAGCAGCTCAGCCATGAAGACCAGGTCAGTGGATGCTGAGGAGCATAGTGCACAGAGGTCACCGACTTTCTGCAGAGTCAATCACTACAGACCTCCAAACTTCATGTGGTCTTCAGATCAGCTCAAGAACAGAGCTTTGTGGAATGGGTTTCCATGGCCGAGCAGCTGCATCCAAGCCTTACATCACCAAGAGCAATGCAAAGCGTCAGATGCAGTGGTGTAAAGCACGCCGCCACTGGACTCTAGAGCAGTGAAGACGTATTCTCTGGAGTGACGAATCACCATTCTCTGTCTGGCAATCCAATGGATTCCCATAAACACACTCCTAAATCGTGTGGAGAGCCTTCCCAGAAGAGTTGAAGCTGTTATAGCTGCAAAGGTAGAGCCGACCTCATATTAAACCCTATGGGTTAAGAATGGGACGTCACTTAAGTTCATATACGTGTGAAGAATATGAGCGAATACTTTTGACAATATAGTGTATGAGCAACATATTTATAACAAAGTGAAAATAAAGATGTTTTAGCAAAATAGTAAAACAAAATTCAGACACTTCTAACTAATAGCATTGGTGCTCTGTTGCAGTGCTCTGTTTTGTTGGCAGTTACCGTCAGGAACTTATTTACAAACACTACTTTTGTTCAGTAAATAAATAAGAGTTAAAGATTTAAGATCAAAAGCAAGAATTTTAATGAACACTTGTAACATTAAATAATGAAATAAACTGAATTCAATAGATTTACTAAACAGATACTCAGCAATACATACAATAACATAGGAAATAGGTACAAGTTTCACCCTTGTGCTTAGCTTGTGCATCAATGGGTTCATATTGTCTTGATACATCACTCCCTTCACATTTGCTTCAGTGGTGTGTAAGCCCCCCAGCCTTATATCATGATATGCTCCCCTACATATACAGCGGTATCAGTTCTGTGTAAAGACATTTGCTGATTAAATTAGTTGAAGGCTTAAATCTTCTGAATACTAAATAGAGAAACCCAACAACTGAACACTTGAGTATTCAGAAGAGTTAGAGCTTTTCAAGCCACAAAAACTGTCGCCTGAAACAAATTGAATCAGCAAACGTCCCTACACAGAACTGTTACTGCTGTATGTCCTCACTGTCCAAAGAAAAATATCTTCGCTGTTAAATGAAAAACAAGTATCTTCAAAATGGCAACTTTACAGGAACGGACAAAAACTGTCTTCACTTTCAATGTAATTTTTTTAAGCATTTCTATTGGTCCAGTCATTATAACAATATCCCACAATGTAAATGGCAACTGCTGCATTTAATTGATGTACAAAAATAGTTTTTTAATGTTTTTTATTGTACTGCGGCGATATGTATCTGCATTTTTGTAAATTTTTATTTTTCTGCATCATTTGAACGCAACAGCTGCTGCTTACATTGTGTGAAATTTTTCATGATGAATGGACCAATAGAACTGCTCCAAAATCAATTGGAGAAAAAAAAGTAAAGACAGTTTTTGGGCTCTACTGTAAAGCTGCCTTTTTGGAGAAGGGGAAAGGAAGGCTATATATATATATATATATATATAAATACTATATAATACTAAATAGAGAAACTCAACAAATTGAGTTCTGTAGGTTCTAAACAGAACATTTTTGTTGATTTTTCTTTTTCTACATCACTTGAACACAACAGCTGGTGTTTACATTGTCTGAAGATTTCATGATGAATGGATCAATGGAGGAATACTCCAAAATTCCATTCAAAATTCCGAAAGTCCCATTGACTTACATTGAAAGTAAAGACTTAGAAAAGAAAGTTTTTGGTCTCTCCTGTAATGTTGCTATTTTGGAGATACTTGTAGAAGAAGTATATACACGCACAGTGCTAACAGGATGCTTTCTGATTCAGTTTGTTTTAAGCGACAGGTTTTTTTGGCTTTAAAAGTGTAAAATCTACTGAATACTGAATAGAGTATCCCAACAACTGAACACTTGAGTACTGGGACTATCCAGGCTGAGCCTAAAATAATGGATCAAATGCTGCAGCACTGTCTTTTGGAACTCTGCAGTGGTCAAGAGATCACCCATTTAGTTACATAGCAAGTACACAGTGAATTATATTTATTTTATTTATATTTAATTTACTTTCTGTAATGTTTTTGAATCTAAGCTTTTATTTGGTTTCATGGCAAGAAATGACTAAAGCTCAGAAAAATGGAAAAGATGTTTTTATTCTTTCATTTTTTGTTCCAAAAGACAGTAACTTTGCATCAACCAGAGTCAAACCATAATGAAATATCTTCTGCTTACAAACACACGCATGGTAGAATTCCAGTCATTTCAAATAGAGAGACTTTCAAAGACTGTTTGATCTTTCAGCCGTGTGTATCTTTGTTATCACCGACTATAACTAAACCATTGTGTGCTCTTGAATACAATCAATACCACATTTGTGTATCATCGGTGTCCAAAGAAATGTAAGTCATTTCTTTCCATGTAGGTCAGTGGAAAGGTATTTTGTTCAAAGCAGCTTTTGAAGTGTTTTTATTGGTCCAGTCATCATAAAGTTGTAACTGACGTGTGGATCATAGACTATGCAAAAAACTTTTCATTGACAGACATCCATCTATTATCTTCCACTTTATCCCACTACTCGGGGTCACAGGGGGGGCTGGAGCCAATCTCAGCGTCATCAGTCGAAGGCGGGGTATGACATGGACAGGTCGCCAGTTGCATGGCCAACACACCCACCGTACTAACCACTACACCACTGTACTAACCACTACACCACCGTACTAACCACTACACCACCATACTAACCACTACACCACCGTACTAACCACTACACCACCATACTGACCACTACACCACCATACTGACCACTACACCACCGTACTAACCACTACACCACCGTACTAACCACTACACCACCATACTAACCACTACACCACCTTACTAACCACTACACCACGTACTAACCACTACACCACCGTACTAACCACTACACCACCGTACAAACACTACACCCACCATAATAACCATTACACACCGTACTAACCACTACACCACCATACTAACCACTACACCACCGTACTAACCACTACACCACCGTACTAACCACTACACCACCGTACTAACTACTACACCACCCTACTAACCACTACACCACCATAATAACCACTACACCACCGTACTAAACACTACACCACCTTACTAACCACTACACCACCGTACTAACCACTACACCACCATACTAACCACTACACCACCGTACTGACCACTATACCACCGTACTGACCACTACACCACCGTACTAACCACTACACCACCGTACTAACCACTACACCACCGTACTGACCACTACACCACCGTACTAACCACTACACCACCGTACTAACCACTACACCATCATACTAACCACTACACCACCGTACTAACCACTATACCACCGTACTAACCACTACACCACCATACTAACCACTACACCATCATACTAACCACTACACCATCGTACTAACCACTACACCACCGTACAAACCACTACACCATCGTACTAACCACTACCACACCATACTGGACCACGTACACCACCGTACTGACCACGACACACCGACCGTACCGACCACCGACATCACCATACTAACCACTACACCACCGTACTAACCACTACACCACCATACTAACCACTACACCACCGTGATAACCACTACAGATACAGACGTGTCAGTGCTAATTAAATTTGAGTACAGTTGTTAATGTAATGATGTTGTTAACTGTATTACTGTGTTATTACACTCAATGTTATGTTGCCGTAGGAAACCAGCGGTCATTAATTTTGCTAGTGTTAGCGTGAACGACGGCCTACCTTCTCTCCTCAGCTGGACCTGCACTGCAGCCGTGAGTGGAGCTGCTTCAAGTTAATCATTGCTTTGATTCATGCTGAAAGCCTTCAGCTTTATTTCCAGTGACCTCTTATTCCTCCATTTTTCTCTCTACCTTTCCTGACAGCCCAGCTCACCCGACACGTTCCATCCCCCAATCTAACTGAGTGCGAGTTTTCACTCATTCATTCTGTTCCAAAGCTGCTGAGATGTTTTCTTCTTTCGAGTCCACGCTCTGTGCTCTCCATTCTTTCTCTGTGCTGAATGGCCAGATGAGTGCAGGAGGTCAGATGTTTTTAGATGTGGTGATGACTGGGCACTTGTCAGCTGCTTTCAGACAGAGCGTGCGCTTTTAGCTTCATTTATTGATTTTTTCCCCCCAAGTGTTCTGCTTCTGTAGAAATATGAAGTGGGTGACATGGTCGTGAGAAAAGGCAAAGCTTTAATCTCTCCATCGATGAGTTTCTTTCTTATTTCTCATTCCATGTTCTTCAGGCTGTCGATGTGTGACATTGGGTTTGCTCCGAGTCCAGTATATGAAAACATTTTATTTATGAACTGTTGTTGAAAACACGCAGTGCGTACTGGACCATTATTCAGTTTTCATACTGAATACATAACTTCCTACAGAACAACTACCTACAGAACTACTACCTACAGAACTACCTACAGAACAACTACCTACAGAACTACCTACAGAACAACTACCTACAGAACTACCTTCAGAACAACTACCTACAGAACAACTACCTACAGAACTACCTACAGAACAACTACCTACAGAACTACTACCTACAGAACTACCTTCAGAACTACTACCTACAGAACAACTACCTACAGAACTACCTACAGAATTACCTACAGAACAACTACCTACAGAACTACTTCCTACAGAACAACTACCTACAGAACTACATACAGAACAACTACTTACAGAACAACTACCTACAGAACTACTACCTACAGAACTACCTTCAGAACTACTACCTACAGAACAACTACCTACAGAACAACTACCTACAGAATTACCTACAGAACAACTACCTACAGAACTACTTCCTACAGAACAACTACCTACACAACTACCTACAGAACAACTACCTACAGAACAACTACCTACAGAACTACTACCTACAGAACAACTACCTACAGAACAACTACCTACAGAACTACTACCCACAGAACAACTACCTACAGAACAACTACCTACAGAACTACTACCTACAGAACTACCTACAGAACTACTACCTACAGAACAACTACCTACAGAACTACTACCTTCAGAACTACTACCTATAGAACTACCTTCAGAACTACTACCTACAGAACTACTACCTATAGAACTACCTTCAGAACTACTACCTACAGAACAACTACCTACAGAACTACTACCTACAGAACTACCTACAGAACTACTACCTACAGAACAATTACCTACAGAACTACTACCTACAGAACTACTACCTATAGAACTACCTTCAGAACTACTACCTACAGAACAACTACCTACAGAACTACTACCTATAGAACTACCTTCAGAACTACTACCTACAGAATTACCTACAGAACAACTACCTACAGAACAACTACCTACAGAACTACTACCTATAGAACTACCTTCAGAACTACTACCTACAGAACTACTACCTATAGAACTACCTTCAGAACTACTCACTACAGAATTACCTACAGAACAACTACCTACAGAACAACTACCTACAGAACTACTACCTATAGAACTACCTTCAGAACTACTACCTACAGAATTACCTACAGAACAACTACCTACAGAACAACTACCTACAGAACGACTACCTCAGAACTACCTTCATGACTACTACCTACAGAACTTACTACCTACAGAACAACTACCTACAGTAATTACTACAGAACTACTACCTACAGACACTACCTTCAGAACTACTACCTACAGACTACTACCTACAGAACACGTACCTAAAGAACTACTACAGAACTTACTTCCTACAGAACAACTTCCTACAGAACAACTTCCTACAGAACAACTACCTACAGAATAACTACCTACAGAACTACCTACAGAACAACTACCTACAGAACAACTACCTACAGAACAACTACCTACAGAACTACCTACAGAACAACTACCTACAGAACAACTACCTACAGAACAACTACCTACAGAACTACTACCTATAGAACTACCTTCAGAACTACTACCTACAGAATTACCTACAGAACAACTACCTACAGAACTACTACCTACAGAACTACCTTCAGAACTACTACCTACAGAACTACTACCTACAGAACAACTACCTACAGAATTACCTACAGAACTACTACCTACAGAACTACCTTCAGAACTACTACCTACAGAACTACTACCTACAGAACAACTACCTAAAGAACTACCTACAGAACTACTTCCTACAGAACAACTTCCTACAGAACTACTTCCTACAGAACAACTTCCTACAGAACAACTACCTACAGAATAACTACCTACAGAACTACCTACAGAACAATTTCCTACAGAACAACCACCTACAGAACAACTACCTACAGAACAACTACTTACAGAACTACTAACTACAGAACAACTACCTACAGAACAACTACCTACAGAACTACCTACAGAACAACTACCTACAGAACTACTACCTACAGAACTACTACCTACAGAACATCTACCTACAGAACATCTACCTACAGAACTACTACCTACAGAACTACCTACAGAACAACTACCTACAGAACAACTACCTACAGAACTACTACCTACAGAACTACTACCTACAAAACAACTACCTACAGAACAACTACCTACAGAACTACTACCTACAGAACTACCTACAGAACAACTACCTACAGAACTACCTACAGAACAACTACCTACAGAACAACTACCTACAGAACAACTACCTACAGAACTACCTACAGAACAACTACCTACAGAACAACTACCTACAGAACAACTACCTACAGAACAACTACCTACAGAACTACTACCTACAGAACTACTACCTACAGAACATCTACCTACAGAACTACTACCTACAGACCTACCTACAGAACAACTACCTACAGAACAACTACCTACAGAACTACTACCTACAGAACTACTACCTACAGAACAACTACCTACAGAACAACTACCTACAGAACTACTACCTACAGAACTACCTACAGAACAACTACCTACAGAACTACCTACAGAACAACTACCTACAGAACAACTACCTACAGAACAACTACCTACAGAACAACCTACAGAACAACTACCCACAGAACAACTACCTACAGAACTACCTACAGAACAACTATCTACAGAACAACTACCTACAGAACTACCTACAGAACTACTACCTACAGAACAACTACCTACAGAACAACTACCTACAGAACTACCTACAGAACAACTACCTACAGAACAACTACAGAACAACTACCTACAGAACAACTACCTACAGAACAACCTACAGAACAACTACATACAGAACAACTACATACAGAACAACTACATACAGAACAACCTACAGAACAACAACCTACAGAACAACTACGTACAGAACTACTACCTACAGAACAACTACCTACAGAACAACTACCTACAGAACAACTACCTACAGAACTATATACAGAACAACTATCTACAGAACAACTACCTACAGAACAACTACCTACAGAACAACTACCTACAGAACTACCTACAGAACAACTTCCTACAGAACTACTACCTACAGAACAACTACCTACAGAACTACTTCCTACAGAACAACTACCTACAGAACAACTACCTACAGAACTACCTACAGAATTACCTACAGAACAACTTCCTACAGAACTACTACCTACAGAACTACCTCTCTTTGTCTCTTTCTGTCTATCTCTCCTCAACTCTCACTATCTTCCCCTCTCTTTCTCTTTGTCTCTCATTCTCTCTCTCTCTCTCTCTCATCATATATAGAGATATTTAGATATTATATATATATATATAGATATGATAGTATATATACAGCTCCATGTATTCCTCTATTCGCCGAGTTTTTTTGCCTGCTCTCTGTCTTCGTCTTATCTCTGTCTCTATCTCTCGCTATCTCTCCATCTCTCTTTCTCTCTCTCTCTTTCCTTCTCTCTCTTTAGTGTTTACTTTCCCTGTTCTCTAATAAAGGCACCATTAGACAAACGAACAGTAACACCAGCAGTGCGGAGCTCTCAGTGCATTACTTATCAGTTACCTGTAGATACCTAGAGACCATCCATAACATCAAAACCTCCTCCATGTTCCTACAACGTCTGTCCACTGTATCAGCTCCACTGACCATACAGGAGATACACTTACAGACTGTAGCTCATCTGATTCTCACTTTGTTCTTCTACACACTGCTGTGTCTGATCCACTCACACCAATTTACACCTACGTCCATGTCACCGCAGTGCTGAGAATAATCCGCCTTCCTAATAGTAGCTGCTCTGTGGGGGTCCTGTGAGGGTCCTGATCATTAAAGAACAGGTTAATAAAGTATACAGAGAATCAGATGGACTACAGTCTGTAAGTGTAGCTCCTGTATGGTCAGTGGAGCTGATACAGTGGACAGTGTGTGTAGATACAAATAAACACAGTAGTTATTAAATAGTATATTAAATAACAGAAACCAGGTGGATACTTGTTTCCTCTTACTGTAGATTTGTGATTGAGTTGATCTGTGTGTGTGTGTGTGTGTGTGTGTGTGTGTGTGTGTGTGTGTGTGTGTGATGGGGGAGGATGCAGGCATTAAGTGGCAGTCAGGGGAAATTTGCGCTGAGCAAATAAATGCCAAGTTAAGTGGATGGGGAAATTGCTTGCATGTTGTGGGAAACAGTGCGCCGCTTACGTGTGTGTGCCTACGTGTGTGTGTGTGTGTGTGTTTGGAGGCACAGCGGCAGCAGCAGTGACAGATGTCCCTACGTTTCAGAGAGAACCATGATAACCTCGTGGTTTCGTGGTTGGAGGGACGTACAGAAAGGCCAGAGCCAGAGCTGAGGTGGTCTGAGGCCTCTGTGCTGGTCCGGGAGACCTGTTTCTCAGCAGGCGGCCGGGTGATCCGTTTAGCTCAGCCGCGTGGGCTTTTATCGTGAGCGCTAAGCGAAGCGGTGTCTCCCAGCGGAGAACACGGAGCCGGAGTTTCCATCAGCGCCCGCTGCGTTTATGAGGAGCGGAGCCGAGAGCACTTTTATTAAATGCCGTTTGAAAGCGTGCTCTCAGAGTTGATACTTGTTTTGGTTTTAAATGAATCCGTCTCTTTGCTTCCGTGTCGGGAGGGGAATGCTAATTTCGGCTCGGGTAACTGAATGCTAATTCGCCGGTGCAGCATGGGAGCGCGAGCGCGTGTGTATGGGAACGAGTTTGGTCTTAGTGGTAACCCAAGCCACCTGTCTGCTTCTCGAGGGGTCTGGCTGGTTAGCATAAGGAGCTGAACACGCAGACGTGGTGGTGCTGTATCTAGCTAGATTATCCTCTTTCACCCTGTTCTTTAACAGTCAGGACCCCCACAGGACCACCAGAGAGCAGGTAATATTAGGGAGCTGGGTCATTCCCAGCACTGCAGTGACACTGACATAGTGCTGGTGTGAGTGGATCAGACCCAGCTGGAGTGTTTAAACACCTCCTCAGTGTCACTGCTGGACTGAGAATCATCCACCAACCAAAACTATCCAGACAGCAGTGTCCTGTGGGCGGCGTCCTGTGTCCACTGATGAAGGACTAAAGGAACACAAACTGTGCAGCAGCAGATGAGCTACTGTCTCTGACATTACATCTACAAGGTGGACCAGCAAGTAGTAGGAGTGTCTAATTGAGTGGACACAGTGTTTAAACACTCCAGCAGCAGCACTGCTGTGTCTGATCCACTCACACCAGCACAAAACATACTAACACACCACCAGCATGTCAGTGTCACTGCAGTGCTGAGAATGACCCACCTCCCTAATAGTATCTACTCTGTGGGGGTCCTGTGAGGGTCCTGATCATTAAAGAACAAAGTAATAAACTATACAGAGATGAACTACAGTCTACAGTGTAGAACTACAAAGTGCTCCTATATAGTATTTCAGGGAAAGTCTCTGGGGGGTATCTCAGGTGGGTATGGTGGGATTGGGATGGTGCATGTTGACTTAGATGTTGATGTTAGATGAAGACTTGTGGTTTATATAGTTTTATAATTAATAGAGTTAAAAAAAGGTATAATTTTTATTTTCAGGTTGAGAAAAGACGTCCGGAGAGATCAGCATCACTCCCGTGTGTGTGTGTGTGTTTGTCCTCTGTGAAAGTGAGAGCGGGCGCGAGAGCGAGTTAGAATTGCGCGAAAGCACACTCCAGCAGCTCGCCTTTCGCCACCCTTCCCCTCCTTTCACCTCCTTTCACCTGTTTCTGCTCCCTCTGTCGCAGAAGCTAGGAGAGCGGCAGGAGCTGGCGCATGACCAAAGGGCAACGAGCGTCTGACGGGCCGGCCTTGTCCTTTTTTCTGTGCCTTTCTCTCTTTGTCTTGTTGCACACCTCTCTCTCTCCCTCTCTCTCTCTCTCTCTCTCTCTCTCTCTCTCTCCCTCTCCCCCCTTCTTTTTCTTTGCCTTTCGCTCTGTGTTCCCTTCCTCACTGTAAACATAGCTGTCCAGAACTTGATCTTTAATCTGCACCACCTGATCTGTACATTCATTATAGCGAATGGCTGAGGCAGAGGAGAGCGACACACAGAAGTATTACTTTCCTTCTCATGCTGGTCCCAGATCAGCTTCATAACATCCAGAAAAAACAAAGCACGTCAGAAATCAGCACGTCTCCCATTAACATGTGTGCTGTAGTACAACAGCTATTACGGTGGTGTAGTGGTTAGTACGGTGGTGTAGTGGTTAGTACGGTGGTGTATTGGTTAGTATGGTGGTGTAGTGGTTAGTATGGTGGTGTAGTGGTTAGGATGGTGGTGTAGTGGTTAGTATGGTGGTGTAGTGGTTAGTATGGTGGTGTAGTGGTTAGTATGGTGGTGTAGTAGTTAGTATGGTGGTGTATTGGTTAGTATGGTGGTGTAGTGGTTAGTATGGTGGTGTAGTGGTTAGTATGGTGGTGTAGTGGTTAGTATGGTGGTGTAGTGGTTAGTTTGGTGGTGTAGTGGTTAGTATGGTGGTGTAGTGGTTAGGATGGTGGTGTAGTGGTTAGTATGGTGGTGTAGTGGTTAGTATGGTGGTGTAGTGGTTAGTATGGTGGTGTAGTAGTTAGTATGGTGGTGTATTGGTTAGTATGGTGGTGTAGTGGTTAGTATGGTGGTGTAGTGGTTAGTATGGTGGTGTAGTGGTTAGTATGGTGGTGTAGTGGTTAGTTTGGTGGTGTAGTGGTTAGTATGGTGGTGTAGTGGTTAGTACGGTGGTGTAGTGGTTAGTATGGTGGTGTAGTGGTTAGTACGGTGGTCAATGGAACCAGAGTTTTTCTTTAAGTATTTTGGAGCATTTCTATTGGTCCATTCATCATGAAATTCTCACACAATGTAAACGGCAGCTGTGGTGTTCAAATGACAAAAATGGTCAAAAATAAAGATATTCTGATGATGATGATGATGATGATGAAGATATGTTAGGTGACAGAGGGTTCATGTGTTTTGTTTTCCATGACGAAAGCTTCCCTTCTTATATCAGGACAGCAGTGTTGCTTAATCACTACCTGCTGTATGTGTCATGTATTGCTTTTAGATACAGAGTTTGTATATAACCTCATAAACCGCAGACTTCACTGCTATGAATTACTCTGCTGCCACTGGGAAGCTTCTATGTAAGAGGTCTTGACTGCCAAAGGATTAATCATAGGTACCTCAGCGGTTGGCCAGTGCAGGTTGTGTATTTATAGGCTTTCGATCCTACGTCTTTAGCAGTTTGACCTATAAGGAATAATAAACAGTTGTGCTTACATGACATTGATGGCCCTCAGATTTAAACGGAACCAGATGAGCTACTGCAAAGTCTCCCATCTCGCTAACCTTCTCTGACTCCATGCCCAGCTTTCTCTCTCGCGCTGGGAAACGGTGGAGGCTTTCAAATTTGATGGGTTTTTTTCTTCAGTAAATTGGTTTTACACTGAATGCGTATTAATATTTGAGTTTCAGTATTGACAGTGAAAGCATTGTTTAGGAGTAGAGGAGCTCATCGGAAGGGTGTACATACCAGATGGTTTACTAGCAAATAAATTTCACTTCAAGTGCTTATTTGTACACAGACGGGGGAAAAAACATAGAGATCCTGAGACTACAGTCATGCTTTTCTGTGCTGTGTTTAAAAACCCATATATCTAATAGAGGAGCATCAGTAGTGTATTTAATTTCATACAAATGGTTAAACATTGTATAGCACGCCATATACATATACATATTATAAAGTAGTGTATCATCAAGAATCCTGAGGTTACTAGAACTTGAGTGACGTCCCATTCTTAACCCATAGGGTTTAATATGATGTCGGCCCAACCTTTGCAGCTACAACAGCTTCAACTCTTCTGGGAAGGTTTAGGAGAGTGTTTATGGAAATGTTTGAGTGTTCTTCCAGAAGCATCATCAGAAGGTCAGACACTGATGTTGGATGAGAAGGTCTGGCTCGCAGTCTCCGCTCTAGTTCATCCCAAAGCTGTTCTATCAGGTTGAGGTCAGGACTCTGTGCAGGCCAGTCAAGTTCTTCCACACCAAACTCGCTCCTCCTGGTGGGCAGTTATGTTGGAACAGGAAGGGGCCGTCCCCAAACTGTTTCCACAAAGTTGAGAACTTGTAATTGTCCAGAATCTCTTGGTTTGCTGAAGCATTAAGAGTTCCTTTCACTGGAAATAAGGGGCTGAACCCAACTCTTGAAAAACAACCCCACACCATAATCCCCCCTCCACCAAACTTTACACTCAGCACAGTGCAGTCAGACAAGTACTGTTCTCCTAGCAACCGGCAAACTTAGACTTGTCCATCGGATTGCCCGATGGAGAAGAGTGATTGGTCACTCCAGAGAACACGTCTCTGCTGCTCTAGAGCCCAGCGGCAGCGTTTTTTACACCACTTCATCTGATGCTTTGCATTGTGCTTGGTGATGTAAGGCTTGGAAGCAGCTGCTCGGCCATGGAAACCCATTCCATGAAACTCTCTACACTCTGTTCTTAAGCTGATCTGAAGGCCACGTGAAGTTTGGAGGTGTATAGCCAAAGTTGGCGACCTATGCCCCTTAGCATCCGCTGACCCTGCTCTGTCATTTTACATGGCCTAACAAGCTGTCGTTCGCAATCACTTCCACTGACAGTCCACTGTGGAATATTTAGTAGTGAGGAAACTTCACGACTGGACTTCTTACACAGGTGGCGTCCTATCACGGTACCACGCTAGACTTCACTGAGCTCCTGAGAGAGACCTATTCTTTCACTAATGTGTGTAGAAGCAGTCTGCATCACTAGGTACTTGGTTTTATACACCTGTGGAAAGTGATTGGAACACCTAAATTCGATGATTTGGATGGGTGGGTTAGTACTTTTGGCAATATAGTATATACACTTTCGATTAATTGTTGGCCATTTAACCTTCAGCAGTTCAGTGGTATGTTTTATTCTTCTATTCGGTCATATTATGTTGTAATTTCATGTTATTATATAGTGAATTACATCATACTACATCCACATTTTATTTACTTTCTGCAGTTAGCATTAACCTTTACAACCCAAGTGTAATTCTGTGCAATTGTTTTGGCATTTTGTACAATTAAAAAATATTAACATGAGACATTATACCCATGAGACATTGGGCTGCTCAGAAATGCCATTATTTGACATGTAGACAATAACAAAACTTTGATATCTTCGTAGATTTGCCTCGTTTTTGAGCAAAAATTTAGCTATCGCCTGCAAAATTCCTTAAACTGTGTCCTGATTTGTCTTCTGTGCTGGTAAGGTGGGCTTTTGGCTTAGACTGTCTGTTATCAGGTTGTCTTGCTGGTCCTAGAGTTACATGCAATTACTAGTGTCTGTATTTAACCCTGTATTTCATTGTCTTCAGCACTCAACCTTGTTTCTGGTAGCGTTTGAGCTCAAGGGTGGTTTGGATTTAAACCTGTTTGTACTAGCTAGAGATACATACTCTGACCAAACACAGTGCTGGATAAGAACGTCTCCTAAATGTGGTGAATGTAAAATATTTGCCTGTACAGGTCTTGAAAACAAGTGTGAGCTCAGGTAGCTCTTCAGAAATTGTGTGTTTGTAGTGTTTGTGAGCTGAAAATGCAGTAATATTGATAGTGCGTCAGTGTATTGCTTATAATTGAGTGAAAATACATGATTAGGATCAGACGGACATGTTTTCTATTGATTTTCTGTCCTCGTAAGACCACTGTGAGTGCTAAAACTCTGATACACAACAAGACAGACTGTATTTTCAAAGCAGAGAGATGATATAACAGCGAGTGGATATTTAAGGTTTTTAACCGTTAAAGCTGAGAACTAATTTCAGGATTTTGTGTGTGTTTTTTGAGCCAGAGTAGTTACTGGTGCTGATGTCACAGCTTTATGATATCATGCTGGCAAACCAGGACCGGGTCTGCTGAATGTTCTGATATGTGGATCATCTCTGTAGCTTACACTGATCTAAAGTTATAAAGGCGAGAAGATAATTATATATTTTGCTTGGGGTTCCAAGGGTCAACACTGCAAATAATACTAAATACAATAGTTGTTTGGGTTTCTTTTGCAGAACATAACTTTAGGCACAATAAGAATGTTTAAGTAGATTCTTGTTTTAATAAAATACATACTTATAAACACCAAACTGGTGTGCATTAAAAGCAAAAGGAAAAAATAGGAAAAAATATGAATATCAAATTACACAATGCTTTTGTTGTCATTGGAAATCACTTCCCAGGGTTAAACCATTGTCCAAGCAGTGCCTGTCATTCCTCTTTTACTTTACTTGTCCAGCATTTGCATACGGGCTGACGTTGTGGTGGGCATTATGTGCTGCTGCTTTTTAGCTGAAGGTGTTTTGTGTTGGCTCTGTCAGAATGAATAGAACCAAAAAGCTCCAGAACAGACACATCACCCACCTCAGGCTCTACATACGAGATCGCCAGATGAACACGTCCACTGCAATCGCTTCATACACACCCACAGAGGTGATGCTACCTTCGGCGTCCACAGCGCTCGACTATAAAACCCACTTTTTTTCAGGACTGTTTAGCAACAGGCCATACACGCGCACTCAACACGTCAACACCTCTGTAGAGCTGACCGGCATCCACAGCGGAGCAATTATAACTTTAAAGTTCAGTGTATTCGGTTAGTCTCATACCCAGCTATGGTGAGCCTCTTATAGGTTCTGTTCATACAGCAGATGGTCCAAATCCATTTTTTTCTCACATCTGACACAGATGTGGTGTGTATGTGACAGTGTGAACAGAAAGAAAATGGATCTGAACTGTTGTAACTTCTTTTCTTGGCGTCAGTCATGATCTGAGTAGGTCTAAACATAGTCTAATTCAATCAGCAAACAAACACACCCTATTTAAGTCCAGCTCACTACAGGGTCTGGTCAGGTCGTTATCTCCTGGATATATATGGATATATATAGGCGGAGACAGTAGGACCACATGATCAAAACAAACACCATGTGGACTTCACAGGACATAAACAAGGGCTTAAATAGGGGAGGACGAGCAGGGCATGACAATATTGGATTTATATTTGATATATATTTTTGGATATATATTGGATATATATATATATATATATATATATATATATATATATATATATATATATATATATGTGTGTGTGTGTTTTGGATATAAATTGAATATATATCCAAATATATATATATATAAATATATATCCAATATAAATCAAATATAAATCCAAATATATATCCAATATAAACTCAATATATATATACAAATATATGTAGCCAATATAAATCCAATATATATATATATATATCCAATATAAATATCCAATATATATATATATATATATAATATATATATATATATATATATATATATATATATATATATATATATATATATCCAATATAAATTCAATATATATATATCCAAATATATGTATCCAATATAAATCCAATATATATCCAAACATATATATCAAATATAAATCCAATGTATATATATATATATATATATATATATATATATATATATATATATATATAATATATATATCCAATATATATTCATATATATATATACATATATATATATATATATATATATATATATATATATATATATATATATATATATATAAATATATATTCACTATATATCCAATATAAATCCAATATATATCCAATATTGTCATGCCCTGCTCGTCCTCCCCTATTTAAGCCCTTGTTTATGTCCTGTGAAGTCCACATGGTGTTTGTTTTGATCATGTGGTCCTACTGTCTCCGCCTCGGAGCACTAGGTGGTGCCGGAGCGGCAGCGGAAGTTGCGGCGGTGACCACGGGAGTGGTGGTGCTCTTGGAGATGGTGGCAGCCGCAGCATTGTCCTCCGGACAGTCCCCCACAAATATTGTCCTCCATCCAGATGGCTTGGGTGTGCCTGCGGCTCTCCTTCCGCTGCTTCCTTTTTGTTGCCCTATTGACGACCAACTCCAGGAGATTTTTAGCTTTCGTCATAAAAAACAGTTCAAATGAATCATCGTCACTAGCGTCCTCATCTGCTACGTCCGTTTTTGGTCTGACATTTTATGTGAATCTCGCTGTGAATCATTGTGTTTAGCTACGTCAGCTGTATTTCACGGTTTTGTTTTGTCTGTTGATCGTTACCATGGACTCAATTTAAACCCTGAACCCTCATCTGTGCATGTATCCACCTCCTCAGTCTTCCCATACGTTACAAACATACATCCAAAATATCCAATATGTGGCTTTTACACTAATCAAACTCAACATTCATCATAGTTTCATGCAGCCAGAACCTCATAAACATTCAGGCTGATGTTTCTGTATAAATAATTGAAGGCATTCTCAGCTGCTCCGTGTTTAAAGAGATTACAGTCATTTTTTACATTTACATTTACATTTATGGCATTTAGCAGACGCTCTTATCCAGAGCGACTTACAAAAGTGCTTAGTGTTCAGTCAGAGTATGACCCTCTATCTAGTACAAACAGGTTTAAGTCCAAACCACTCTTATACTCAAACACTGCCATAAACACAGGGCCAGTGCTGATACCTAGAAAATAATGGTCAAGCACAATGTGAACAAGGCTGCACTGTCATAGGAAAGCTTCTGAAAGCTTTTTGGAAAAAATCAAGGACGAAAACCAAACAAGTGACTGCGGCCGAATAAAGCAACCTTTTCACAGCGAGCTTATACGTGTTTTTGTTGGTAGGCCAAGCTCCTGTGAGGCTGGAGGATAGAACCAAAATCAGGAGTGGACCTGCTTCTATTAGCAGTTGTTTTCCTCTGGATGAGGGCGCCAGGTGAAGCTTTGGGTCCGTTCAAGAGTAATATAATGTAATAGATATCGTTGCTGTCCAATGAAAAACATGTATTTCCATTTTCGTCAATTTCATGATGAATGGACCAATAGAAGTGCTCCAAAATAGATTGGAAAAAATTCTGGTTCCATTGACTTACACTGAAAGTAATGTAGGTTTTTGGTGTCTTCTTGTTTTTCATTGGACAGCGACGATATATTACTACTACTACTATTACACTACTACTAATAATAATAATAATAAAAATAATAACAATAATAAGTTGTATATTGCCTTTCACATACCAAAAAAATCAACAAACAAAAAAATAAAAGTATTTAGAGAAGATTTGGAGATGGCAATAGAGGGAGAGGTGCGATTAGAAGAATGTTGGGAGTTCCAAAGAGTCGGAGCAGCAACATTAAAAGACCTGCCACCCATAGAGGAAAGTGTAAACCTAGGAACAGCCAGAAGACCAGAATTGGAGGACATCAGCTTGCATGACTGGGCATAAGGATGTAGAAGAGCAGACAGATAGGTGGGTGCAAGGCCATGCAAGGCTTATAGGTCACAACCTAACAAAGAAATAAGACTTGTGGAGAAAATCGGATTTACCTGATGATTGAACATAGTGATATAGTCTTTTACCTGTTTTAGAATTTGTGAGCCAGGTAGTCAGGTAGTCAGGAAGCACAACTTATTAAACTGATGATGATGATACCTTGTCCTGTCTATACATTTCACAATTACAATTTTCCCCTTTATTAATAACATCAGTCCATCTATCCATGTGTGTATCTGCATATCTGTATACACCACTGTTCAGAATTTTTAAATCAGTTGCAGTATTAATAATTTGTAGTTGTTTTTATATGCAATAATAATAATATTAATTATAATAATACATAGTGAAAATTAAAATTGCCAGAGAGAATTTTGGGTGTTTTCAGATTTTTTGTGAACAGTGAATACGCTGTAATTGTATGTTTACATTGTTTTCATCAGAATTGATGTCTATTTTTGAAAAATGATGAATTAAGTTCATTGATTTGACTACAATTTAAACATGTTTCTCACAACAAACGTTAGAAACACTCGTAACACTTCTTATTAATCCAGTATATATAATGAATTATAAACACATTAATATGGACTATGGTTATATAATTGCTCTTTGGTAGTTGTAGCTATATAATTGTATACTTGTGTTATATAATTATATATCTATATAGCTATATAACTACACTATAACTATATATCTCACCTATATATACACAATATACACCTTTACATATACACCTCTGCCATAATACAATATAATATTTGTTTATAAGAGCACTGTGTGTGCTTATAGAGTGTTATACCTAGAAGTAAGATAATTACAAGTAACTGTTAATCCGATCGACAAGTCTTTAAAAAGCAGTTCCTTGTTGTTTGAGTCTAAAAAACTACTCAGTTATTATTCTAGTGAGGTATGATTCTTAAACGCCTGAAGAAGCTTTGGGAATACTATCTCTACTTCAATACTCTAATGTTAGCACCCACTGGCAAGTGCTAACCTGGCCTTTGGTGGATCTCCTTACTACAGAATTTTCTTCGCCTTAGCTTGCTAGTTAGCTATCTTTGTCAGCCCTTGTTTGACTGACAAGCCTAACAATTAAAACACAAATCTATGGTTTTATACCAAGAAACACCCTATAAAACCCCATAGTTTATATCAAGAGTATCTACACAGGGCCACCTTGGCTTTTGTCTGTAGGTGCTAATATTAGAGCCCACTGGCACCAAACTTTGTTTTTCTTCATTGGTTTAAGAATATATAACCATAACTCACCTTATGAACTTCAACCATTTCTTTTTCTCTTTCTCATCACAAGGACAGCACTAGAATGATAATATAGTATTTTTTGGCCTAAGATCTGAAATGAGAGTCTCAGTCTGTGCAGTAGAAGCTACAACCTGGGCGTGAAGGTCGATACGTCACGACATAACAAGCGGTTATAAGACCTACAAGTTAAAGTTAGTAAAGCTGGCTTCAAGCCATTGCTAATGTTAGCTATATACAAAGCAGCTGTGATTTACTGTTATCTACTAACTATCATCACTATCATAACCAGCATAACAGTGGTTTGTGCTGCTAATAATTTAGCTTTGGTTGCTACAGGTTTCTCCAAAATGGCAACTTTACAGGAGAGGCCAAAAACTGTCTTCACTTTCAATGGAAGTCAATCGAACCGGAATTATTTCCAGGTTGTTTTGGAGCATTTCTATTGGTCCATTCACCATGAAATTCCCCCACAATGTTAACAGCAGCTCTTGCATTAATTAATGTTGAAAAATAGAAATCGACAAACAGAAATTGGTACGTGTTTTTCATTGGACAGCGATGATATGAATGTTATGCTTTAAAAAGGGTATTTATTAAAAGAATTTGAAGCAGGGCAGGGTCATAAGTGACTATACACTATACACTATACAGACTATACAGTCTTACCTGGATGTACTACAACCTTGTTATAATGTGTTATAGTCAATTATAACAATAGTAATTGTTTACTTATGATTATCTCATGAACAGATATTAGAAGGTGTTATAAAACCTGACATAATAAAATACTTTTATTTTATCATGTCACTAAAACTACTTATAAATCATAATACAAGTTTATGACAGGCCTTGTAAGGCATTATGTATGCCATATAACACAGTATAAAGGTATTTCTCAAACATTATGAATACAGGATTCATAGGAAATGTTACTATAACTCTAGTACTGTTAGGCCACACATGGTATTGACCCATGTGTGATCATTAGTGGTGGTACAACACTACCGCACACGCTACAGATTAGTGGTTTGACCCCCACCCAGGAAAGAGACTCCACTGCTATACCATTAAGAGTATAAACACGGACAGACACTGCCATACCAATGAGTATACGCTGACCTACACTGACCCTCCTTATTAAATATCTCTGGATAAGAGCATTCCATTAAAGTGTAATCTCAATGATCCTGCTTCTGGGTATATACAGCTTATGTTCACTGGACCTCATATATAGATAATAGTGTGAATTTGGACAATTCTATTTTTGTTTATTGGTGATCATATTCAGAGGTGTCAAGTAATGAAGTACAAAAAGTACCTTACTTAAGTAGAAATTTTGGTTATTTATAGCTCATTTTTTTACTTCTACTTCTACATTTACACTCCATTATCTGTACTTTCTACTCCTTACATTTTAAACATAGCCTTGTTACTCCTATTTCATTTACAGCTTGTTTTTTATTCATGTACATTTACATTTCAGTAAAGATTATTGATAACATGACTTTGAAGTTTGACTTTTTGCACCATTATAATACTTATAGACAACTAGTCATCATATCCTCTGCTCCATGAAACACATGTTAATGCTCAGTAGTAACAGATATGCTTCTTTAATATATTTACATTGTACTGAAATTTATCAACATTAACATTTTAATATAACATTATAGTCATTATGGCTTTTAGAAGAATGGGTTTTTGGGGAGGTGGGTTAGTGCACTATAGACCCCTGTGGTGCGGCCTAAGCTTTTGTCCTTAATGGCATTTTTTCCCTTACATTACTTTTACTTTTATACTTTAAGTAGTTCTGAAAGCAGTACTTTTACACTTTTACTGGAGTAAAACGCTTGAGTTGATACTTCAACTTCTACAGAAGTATTTTAAACCCTAGTATCTATACTCCTACCTGAGTAATGAATGTGAATACTTTGGACTCCTTTGATCAGCGCCATTAAATTATCCAAAGCCCTCACAGTAATGTTTGTTCTTATATTTAGCTCCACTTGTAATGCAGGAAAACTTGAGCAACCTGTGAAAGAATGAGTCATCAGTTTCTTAGCATGACTATAAATAGTATTAGCAAAACCTGGAATAAGCATCCCGCAGTCATTCCGGTTATACTGTCAGCATAACGTATATGAGTAGTCAGTGCCGGCTACGACTTTTAAATCAAGATGGCAAGAAAACGTGGTCAGAGGTGTGGACGTGTACCAAATCCATATATTATCTTTGAGAGCCTTTTATAGAACCAGGCATCTATAATTACCTCATATATACTGCATCAACATACACACTGCAGCAGCTAACAGCAAACAACCGGCTAGAGTTATATAATCAACATTATTTTGTCTGTGGACGGGTCAGCAGGCAATTATACCCTCAACTACTCTATCAGACGTTGCTGTGATCGCTGTGAGTAATGAGTAGTAAGTATGTAAATAAGTGAAAAGTATATAAACAGCAGGTGAGTAGCGGCTACATACTTTTGATTGATAAGGTGAACTAGTGTTGACTTCACGTTACAGATATCGTCGCTGCCCAATGAAAAATATGTCCATTTTTGTCTATTTTTATTTTTTGCATCATTTGAATGCAGCAGCTGCTGCTAACATTGTCTGAAAATTTCATGATGAATGGACCAACAGAAGTGTTCCAAAATAATTTGGAAAATATTCTGGTTCCATTGACTTGCATTGAAATTAAAGACAGTTTTTGTCCTCTCCTGTAAAGTTGGCATCTTGGAGGTGTATTATATTTGTTTGGACAGCGATGACATGAAAGTTATGCCGTAAAAAGAGTTTTTTAAGAATTTAAAGCAAAGCCAAGTCAGAAGTGATTATACACAACATAGTCTTACCTGGAAAATATACTACAACCTTGTTATAATGTGTTATAGTCAACTCACATTACTATTGATTGTTTACTCACGGTTACCTCACAAAGAAATATTAGACTGTGGTATGAGACTTGACATTATAAAGTGCATACTCTTCTTTTATAGTGATAGTTTATTATGTGTGCCATATAACACCTTATAAGTTATACATAAAGCATTATAAATGCAGGCTGTATAGTAAATGTTACTGGTCAGAGTTGATCACTGTAATGGTCAGAGTTGATCACTGTAATGGTCTCTTGCTGGAGTTCCTAAGAAAACAGTCCAACTGGTCTAGAACGCAGCAGCTGGGATCCTAACAAACACGCAACAGATCTCAGATCAGTCCCGTTTTAAAGAGCTGCACTGACTACCTGTATCTTTTAGACCAGACTTTAAACTTCTGTACTCGTCTATAAACTCTAAATAATCTAGAACCTGCTACATCACAGAACCTCTGTTTATGTTCCAGCTGCTGATCTTAGACCTGCAGATACTGACCTTCTGTAAAAACACCTTCAGTAACAAACAGAGAACCTGGAGAGACTCTTTCAGCTCTTCTGCTTCTAAACTGTGGAGCTCAGTTCCAAATTTCATCAGACAGTCAGGATCAGAGCTCACTTTTAATAAACCATTAAAAAATCTCTCTTTAACTCAGCACTTAAATAAAACTTAAACATCATAGAACTTAGGAATTTGAACTTTGTGTTTGGTTGATTAAGTTTATTATTGCTGATGAAAACTCTCTGTAAAACACTTTAAGCTGCCACTGGTATGACAAGTGCTCTATGAATAAAGATTATTATTATTATTATTATTATTAGTAGTAGTAGTAGTAGTATTCTGTGTTGCTGTTGTCACTAGTCTGTGAACCACCTGACTCACCGTGGCTATGTTTTATCTGTCAGGTTGCTTTAATATTGGCTTCACAGGTGCTGCTATTAGTCTGCAGTGTATCAACAATATACAGCCTCTGAAATTAAACTTGTTGTTGCATCTATAAAGCAATGCGTTGTTTATTATATATCACTTTATCTGAAAATCTCTCTCACAGCGATCCTGCACAGCATTCAGACTACAGCACAGACATACACTGTATTCAGATAAACTTGTATTCACTTTAACTGTAAACTGAATTTTCCTTCTTGTTATTCTTTGTCTCTGCAGTTGTGACTCCATGAACCGTTACCTTGGCAACCCCCTCAAAGGAACATGTTACTGTAAGCTACGTCTCGCACATATGAGATTACAGATGTTTCATATTGTTTCTGTCCAATAATAAAACAAGCAACTCCAAATTGGTAACCATACAGCAGAAGACAAAAACTGTCCACTTTCAATGTAAGTCAATGGAACCAGAATTTTTTCCAGGTGATTTTGAAGCATTTCTATTGGTCTACTCATCATGAAACTCTCACACAATGTGAATGACAGCTGTTGCATTTAAATGATATAGAAAAATAAAAAAAACTTCCTAAAAAGAGCTCCATCAACAAAAGCACTATAGAACATGGAGGCTTTTACTTCCTGCTGTATGTAAAACACCCTATGAGCATTCCTCAGTTATCAGATTTAACCCTTAAATGTTAAGAGTTATTACTTTAGGTTTGCTGTGCTATTAAATCTGAAATATGCTATTACGTGTTCAGCTGCATAGAAAATTAATTACATTAATTAATCAATCACATTTGGTTACATTCTGGTTTTAAATCGTCACTATCAACGTTTTTCTCTTTGTTCTGATGTTAAATAACACGTAAAACATTACTATTTAATGTAGTATTTTTTTCACCTATCCAGGACTATGAAACATTTCACTATAACATTAACAGTTGCATTACTTTCACAGTAATGTAAAACGGGACAGTATACTTTACAGTCACCGGCACTCACAAGGTACTGTGATGTATTTGTTGTTTTCTGTATTTTTTGAATAAATGGTGAAACACGGTGGCCAGCAAATCACTATAAAAAGTGACATACTGCTTTATGTGAAACAATTTTCAGTGCATCCATATAAAATTTATTTTAGTTTCATTTTGCCGCCAAAAATCTAAATATGTCATGCGGCGCAACCATACAACCATATATGCTGATATAAAAAAAGAATAGAAAAATAGTTTGGCCTGATTTTATGTTTAAAAGCTTTAACATAAAAACTGTGTTGGGAATTTGGCAACTACTTTAAAACTCACTGAAAAAAACTTTTATGTCAGGTGGTACAACCAAAAACAAAGACCACCAGACTTTAGAAGTCTTTTGAGACCTCTAAAGAACACGTTTTATGATGTGGGTTTTAGAACTGTTTTAAAACTTTTGACTGGTAGTGTGTGTGTGTGTGTGTATGTGTGTGTATATATATATATATATATATATATATATATATATATATATATATATATATATATATATATATATATATTACCAGCAAATACAGCAACAATATATATATATATATATATATATATATATATATATATATATATATATTATATATATATATATATATATATATATATATATACACCATAAAAATGTGTAATTTTTACATATATGTATTTTTTGGAAAGTGTAAATTCAAATTCAAGGTTTATCCTGGTGTCTAAGTAGATGTTTCATTTTAAATTAGATGCCAAAATCAGGTGAAACATTTAGGACATCATATGGTACAACCAGACAAGAACAGTTTTAATAACAGTAAAAAGTAATTAAAAGCTTTGCTAAGATAAACTATATTTAACATATAACATGAATGTAAATATAAAAGCAAAGATATGTATGCACATATAACATTTTTTTAAAAAGTGATGACAAAATATCTAAAAACAAATTGATTTCACAATAAAATTAATTGTGAAAACTGTGTATCTTCTGAAATCTAGAAGTAACTTTTCTTCTAATTCAAATCACAATGAAATGTCCTGTTTACTTTCCCACTAGCGTGTAGATAAAAAATGTATCTGGTTTCAGAAGTTTGATTCATCGAGC
Source organism: Megaleporinus macrocephalus (assembly GCA_021613375.1). NCBI lineage: Eukaryota > Metazoa > Chordata > Actinopteri > Characiformes > Anostomidae > Megaleporinus > Megaleporinus macrocephalus. The sequence goes on from CM038706.1 coordinate 45,259,874, forward strand.
TGTGAGTGAGGAATAACGTACATTGTGTTTTTGTTAGCGATAGCTGGGGCGTCTAAGGCTTACAGAGATTATGTAATTTTGTTTATGTTGTCCAGTTTCATCTGCTGCCTTTGTGTTTGTGTGTGGGTGGCGGGGGGAGTACAGGTGGGGTCCTAATGCTGCTGATCCAGTAGCTGAGCGGTTAGATAGTGACACATACATCTCCATGTCTTTACCTATAAAGGAGGTTTGGAGCCTGTGCTCTCCTTATTTGGCCAGAAATTGAATAACGTCAACTCGGATCTTTATCAAATGAATTGTGACGTTGGAGGGAGAAGGTTACGCGCTAGTTGGAGCTGGTCTGCTGTTGGTAATGGAAAAGGTAAATGATCAGATGTTTCCAAGCAAGGTGCCCCGGCGTACATGCCCTTGACAGAGCGCCAGAAAAAAAAATTGAAGAGTGGATTCCACAAATCAGCTTCTGTAATCCAGTGCCTTTGGTCATGTAGCTCATTTATGGGCCATGACATTGAAAGGTCGGAGTCACGGATGCTGATGGAAGCTCATCTGGCTGTTCTGGAACTCAGCAGTTTCTCCAAAACCAAAAACACCTGGGCGTGTGTGCCTAGAACACCTGAACGCTGAAGTGAAGCTTTAGAGTTCAATTGAACATCAACACAGCTCATTAGCTTGCCATTATCAGCCCATATAGAGAATGCTTTGTGTTAACCTTGATGATTGTAGGAGACCTGCTGTCTCAGACCATTTGTCTTAGCGTGGGCTACATGGTCAGCTGACATAGCTCATATCTGACTATATCAGTTAGATGCAAGGCTATATCAGCTGGACCCTGTAAAACAAAATGAGCTATGAAAAATAATTACCTGTCAAGCAGATACAGAGCAAGGTCAGCTTCAAGACCTCATGTCCTTCAAAGCTTATTTTCAGTGTTCTGACTTGTAAACTGGTATAGACAGTGTTGGTTCATAACTTGCCAGCTGTACTGATTACTTCTATTATAATCCAAAATAATATATGACATATGCACCAATCAACCATAACACTGAAACCACCTCTACAGTTGTATCTACACTCACCGTCTATTTCATCAGTTTATATAAGCACTTCTACAATTACAGACATAGGGTGTGTCTCAAACTCTAGTGAGTGTCTAAGTAGGCTGTCTAGGTAGCAGCTGTGTAAGTAGCAGTGTTCTCTCCTCATCTCTCCTCATAAAACAGATTACTGAGACGCTCTAGTCAGAGAGAGACTGCGTCATGGCTTGTTCCCACCCACTGACCGGCATCCACAACAATAGCCAAAGGCTTAAAAATCCGCTAGCATAAATGCTAATGGCTTGAGTATAAAACTGCTAAATGGTGAAGGACTCGTTACAGAGTTGATAATAAAAAACTGTTTTGTGTGATTATATGACCAGAAACACATTAAAACTCCAGAGAGAATCAAAATAACTCACATTTTAAAACCACTTCACTGCTCGTAGATTTGCCTGCGTTGCATCATGGGATTGTCTTAGCGGCTGAGGAAGAGTTCAATGCTTTCTTGAAATCAGGTCTAAATAAGGTTCCTCAGTAGACAGCATGTTTAAGGTATGTAAGAATTGGGACAGTCTACATGTCGGGGGTGCATACTATGACATAAAATGCTGCCTATATAGGAGCTCACTAGGTTCTGAGACACACCCACAGTTCATCTGATTATCTGCACACATTTAACTCTGTTCTTTAATAGTCAGCCCCCCCCCACAGGACTACCACAGAGCAGGCACTATTAGGGAGGTAGATCATTCATTCTCAGCACTGCAGTGACACTCACATGGTGATGGTGTGTTAGTGTGTGTTGTGCTGGTGTGAGTGGATCAGAGACAGCAATGCTGCTGCTGGAGTGTTTAAACACCTCAGTGTCACTGCTGGACTGAGAATCATCCACCAACCAAAACTATCCAGACAACAGTGTCCTGTGGGCGGCGTCCTGTGACCACTGATGAAGAACTAGAGGATGACAAACACAGGCAGTGTTTAAAAAGCAGCACTACTGTGTTCGATCCACTCGTACTAGTTCAACACACACTAACTGAGAATGACCCACCACCTGATAAACAATGCATGCTCTGTGGTGGTCCTGTGGGGGTCCTGACCATTAGAGAACGGGGTCCTGACCATTAAAAAAACAGGGTCAGTCAGTGATTGTTGAACTACAAAGTGTTCCTATATGGTATATATATATATAGATGTATATACACTACTACTCAAAAGTTTGGGATCACAGTGAAATGTTCTTGTTTTCAATGGAGTATCTTCTTCCTTAACACAACAATGGACTGACGGGTCTCTAAAGAAAGTTGTTTCTTTCTGGTCATTTTGAGCCGGTCAGCAAGCCATCAACTGCTGATCTTCAGATACTAAACTAACCTAGAATGTTGTTCTACCTTTTATACTCACTTATTAGTAGAATGTTTTTCAGCTGTGATCACAATTGAGCAAGAGTGTACTAACAACCAATTAGTCCAATAACATCCTTAACTTGGATTGGTGGTCGTAGCAGGAGATTTAGACAGAGGACTGAGAATTACTGATAATAGGACTATATGCAAAATAAGCCTCTATACAAAAATAGACTTTAATACAAACATTTTTATCAGATACACTTAAATTAATTGTGAAATGGACAATATTGTTTGTGAATTGCATGAAAATTGCATGAAATGAAATTCTAAAGTGATTCTGAACTTTTGAGCGGTAGTTTATATATATATATATATTATATATATATATATATATATATATATATATATATATATATATATATATATATATATATATATATATATATATATATATTCCACTCAGGCCTGGAATTTTACATTCCACACATTTTACATATTGTAGGCACACACAGGGCACTGTCTATAGTCTAGGGTGGAATTAAGCGCCAGTGTTTCACTTACTCAGGTGTAGTCTCTCTCTCTCTCTCTCTCTCTCTCTCTCTCTCTCTCTCTCGCTCACATACACACTCTATCAGAGTGTAAGGCACTAGATGGCAGCCTTGCAGCTCCCTCTCTGTGTGTGAGTTCAGTGGAGTTTTACTTTAGTGACTGACAAAGACAGAGTGGTAATCACCTCCTTTCTAGACCACAGGAAATGACATGGTACACAGGAAATTACATGCAAACAAAACAGACCCATCTAGACCCTGTATCTCTAAAGGAGATGGCAAGTGCTGGAGGTGGAAGAATGCCTTTGGACAATGTGAGTACTTTGGACTGCAGCAGGAAGTTGCTCCAAACCGGTGCTTAGATAAGAAAAAAAAAGCTTGTTCAAATCCGTGTCTCTGAGCAGCTGACCTAACCTGCAGAGTGAAAGTCGTCACTGTCTGTTCTTGTTCTTGCTAAAAAAAATAAATAAATAAAAAACACCCCCAAACAAACATGGTTCCAATGTACAGTCCGCTGTTGCTATCATCACACTCGGGAGAGTAAGCTCTTGGGCGGCACGCAATCCATTTTGATTACAGCACTTGCAGATAAGCCTGATGTATCCAGACAGCCCCTTTATTTGTTTAATGGCGGTGGAGGCATCAATAGCTTGTCCATTCACTTCTTATCTGCAGTGTGTTTCACTCGCTCAAACAGACACCCAAATATTTGTATCCTTTTGTTATCGGGGTGTCATTACTCAGGCATTAGCTGGTAACCTAAACATGTGCTATCTGAAAGACAAGAGGCTTATTTTTAACAGTGTAGTGACTCATAGAGCACAGACACAGACAGCTGGCCAAACTGATGAAATGTGAACAAAAATGAGTAAACAATAGGAAAAGTCTCAAGGTTGTCTGGCTTTGTGAGCTCTACGACGAGTCTCTGTAAGTAAACTTGTGTTTGTTGGAAGTTATTACTTTTTGCTGCACAGTCGAGTCACATTATTATGACCGCTTCTTACTCTCGATACAGGCAGGTGGTGGCAGAGTTTTCGTCTTGTGAATGTTTTGGTGACACTCTCTCGACCCACTCATCCATGTGGAAGACACTCTTAACTGAGTTGGGTCTGAATCCATCTTTGCAGATCATGTAAACCAGGGGTTTTCTCAGGCCAAGGTCTGGGCCGTCATCTTATACCATCAGCTACTGAAAGACAAACAAATTAGAAATACTGTTCAATATATTTCAACAGTATTAATTGTTGATTAATGCTGAACTGAATGAATTATTGATAAAACTTCAAATAAATATTTTTTTCAGCATTTCAAGTAAAAGCAAGAGCTACATTAAAAAAAAAACAGAATTCTTTTGAAAAAAGTGCATCTTAAAGTGTTAATTTATAGGAAAAGTAAATAAAATGTGTGTCTTCTTGTTAACTCAGCTTCACAGATTGACATTCCTGGTTAAACAGTCAGTTTTTACTGTTGACTTTGCTTTTTTATAGCTTGTTATGACTTGCTTTATTCTCTGATTGCTGTTTCTCTCGTCATACCATGCCTGTGTGAACGCTAACACTGAATCTGCACAGATCTTATTGGCTGAGGATCTTACAGCACACGCCTATATACCGTAAAGACAAGAAAAGTTCCACCGCTTAAAATAAACACTGTCTAAATTAAATAATTCTCAATAGTTTAAGGGTTTAGGTCCACATTAGACAGTGTCTGAGTCCGGACCCAGACCGCAGCCCGCCTATTAGTGACCTGGGGTGGATGGATCTTCCAGCAAGACAACGCCACACATCCCATGGCTAGAAATGTCCCACATTGATCGGAAGAGCTGACCAAGATTTCCAAATACTACCCTGGACCCCTAATTCCTCAGACTTGAACCCTATTGACCATCTGTGGGACCACCTGCATGATAGTGTTGGCTCTATGGATCCTCCCGGTTGCACTGCAGTCAGCATGGCTCCAGATATCTATGACCACCTACCAGGACCTTATTGAGTCCTCCAGCCTGTCTAGCTGCTGTCTGTGCTGCACACGGCAGTTACTCTGAATATTAGCTGGTGGTCATAATAATGTGTACTGTTCAATAAAAATTGAAGTATGTAATTACATATTTGATATATGTGGTGCAGTAGACCTTTTCAATGCAAAGTAGAACCTTGCTTCAGATAAGACGTGCAAGCAAGATTTAAGGTAACTGAAGACGGTCAACATATGTATCAGTGACTACAGCAAAGCCTTTGACTGTGTCTGTCCAATAAAATTAAGAAGTCTCCTCAAGAGAATGGGAAAATTAGAATCTTATTGTTCTAATGAGGAACATCTATACTGGTCAACAACCAACTATCATGACAGAAAATGGACAAACAGGTTTGTTTCTTATTGGAAAAGAAGTTGAAGTTGACTGCTTGGGTTGGGTAACGAAACCCAGTTATGATTTTAAACCAAGAACTGAGTGGTTAGTACGGTGGTGTAGTGGTTAGTACGGTGGTGTAGTGGTCAGTACGGTGGCATAGTGGTTAGTATGGTGGTGTAGTGGTCAGTACGGTGGTGTAGTGGTTAGTATGGTGGTGTAGTGGTTAGTATGGTGGTGTAGTGGTTAGTACGGTGGTGTAGTGGTTAGTATGGTGGTGTAGTGGTTAGTACGGTGGTGTAGTGGTTAGTACGGTGGTGTAGTGGTTAGTATGGTGGTGTAGTGGTCAGTACGGTGGTGTAGTGGTTAGTATGGTGGTATAGTGGTTAGTACGGTGGTGTAGTGGTTAGTATGGTGGTGTAGTGGTTAGTACGGTGGTGTAGTGGTTAGTACGGTGGTGTAGTGGTTAGTACGGTGGTGTAGTGGTTAGTACGGTGGTGTGGTGGTTAGTATGGTGGTGTAGTGGTTAGTATGGTGGTGTAGTGGGCACTGTCGCCTCACAGCCGGTTTCCTCCCACAGTCCAAACACATGCATGTTAGGTTGATCGGTCAATCCATGATGTACGTTGCCTTCGCCTGATGACGCTGGGATTGGCTCCAGCCCCCCCGTGACCCAGACTAGTGGGATAAAGCAGAAGATAATGGATAGATGTTTGCAACCACCACTTAATCCTGGCTACTTCAACCTCTGCACCTCTCCTATATGTACACTTAGCTGTATTCGCTGTGCTACATATTCATTACTCTTCCACAGATTCATGTATATTTATGCTCACTGCTGTTTGCATCAGTTCCAGCCACATTCTGACACTGATAGTGGCAGTTACTGCTTGTGCACATCTTGTATAACATCTTGTCTTTTGTATTTGCATTATTGCTCTTTTCAACTCTTTAACTTCTAAAATCCTGCACCACAGGAGCAGCCTGACAGTGTTTACTTATACTGTACAGTCCTGTGTTGGTATAATGACAATGAAATTAAACTGAATTTAATTGAAACCGAGGTGTTTGGCCTGGATGCAGAACAAGAAAAGCAGGACAGGAGGAAACTGGCCAGGACTGTTGCAAGAAACATCAATACTGGATCAATCTGGACGCCCATAGCGGGAAATCTGTAAAGCCTGAAGGCCCTTATATGGTAGGTTAACGAACAGAAAGATGGGACAGTAAGCAGAAGACTAAGTTTGACAAGAAAGAGCCAAACTTTATTGATGGAGAAGATGTGGAAAGAGTGGACAGCTTCTACCTACTCTGATCAATTATTAACAACAAATGATCCAGCACTTAATAAATACGATACAGATTGCCGCTCGGCAGAACAAGGATGAAGGAGCTTGAAAAGATCTTCAAATGCATCGATTTGTCTGGGCAAAGAAAGATCAGAATTTTCCAGGCTGTGGTCTTCTCTGTTTTTTATGGATGTGAAAGCTGGACCATAAACAAGCCAGACATGAAAAATAGCAATTTTGAAAGTTCCATGGCCGGCAAAGAAAACAAATGGCTCCTTGTCTCAGTCAAGCTTCACCTCTTACTCGAAGCCTGGAGAACCACGCTAAAGCTCTTCTTGGACATAATCAGAGAAGAACCTATTTAGTAGAAAAGCCTGTTACATACCTAACAGTTGAAGGTAATTAAGGAAGAAGATGACCAACACACAAGGTGGATGGATACAATTAGAAGAACCCTAAACCAGCCATTCAGAATGCCCAAGACAGGATAATCTGAAGAAACACAAGCCATATGGTCATCAAAGGTCTGAATCATCTTCACAGCACATAATAATACAGGATCAGACCTTTCAACTTTTTTAATGAGAGCCAAGAAAAGGTGATGCATCAATTTTATTTCCACCTTATACAAAAGAAGTCATTCTTAATGTTGCTTGATGTACCATCACCATCTAGCTTTCATGTGTTCATTGCTGCAGCTGGATTGGCTTTGTTTGGTCATTTATCACAACATTTGTAAGATTTATATATATAAATGTATATAAAACACCTGTTTGTAATTTCTGTGATGCGATCTAACTCAAAAGATATAAAAACACCATATATATAAAAAATTGCTGTAATTTTTTTTTATTTAGGATTACAGGAACATAAAAAAGTATGAATAAATTAAAACAGTATAAAAGTACAGAACAATAATCTCAACATGTTATCATGTTTATACAAACACCTAAACTCACATGCAAAGACCTACCTAAGATGAAAGCTTAGCCAGAGGACGAGTCAATCTGATGGACGAGTTGGGCAACAACAATTTATTTGTCTGACTGCATTGAACCAAGTGTAAAGTTTGGTGGAGGGGGGATTATGGGTTGTTTTTCAGGAGTTGGGCTTGGCCCCTCAGTTCCAGTGAAAGGAACTCTTAATGCTTCAGCAGACTAAAAGATTCTGGACAATTGTATGCTCCCAGCTTTGTGTGGAAAGTTTGGGGATGGCCCCTATAAAGACATGGAGGAGCGAGTTTGGTGTGGAAGAACTTGACTGGCCTGACCTCAACCTGATAGAACCTTCTCATCCAACATCAGTGTCTGACCTCACTAATGTGCTTCTGTAAGAACGCTCAAACATTCCCATAAACACACTCCTAAACCTTCCCAGAAAAGTAGATGGTGTAGGTGGTGAACTGTAGATGGTGGGATGTCTTTGCCATTTTATGTTGAGGAGTATTTTCTGAAATTGGCTCTGCATCTCTAGAATGCTTTTTTTATACCCAGTCATGTGACTTCAAATTGAAAATAGCTCCTCCAGCTGTTTTTTATTGTTAGTGCCACTTACTTTTTCAGGCTTTTATTAAGTACATTTACACTCCACATTACTTTACCTGCACACAGTATAGGTTACACAGGCTAGTTGACTTGTTAACTTAACTGCTCAGGGTTGACGCTTTAAGCTTGATGTCGACTATGGAAACCTTAGAGAAGACAACAGGTGAGGAGCCTGGTGATGTTACTGGCCTGTGGGGTTGTGCTTCATTCTAACATTTAGAGTGATCAGGTGATCTACAATGCTTCAGATATTTATTGTTGTTAGCTCTTGTTTCCCAATGATTACAACAGAAAGTCCTGTGTTATTGGAGAGGAGGCATAACGCCTTATAGTAGTGCAAACTTTGAAGTTGGTTAAACTTTGAATTATGGCGCTCTAAATTTCATTGGGCTTCTGGTAATTAGCTCAGCTTGGATAACTAGGTTGCAGCGAAGTCAGATAGAAGTTTGCGGGATTTCAGGAAATTTGATTTCGATCACTACAAACTTGTACACATTGACCCCTCTTTATCCAATACATCCTCTACATTGGTGCACTTTGTATGATTACAGTTTCAGACTGTGACCCATCTGCCCCTGGACAATGTATCTGCCCCCTTCCATCCATGGAATCCATCCTGTCCATGAAAAAGCCCAACATTTTCTCAACTTACCAGATATTATTGGGGGTTCTGATTGTTCTCAGTGCAGCAGTGATGCTAGCAGGATTCCCAGAAGAGCTGCAAAGTTTGGGCCAACATTATATTAAACCCTATGGATTAAGAATGGGACGTCACTGAAGTTCATATGCGTGTGAAGGCATACGAGCAAATACTTTTGGCAGTATAGTGTAGCTAAAAGTAAAGTAAACCCAAAATAAAGAATTAAATACCTGGATCATAATTTATGTCCATGTATAAAATATATATATATCTCTCATATACCGTTAGCTTTGAGTTACTATAACACTGCAAATCCTATTGTAAATTAGCATTATCTCCACGGTGGATAAACACAGGCTGTAGCAAAGACTTCTAATTCAAATTAAAATATGTGTTTACTTTCAATATAGATGGAAAATCATGTGTGACATACACCTCAGCTTCTCAGCTTGGTAGCATTGTGTGGCTGGGAGAATTAGTTAGCGGGTGGAACTGAACACTTAAAAAATTGAGTTTGAACATGCAGATGTTTAATCTACTTTGCTCTGCCTCAGCCATTGTTATGAACTTCACCACCACACTATGAGAGCCACAAACGCAACTCCAAGAAAATGAAGGAACGCCGAGGAAAAAAGACACTGGGAAAAAGTTAAATATGTCTCCATAAATATAAAGTTACAACAGTGCCAATAACTGAAACGCCTCAGGGTTAATGTCAGCATAAGATTGCCTGGGCACAGCAGTTGCTATACGACCCCACAGATACCCCCCTGTTATGTCATCCCCATGACTGATAGTTGGGCCTCACACCAGGTGGTTTCATAGAACACTCACTGCTCGATCTATGACCTCCTGCATGAAGGCTTGGGAACCTACACATGCAAGTTTAATGATGTATGTCAAAGCAAGTCATTTTTAATAATGAAGCACTGACCATGCTCAGGTCTATTAAAAGCAACTGTCAGTCATATTCATCCCTAATCATGTGACCAACATAGAGCAGATAAAGGCATGTGCACATCAATCCAGTGTTCAGTAAGTGTTCCCAGAGAACTGTTATTGGAGTGCTATAATATAGCATGCTGTTGTGATAGAAGCAGTATGTGGTTCCGCATTGTCTTGCTAAAATATGTGAGGCCGCTGTCTACAACCTCTGTATACTGTTCAGCATCAATAGAGGCTTTCCAGATGTTTAGGCTGACCACACCATAGGCACCAATGCAAACGCAGATCATCAGAAATGCAGGGTTTGCACTGATAACAAGCTGGATTGTTCCTCTACTCTTTAATTTCAAATTTTTATTCATCTAACCACAGAACAGTTTATTTCCACCTTATACAAAAAAGTTATTCTTAAAGCTGCTTGATGTACCATCATCTAGCTTTCATGTGTTCATTGCTGCAGCTGGATTGGCTTGGTTTGCTCATTTATTACAGCATATCTAAAATTCAAATATAGGAATGTATAAAAAAAAAAAGAACGAGTCAATCCGATGGACGAGTCGGGCGAGTCGGGACAACATAGGTGCCAATGCAAACCCAGATCATCAGAAATGCAGGGTCTGCACTGATAACAAGCTGGATTGTTCCTCTACTCTTGCGCTTTTAGGACATGGTGGCCATGGTTACCAAAATGAATTTCATTTTTTAAATTTTAGATTAGATTAGATTAGATTCAACTTTATTATCATTGTGCAGAGTACAGGTACAAAGCCAATGAAATGCAGTTAGCATCCAACCAGAAGTGCAAAAAAAAAAATTATTTACATAAAGTGTAAAACAGAAATGACTAATAATTTGAGATTATTGTATGTGGTGGTATATAAATAAATATATAGAATGTAGGTGTACACAGAATGTGAGATAAGGGGGTGGTATATATATATAATAGAATATAAATGACTATACATATATACAGTAAGGAGTGAAATGTAAAGGTTGCACAGAGCAGCATATGTTGAACAAGTTGTTACAGTGTATATATAATAGAACTATAAATAGAACTGTACAGGTATGAAATTACAAAGATGTGCAAAATGAGTAGAGCAAAAGTAATAGGACAGTGCAGTGCAGTGAATGCAATAATGAGGCTAAAGTGACGGTGTGGAGTTCAGCAGGGTCACAGCCTCAGGGAAGAAGCTCCTCCTGTAACACCTGCTGGATGGAAGGAGGGTAAAAAGTTTGTGGTAAAGGTGAAAAGGGTCCTTGATGATGCTTCTCACGCTGCTCCATAGATTTGAGCTTTGGCCCAGAGAACATACGGTTTCTTCTTTGCATGGTACAGCTTTAACTTGCATTTGTGGATTGCATGCCGAACTGTGTTCACGGCCCATGCAGTGATTTCCAGTATAGAATCATACCTGTTTTCAATGCAGTGCCATCACACGATCCAAAGTTCACGAGCATCCAGTATTGGCTGACAGCCTTGTCCCTTGCGCACAGGGATTTCTCCAGATTCTCTGAATCTGATGATGTTATGTACTCTACTCATGATGGGATGTCAAATGTCTTTGCCATTTTATGTTGAGGAGCATTTTCTGAAATTGGCTCTGCGTCTCTAGAAAGCTTTTTTATACCCAGTCATGTGACTTCAAATTGTAAATTGCCCCTTCAGCTGCTTTTTTATTATTCGTGCCATTTACTTTTTCAGCCTTAAGTTAAATACATTTACACCACTTCACATTACTTTACAGCACGTCTATACCAAGTGGCCAGTTTTCCAGGTGCGCTTTACCTGCACACACTATAAGTTACACGATTACAATAGAAAGTCCTGTGTTATTGGAGAGGAGGCATAACGCCTTATAGTAGTACAAACATTGAAGTTGATTCATTGGGCTTCTGGTATTTGCCTCAGCGTGGATGTCTAGGTTGCGGCAAATATGGATACAAGTTTGCAGGATTTCAGGAAATTTGACTTTAATCACATAACTTGCACACATTGACCCCATTACAGTTTCAGACTGTGACCCATCTGCCACCGGACAATGTATCTGCCCCCTTCCATCCTGTCCATGGAAAAGCCCAGCATTTTCTCAACTAACCAGATATTACTGGGGGTTTTGTTTGCTTTCAGCACAGCAGTGATGCTAGCAGGATTTCCAATTGGGCATTTCACAAATTTGATGTGAATTTCTGAAAAATCTGTAAAAGAAGAAGAAGATGTCACACACTGGTGTTGTGAGGCACGAGATAAGAGTTTTGACAGCCCTCCATCAGCAGTACATGGCTGTAGCAGAGACACTGCTGGGACGGATAGTGGATCATGGCTCACATGATGATGGCTGAAGTCGCTGAAGTCCTGCTACACCATTTCCCACTGAACTCCTTTTGCTATGTTTGTTATGTTTGTTACCATCAGATAGCGTGGAAACATGTGGTATTAATGTTGTTGTCACTACAAGTTCAACCAAAAATATCTAGACCAACAGTGGTGCTATGCTTCTCTAAGGCTTGTGGTTGGCAAATAAGCATAAAAAATAAGATATGGTTTGTAATTTACACATACAATGTGGACTAACTAGTGAGGGTTTTCTACTAAACAGGTGTACAACGAGTGTGAAACCAGCACTGCATTAACTACCATTGGTTGGTGTCACTGTTTTACTGAGAATGGCCCACCAGTTAAATAATTTCTGGTCAGCAGTGGTCCTATGTTGGTCCCATCCAGTGATGGATGGTGTAGAGCGTAACTGCTAAATTGTGTGGCAAGAGATGAACTAAAGCCAGTAACCATAAATCCAAAACGAATACATATGTACGATGTTTGTATTTTAATTTAATGTTTAATGTTAATTTGTCACTATTCACTGTTTTTTTGCGAGTCATTTGAGTGATTGTTCCTTTGGTCCTCATGCAGAGTCTTCTTATATTTCCAAGTCATAGGGTGTGTCTCAAAACCTAGTGAGCTCCTACATAGGCAGTATTTTACGTAATAGTATGCACTCCCGACATGTAGACTGTCCCAATACTTACATACCTTAAACATGCTGTCTACTGAGACACCTTATTTAGACCTGATTTTAAGAAAGCATCAAACGCTTCCTCAGCTGCTAAGGCAATCCCATGATGCAACGCAGTCAGGGGCGTAGCAGCAAATTCTGGGCCCTGTACACTCTCAATGTCAGTGGGCCCCTATCCATGCCAGTACATGAGGAACATGAGCAAAAAAAAAAATCTGGATTTTCATGGGCCCCTCTCCTTACCCTGGGTAGTCAGGTCCACTTCCCCCCCACTACCACGCCCATGAATGCAGTCAGAACTTTTCCCCAACATGGCGGACAAAAGCGGAGCTACTAGCGGAGAAGTCATCTTTAAATGTGAGTTATTTTGATTCTCTCTGGAGTTTTAATGTGTTTCTGGTCATATAATCACACAAAACAGTATTTTATTATCAACTCTGTAACGAGTCCTTCACCATTTTGCAGTTTTATACTGGAGCCATTAGCATTTATGCTAACTATTGTTTTGGATAGCCAGGCGGTAGCTAAACCACCAGTTGTGTGCTGTAGTGGGCGGGAACAAGCCGTGACGCAGTCTCTCTCTAACTAGAGCGTCTCAGTGATCTGTTTTATGAGGAGACATGTCAAACAGAACACTGCTACCTTAACAGCTGCTACCTAGACAGCCTACTTAGACACTCACTAGGTTTTTGAGACACACCCATGGTTTTAGTCATCTCTCTTAATGCATCAGAGTTTCTGATATTTGGCCAATTCCAAGTACAGCACATTTTTACAGGAATAGCTAATTCATGTTAAACAGCATTAATGCAGCATGCTGTGCTTCACGCCGGCTTGGCCGGAGAGCTCCATTCTGATGCCATAATATAACGCAGCTGGAACATAGCAATCGCTCGCAGATATTAAAGCAGAAGTATTTTTCAAAGAATTTCAAAGGGCAAATCCAAAATCGAGGTCACAAACATAGTCTGAGTCAAAACCAGTAGGCACAAAAAGACAAGCATAGATCGAAACATGACTAAACACAGAAGAGCAATCAAAAACGGGAAAACTAGAAGACAAAACCAGGATCAAAACCAGTAGACCAACAGGAATGACCGCTCAGAATGCAGTGAGAACAGCAAAGACAATACTCTACAACATGAGAGACAAACAAACCAGTATATATACAAACAGTACTAATGAATGACAGGTGTGTGGGGTTAGTATTCCAGTGAGGGACTGATTGGTTGTAGATGGACATGTGATGGTGGCTTGTGTGTGTCTGGTATCATGGATATGATAATTGGAGTTCTGGACTTCAACCAACCCCTCTAAGTCTCAGTCAGATATTAGATATATAATATCTGCAAGTGCTAATTTGGGAGCCACCCAGAAGAAGAGACTGAAGAAAAACAGTATTTTGTCATCATAGAAATATATTTGAAATGGAGAAATGAATTAAAGAGTTGTTTGATGCTGAACGGCTGCCCATCCTGCAGTCTGACACTGGTACATCGTCTGCCTGGACTGGGTGTCCCTGTTTGCCTGCATCCTGGACCAGTTTTCCCATCATGGAGCTTTGTCCTGTCCAGTGTTACATTTAAAACTTTGCTGCATGATCCAGTAGCACCTTCACAAAGTTATCAATTTTATTTTTTAATTCCTGTTTGAGTCTGGTTCCTCTGGAGGTTTCTTCCTCTTGATCTGAGGGAGTTTTTCTTGCCACTGTTGCCCCTGGCTTGCTGATTGGGGGGTTGGACCCAGATTTTTCTGTAAAGCTGCTTTGTGACAACATCTCTTAACCTTAACCTTAGTATATAAACACTGTCAATGTTGTTACAATATATATATATATATATATATATATATATATATATATATATATATATATATATACTGCAGCAGTGTAGCGCCACCCACTAATGCCGAATTTATAAGGAGTCTTTCAGCCTTGATTGCTTTTTGATTGAGGCACAATAAAAGCCAGCCAATCACAGTAGAGCTCATTATCTTCTATTAGTCTTAAATATCCTAAACAGCCTGTTTCATGTTAACGGCCAGAGTTTTGAAAGGAATATTGCTTTCAAACCCATTTCAGAATTCCTCACTCAGTGGAGCAGTTTCCTTGTTGCCCATCAGTTCACTAATTGTCACATAGACCTCTTCCAACCTGGGAATGCATCCTGGGAATGCAGCAGCAGCAGCATTAGCACCAGCCAAACTCTACTTTCCTCAAAGCTCTGCGATGCAGCGAACATGTGCCGGACAGACACGCTCAGTAATGTAACCAATTAAGGGAAGCGATCTGCGTCTGGCTGAATAAAGCTAGCCCACCACCCTGAGGGTACACCAGTGACATTTCCCCACTGATGGGATTGATGTTTAGACTCAAGCCTCATTACAAGCTAATTTAACCAGCCGCTAACGCACTAATGTCGGTGGTGACAAGGCTAAACGCTGGGACCATCAAGCACAATAAAGCTAATGATGATGGTAGCGCTACTCACCATTGGAGAGCATTATGACTGGATCAGCATCTACACCATGACTACAACAGTAGATCAGTAATGCAGTGCCTGCAGGCCTGTCCTACTTTATCACTAGTCAAGGTTGACTTATTAATATACAGCTTCACAGAAAGTCTGGGTCCAACCCTCCAATGAGCGAACCAAGGAAAAACTTTCTCAGAACGAGAGGAAGAAACCTTGAGTGAGGAATTTTTCAAATATACACTATACTGCCAAAAGTATTCCCTCGTCTGTCTTCACACACATATGAACTGGAGTGACGTCCTATTCTTAATCCATAGGGTTTAATATGATGTCGGCCCAACCTCTGCAGCTATAACAGTGTCAACTCTTCTGGGAAGGCTCTCCACACGGTTTAGGAGAGTGCTTATGGGAATGTTAGACCGTTCTTTCAGAAGAGTCTTTGTGATAAGGTCAGACACTGATGTTGGACGAGAAGGTCTGGTTAACAGTCTCCGCTCTAATTCATCCCAAAGGTGTTCTATCAGGTTGAGGTCAGTCAAGTTCTTCCACACCAAACTCGCTCCTCCATGTCTTTATTGAGCTGCTTTGTGCACTGGTGGGCAGCCATGTTGGAACAGGAAGGGGTCGTCCCCAAACTGTTCTCACAAAGTCAGGAGGGTGAAGTTGTCCAGAATCTCTTAGGCCAACTGAAACATTGAGGGTTCCTTTCGCTGGAACTAGGGGGCCAAGCCCAACTCCTGAAAAACAACCCCACACCATAATCCCCCCTCCACCAAACTTTTTTCGTCTCAATGCAGTCAGATAAGTACCGTTCTTCTGGCAACCACCAAATTCAGACAGAGACGCGTGATTGGTCACTCCAGAGAACACGTCTCCACTGCTATAGAGTACACTGATTTGGATGGGTGAGTGAATACTTTTAGCAATAAAGTGTACATCCTTAGACTTGACACAGCAAGCCAAGGTTACCGGGGCTCCTATAAATTCTTATAAACAACATCTATCTGACACACATACCCATAGTTTACAATTTCAAGCACACTTGAACCTTTAGAAATGCTCAGGTGGTCGCCTATGTCTCACTGCAGTGCTATAAATGTGAGGTGATACGCAGGTTGAGCTCCATTAGTTTGTTTGGGTCTCCAAAATTGCACGTAAGTGCTTCCTCCATACCAACAAACCAAAGTGTTTGAACATCACGGGCAGACATGTGGTTACACGTACATAGATCCTTTTTTTTTGTCTGCAGCAGAGGTGCATTTAGTGTAAAAAGAGTGAAGGTCATGCTGAAAAGAACCTAATCCCGAAAGGATGTGGTTTTCTGAAGCTATTTTTTTTAAAGGCCATCTGAACCGTGTTGGAAGACATGGCATCATGGGATTTCAGCAAATACCTGAAGATTTTAGATCAAAATCTCATTGCCCCTGCCACTGGGCTAAAACTAGGCTATGACCCAAGCAGCGCCTCAAATCCACACAGAAATAGTTCAGAAAATGAAGCTCTAGCAGTGGCCATTCTGACCAAACTCCATTGAAAATGCGTTGGGCAGGCTGAAGTGAGGCATCTCTGCAAAGAATCTGGAGAGCTTGTGTAGTGCTCAGGCCCCTCTTTTTATGTGTTCCTTCACCTCATATAGCATTATAAGACTGTCTTGGCAAAGTGAGGGTGCACATGGGGCTAAATTGTAGCCAGTAACTGTAGCACATGTGGTTTATGAGTAAAAATATGGCTTTTAGAAAGCTGAGTTTTTTTTCTTTGGATGATTCAAAGCCCCTGGAGACGAGTTGTAAAAATAGATTTTGTATAATACTAATGTTGGCTGTTGTGTTAAACATTCAGCAGAATAGAAATATGGTAGAATGACTAAATGATAAAATTGGCTCTTCCTTCCTCTCTGAGAATGATCTGGGCGTGGCCTTAATATTCCAGTGAACAGTGCCCTCTCTTACTGACCCCTACAGACAGACTAACACAATCAAAACCAAACAGTAGTCTGACCACTTTTAGAACCGCCCATTTTATGTAGAGTGGAAAGCAACACTAGTGAAATACACCAGGCATTGATTATTCACAACTTGCAAAACCTGCAAAACCGTCCACAACACAACGGAAGTGTTTCCGGAGGACACTTAAAGGACATGGGACCACATACGGCGACGCAATGTAAACAGAACCACGCGGAGCAGCAGTAGCATCTAATAGTCTTGAGCAAATGATACCGATGCTTCGGAGCTTGTGTTGAGAAATCCAGAAAGTCGTTAATGAAGCGCGTATGGAGTCTTGCTTCGTTAAGGGCGAGTGACGTCACTGATGACGTCTAAAGTCTCGCTGGTTCAGGACGAGGTTCGAGTATTGACGTGATTTATTGTTTCTTAATAAATATTAAAGTCATCATCACCCCATAATCACTGTCCCATCTCTTAAAACCACTGCAACAGTTTTAACATCAATATCTCACATACTATTGGATTTATTTACTGACTGAAATCATACTGGCAGTTTTTTTAATTAACAGACCCACACAATCAAACACAGATCAGATAAACAAATAAATTAACCACAGAAAATGAAATTAGGGTGTTTTATGTATATACTTGTTTCCATGCTGACAATGTTGCAAGAGGCCATCGCAAATAGTTGACAATGACAATAATAGTTTTGGCCAGCAGGGGGGTTCATGTGCACATGAAGCTTCAAGTAATAAATATTTTTGAACCAGCTGGAGGAAAAGCTTCAACGCTTCAAGAGGCTTGATCTGGACATCACTAGTGTCTAATGAGAAGTAAGTCTGGATAGTTAGCAAATATAGCCAAACGTACTTGTCATTAGATGGTACCGCGGCTACGCATGGTTCTGTTTACATTGTGGTGCCGTATGTGGTCCCATGTCCTTTAAGTGTCCTCCGGAAAAACTTCTGTTGTGTAGAATAAAGAATTCCAATAGTAAAAAAGAATATATACAAGAACATATGAATACAAACTATACAACCGGACTGAAGGTAAAAGTAGTAGTAGTAGTAAGTAGTAGTAGTAGTAGTAGTAGGTAGTGCAGTAATAAATTAGTAGTAGTAGTAGTAGTAATAGTAGTAGTAGGTAGTGCAGTAATAAATTAGTAATAGTAGTAGTAGTAGTAGTAGGTAGTGCAGTAATAAATTAGTAGTAGTAGTAGTAGGTAGTGCAGTAATAAATTAGTAGTAGTAGTAGTAGGTAGTGCAGTAATAAATTAGTAGTAGTAGTAATAGTAGTAGTAGGTAGTGCAGTAATAAATTAGTAGTAGTAGTAGTAGGTAGTGCAGTAATAAATTAGTAGTAGTAGTAGTAGTAGTAGGTAGTGCAGTAATAAATTAGTAGTAGTAGTAGTAGGTAGTGCAGTAATAAATTAGTAGTAGTAGTAGTAGTAGTAGGTAGTGCAGTAATAAATTAGTAGTAGTAGTAGTAGTAGGTAGTGCAGTAATAAATTAGTAGTAGTAGTAGTAGTAGGTAGTGCAGTAATAAATTAGTAGTAGTAGTAGGTAGTGCAGTAATAAATTAGTAGTAGTAGTAGTAGTAGTAGTAGGTAGTGCAGTAATAAATTAGTAGTAGTAGTAGTAGGTAGTGCAGTAATAAATTAGTAGTAGTAGTAGTAGTAGTAGTAGGTAGTGCAGTAATAAATTAGTAGTAGTAGTAGTAGGTAGTGCAGTAATAAATTAGTAGTAGTAGTAGTAGTAGGTAGTGTAGTAATAAATTAGTAGTAGTAGTAGTAGTAGTAGTAGGTAGTGCAGTAATAAATTAGTAGTAGTAGTAGTAGTAAGTAGTAGTAGTAGGTAGTGCAGTAATAAATTAGTAGTAGTAGTAGTAGTAGTAGTAGTAGTAGTAGGTAGTGCAGTAATAAATTAGTAGTAGTAGTGAGTAGTAGTAAGTAGTAGTAGTAGGTAGTGCAGTAATAAACTTTGCCGTTTTGATGAAAGTGTTTTCTGTTTTCAGTGCGTTTGTGAATCTGCAGTGCGTTGGGTCTTCTTGGCCACCAAAATTTGGGATATTATTAATCAAACATACAACATGTACATGTATACTGTCAAGTCAAGTCAAGTCAGAGCTCCTGTATCGGTGGATTTGTATTTATTTATTTTTGTTGTGTATATTATTGTAACCCCTGCATCACAGTGACTGCTTTCACCAGTTCTTTTGCACTACCAGCATCTTCACAGTACATTGTTTTGGGCATTGATTTATACTTTACATTCTTTTATGTACGACGTCCTACGATGTCGCATACAGCATTGTCCCTGCGTGGGGTTAACAGTTTGCCATTAAGTGTTTAAACATGCAAATCCCTAGGAGGTCTCAACAGTGTCAGGATTTTGTCGCGATAAGAGCCACGACTTGAGCTGAGCCGGGATTATTCGGGATTGTTCTTATCACGCTGTAAATTGTCGCAGGAACTTACTTTTCCTTCCACTAATCCTCGCTCGTTGCATGCAGACTATTATCCCGGAACAATGCTGGACGGCACCAGCGCTGTAGTCATTTGTGGCATTGTCATCTGACATGAAAAGAAAGCCCTAAGCCAGGCTCTATTGGAGGGCATGGAACGTTGGCTACTCTCTCATTTAGCCAATAGATATAACAAGATGAGGCAATAAATGCTGACAGTTATGAAACATCTCTAGTGGAAGTCCAGTGAAGTTAATGAGCAGCTCCTAACAAAGCTCCTCACTCTGCATCAGCATCAACACACACATTCTAATGAGAGACAGAGCGCGGCCGTCAGCCAGCCGGCCACCACCACACCCGCCTTAGGCCTCTCGACAAGACCTAATCAAGCACTCTGCCTTGATGTATGAATGTAATGTGCCGGGCAAGCTTGAATCCCGCCTACACTGTGAAACACACGGAGTGACTGGCAGTCCGGCTGAATGACTAAACGTTGTTACGTCGTCTACAGCGTTCCTGGTAAGTCGAGTGTTCCATAAATTCTTAGTGCTTGATAGTTTAAGGCTTGTTCAGATAGAGGTTAGTTTTACATAAGGAGCTTGGAGTGATAAGATAAGATAGAAGCACATTGTCATGTTACATTGTGTAGAGTTTAAGTGTGTGTGTGTGGTCTGCTGGGAGCAGTGTATAGAGTTTAAGTGTGTGTGGTCTGCTGGGAGCAGTGTGTAGAGTTTAAGTGTGTGTGTGTGTGGTCTGCTGGGAGCAGTGTATAGAGTTTAAGTGTGTGTGGTCTGCTGGGAGCAGTGTGTAGAGTTTAAGTGTGTGTGTATGTGGTCTGCTGGGAGCAGTGTGTAGAGTTTAAGTGTGTGTGTGTGTGGTCTGCTGGGAGCAGTGTATAGAGTTTAAGTGTGTGTGGTCTGCTGGGAGCAGTGTGTAGAGTTTAAGTGTGTGTGTATGTGGTCTGCTGGGAGTAGTGTGTATAGTTTAAGTGTGTGTGTATGTGGTCTGCTGGGAGCAGTGTGTATAGTTTAAGTGTGTGTATATGTGGTCTGCTGGGAGCAGTGTGTAGAGTTTAAGTGTGTGTGTGTGTGGTCTGCTGGAGCAGTGTGTAGAGTTAAGTGTGTGTGTGTGTGGTCTGCTGGGAGCATTGTGTAGAGTTTAAGTGTGTGTGTATGTGGTCTGCTGGGAGCAGTGTGTATAGTTTAAGTGTGTGTGTATGTGGTCTGCTGGGAGCAGTGTGTATAGTTTAAGTGTGTGTGTATGTGGTCTGCTGGGAGCAGTGTGTATAGTTTAAGTGTGTGTATATGTGGTCTGCTGGGAGCAGTGTGTAGAGTTTAAGTGTGTGTGTGTGTGGTCTGCTGGGAGCAGTGTGTAGAGTTTAAATGTGTGTGTATGTGGTCTGCTGGGAGCAGTGTATAGAGTTTAAGTGTGTGTGTATGTGGTCTGCTGGGAGCAGTGTGTATAGTTTAAGTGTGTGTGTATGTGGTCTGCTGGGAGCAGTGTGTATAGTTTAAGTGTGTGTGTATGTGGTCTGCTGGGAGCAGTGTGTATAGTTTAAGTGTGTGTGTATGTGGTCTGCTGGGAGCAGTGTGTATAGTTTAAGTGTGTGTATATGTGGTCTGCTGGGAGCAGTGTGTAGAGTTTAAGTGTGTGTGTGTGTGGTCTGCTGGGAGCAGTGTGTAGAGTTTAAATGTGTGTGTGTATATGTGGTCTGCTGGGAGCAGTGTGTAGAGTTTAAGTGTGTGTGTGTGTGGTCTGCTGGGAGCAGTGTGTAGAGTTTAAGTGTGTGTGTGTGGTCTGCTGGGAGCATTGTGTAGAGTTTAAGTGTGTGTGTATGTGGTCTGCTGGGAGCAGTGTGTATAGTTTAAGTGTGTGTATATGTGGTCTGCTGGGAGCAGTGTGTAGAGTTTAAGTGTGTGTGTGTGGTCTGCTGGGAGCAGTGTGTAGAGTTTAAGTGTGTGTGTGTGTGTGTGTGTGTGTATGTGGTCTCAGTGCTGGTTGTAGAGTCTATCAGTGGGAGGAAGGAAGGACCTGTGATACCGCTAATTCACACTCTTGGGGTGAAGCAGTCTGTCGCTGAAGGAGCTGCCCAGTGCTGCCAGAGTCTTATGCATAGGGTGGGAGTCATTCTCCGGTATGGTCCCCACTGAGCTAATAAAGGATCATCTTATCTTAAGCAAACCCCTTCTAATACACAACATGCCTCAGACTTGACTGGTATTAATTTCCTATGTTATTGCATGTATTCCTGATTGTCTCTTTGGTAAATCTATTAAAATCAGTTTATTTCATTATTTAATATTCCAAGTGTTTTGTATTTGTAATCATTATTTTAATTCTTATTTATTTACTTCATCAACAAAAAGTTTGTGACTGCAAATGTTTACAAGTGTCAACAGTTCCTATCAGATTCCAGAGCCAACACACAAGGCTTAATTCTGACCTATGTTGTGTGTTAGAACACAGCAATACAAAAATGATCATTATTAAAAAAGCAACAATAATAAATCTGAAAGCAGGATTTTTGATGATCAAAAACTAAAGAATTCATGACGGCTTTAATGATGTAATTCAATTTCATTTCAATGATATAAAATAAAAATAAAATTTTAGTCGGGTCACTTTTGATTGTGCATCAAGGGGTTAACAACATTGCTAAATGATTTTTAATATATAAATGATATTATCTGTCTTCGCTGCCAGTTTGTTCAAGCGCTGGTATCAGCAACTTTCACTCCTTACAGTAAAGACGCTCAGTTGGCTTTTTGATCAGATGCACGGATTCCGGAAAACCACAGATTTATTCCCAAATTATTTCCTATAGAGAATAAATAGGATGGAAGAGTACACGCCAATGGACTGAACTACCTCATACAGGCTTAAAGACTTTATGAGTAGGTTAGAATTTAGAAAACACTCTGGTGCCTCATAACTGCTGTCCTCAGTTTGACCACTGATGTAGCTGATCTGAACTACTGGAACTAAAGTGTGCTGATGTAACTAGTAATGACTGACCCAAAAAACTAAACAATTAAAAAAATACCTTTTAATTACCTTATAAACCCTCACGTAGTGAAATCATATGTTAACCTACAGAATGTGTGTTGCTTCTCAAGACGTCTGTCTACAGTAGTGTGAGCATAAACACAGCAGGGGGATCAAGCCTATGACCAAACCGCAGCTGTTCTGAGGTCAGCTGAGGACCGGTCCTGCTCAGATACCAAGTCAGTGGTCATATATTTTGTGTCTATGGTGAGCCCAGTAGTTTGAATAGAGTCTTTATCAATCTTTTACTTTTCCTTTAAAACCAGACCGACAGAGCAACCAGACAGCCGGTATTGTTCTTATTCATTCCACATTGTTGCAATTCTTTGTCTAGCCTTGTAAAATTCAGGCAACGCAGAAGACAAAAAAATAATAATAATAATTGAATGCTTTATATTTCAGCTGAAAAAAAAGTCAATGGTCCATGAGAGGAAATATATATTTTACTACAATCTATTATTTCAGCTCTGTGGGTGTTTCAGGCTCCAAACAGGCAATTCCCCTTGTTCCCATCTATTCTGTTCTCATTACCGAGAGGAAGGTGGTCTAAATTGGGGATAATAAAGTTTGTGTTTGCAGACATTAAATAAAATCCCTAGATTCCATTTTGCCTGGAATGACTCGGCGCTCTTCTTTCATTTCCGGCCTACCAAACTTGGAAATGGCATTTATTCCGAAAGCCTTCCGCAGACTTAGGTAATAGGAGTGCTCTGTTGTTTTAGATGCTCTCAGTGTCTTTAAACAAACGGGTTCAAGTGTACTTGTGGACCTGGGCTCTGATAAAGGGGATTTGGGCCGAGCTTCGTCGTGTAATAAACCGGAGAAGTAATTTCATTAGAAGTCGTTGCGTGTTAGTAATGGGCTTCCTGTTTCGTCTGCATTAGATTGCCAGCTAGATTTCTCAGCGGACTTGATTTACAGGTTGCACTCGTGATTAAGTCGTCGCAAGCATCAGTCATGTTGGGACAGACGCAGTACAAGGCAGCAATTTGCTGCGTGTCAAGTGTGAGTAATCCCTTCGGTAATGTTTACATTGTAAGCCGGAATCAGAATTGAAAATGTCTGGAGATGCACTAGTATGAAATTCCTAGGCTGATGCCATCAACCCCTTATTGTGGACAATATCATAAATCAGTAACTGAAGGTTTCATGTCTAATGCTTTACACAACAGTAGGGTATTAAATATCAGAATCCCTAAAAATTAGTCTTGCACCTATAGCATTGGTATTGGTGACGATACTGGCACATAAATGCAGTATCTATAAAATACTAAATATCTACCAAAGTACAAGTGAAATATGATAATGGAATAAATCATTCATATTTAGTAAATTACAACAAATCTCAGCCAGCAAAAGAAGAACTGTGTGAGAATTTCTGGTTGAATGGATCAGTAGAAATGCTGGTTCCATTGACTTACATTAAAGTAGAGAAGAATTTTGTTCTCTCCTGTAAAGTTGACATTTTGGACATAATCCTTTTCCTTTGGACAGTGATGATATGCTACTATACATGCTTTATGTGTACGAACTGAACAGAGGACGCACATTTCTTAGTTGACTGATGATAATAATAATGAATGCTTTACAGCTGTCAGCATGAATTATATAGGCTGCATATTTTTCATGCCAAAAATTTCAGATTGGGTGATTTGTGCTGTTCACCCTCTTATAATGAAGTCATATAGGAAATGGCGTTTATTCCGAAAGCCGTCCACAGGCTTGGGTAATAGGAGTGCTTTGTTGTTTTAGATGCGCTCGCTGTCTTTAAACCAACGGGTTCAAGTGTACTTTTGTTCGGACCACCTCAGTTTAATTCAATTGAACTTGTCATTATACCAATATAAGGCAATGTGGTACAACGAGACTCTGTCAGAAAGACAGAAACACAAGACAGTATGTGCAAAACCAGTAAATACTAGATGTGCAAATACTTTATTGATCCCAGAGGGAAATTCAGTGAAACACTCACATACACACTAGTGAACAGACACACTAGGGGGCAGTAAGGGGTTAGGTGCCTTGCTCAAAAGCACTTTGGTCGGGTCCTGTTGATTCATGGGATCAAACCAGCGACCTTCCGGTCACAAGGCTAGTTCCCCGACCTCCAGCCCCCAACTGCTCCGAACAGCAAGTGAGCATAAATAAAGATAAATCTGTGGAAGAGTACTGAATATGTAGTAGAGTGAATACAGCTAAATACATACTGGAGAGGTGCAGTGTTTGAGGTAGCCATGATTATTGGTGGTTGTGAACAGTAGATGAAAATATGATGGATGGATGGACGGATGGACGGACGGATGCATGAACGGATGGGTGCATGGACGGATGGATGCATGGACAGAAGGATGCATGGATGGACGGACGGACGGATGGATAGATGTATGGACGGTTGCATGGATGGATGGATGGATGGATGCACGTATGCATGGCCGGTTGCATGGATGGATGGGTGCATGGACAAATGTATGCATGGACAGAAGGATGCATGGATGGATGGATGGATTGATAGATGGATGGATGGATGGATGGATGCATGGATGGACGGACGAAAGGATGCATGAACGGATGGTTGCATGGACGGATGGATGCATGGACAGAAGGATGCATGGATGGACGGACGGACGGATGGATAGATGTATGGACGGTTGCATGGACAGATGGATGGATGAATGGATGCACGTATGCATGGCCGGTTGCATGGATGGATGGGTGCATGGACAAATGTATGCATGGACAGAAGGATGCATGGATGGATGGATGGATGGATGGATGAATGGATGGGTGCATAGACAGATGGGTGCATAGACAGATGGATGCATGGACAGAAGGATGCATGGACAGAAGGATGCATGGACAGAAGGATGCATGGATGGATTGATAGATGGATGGATGGATGGATGGATGGAAGGATGGATGATCCCATAGGACATTTAGGAGAAGGCTCCAGATCAGACAGGCTTCATCAAGGTGTTGCTGTTCCCTGATAAGTGTGGAATATAATCACACATTCATTGAATCCCATCTTCATGGTCTGCAGTCTTTTTCTCAGGTGAGGATGTATCTCACTGGTGTTCAGGTAAACGCTCAATGTTCAGGTAAACAGCTTAATAGGTCTTGAATAGGTACCTGCAGTGTGAACACAATTACACAAACACTTCTACATTCATGATTACTTACACATATGTATTACCGTGATCCCAGCAGGGGCCCCAAAGTGTGGACAGGGAACGACATCCAAGTATAAACCCAAGCAGCAAACAACTGTACTTAACACCCTGAAAACCCCTCACGATCCCCTCCTTCGGATTTTCTTCTACTTGTGTGTCCCTTTTATGGAATACGAAGGAAAAAAAACCCTCTCTGAAGTTTACTGAAGACCCTTTTGGGATAAACAAAGCAACGCTGTCAGCTTGAGGCGAGAACAAGAAACAGAGAGACAGCGGGAGGAAAAAAAAAAGAGAGAGAGAGGGATGGTGCCTTTGATCTGATCTGGGCTAATGCCGCTAACTCTGCATGGCTGGTGAACAAAACACAGTTAAAGAATTTGTCAGACACGATTTCCTTTCGTCTCGCTTGTGCTTTTCACTTCTTAAAAGGAGCCACTTACGGATCCGGTGGAAACGTGGCAGGAAGCTTCCGTCCCGGACAGTCATGGCTATATCTACATTCATTAAAATCAACAATCAACCACAGATTCCCCGCAGCGAGAAGTGGGCTGTCGTATAGGTTTTGTATCTCACTAATACTTGTTTAAAGAACCAGGTTCAAAGCAGGGCTTTATGTCAGAAGGGTGTTTCTGGAGAGCTGCTATCTTGTAGAGCTTAGTTCCAACCTGTGTCCAATAAGTTATCATACCCCTTAACTTAATACATCTGAACCAGCCAAGAAGAGACTTGAGATATGGTTAGAACTAGGCGCAGGAACCTATCTCTTTAGGACTTTGGGTTGGAGACCACTGGGTTACATAGACCTCTGAGCCATTTGGAGCCATGCTGACTGCAGTGCATCCCACAGCTGCTGGGGGGCTTGTGGGGGAGGATCCATAGAGCCAACACCACCATCCAGGTCGGCCCACACATGCTCAATTGAGTTAAAGTCTCAGGGGAATTAGGGGTCCAGGGTAAGACTTGGAAGTCTTGGTCAGCTCTTCCAACCAATACGGGACATTCCACGAAAACATTTTCCAGGCCATACCGCTGCCACCACCGGCCTGTGTTGCCAATGAAAGTGGTCATAAGGTGACTCTATGGTCCAGTTGGTGGAGATTTCCTCAGGCCAAGGTCCGGAACACCATCCTTTTTAACTTGTGTTATGATTCAGTGATGTATCCTGTTTACTGAAGTAGTCTAGTATCAGCATCTTATACCATCAGCTACTGAAACACCAACACATCACACATACCGTTCAGTATATTTCAGTATATTTACCGTTTAAATGCTGAACTCTTCTCTGAGTTGTCTTGGCCACTGGTTTCCAGTCCTAACCCTTGAAAGCTACTGTCCCGCAGAGTTGAGTACTAGCCTGTTTCTCAGGGGTGGGGAACTCTTGTCCTGGAGGGCCGGATTTCTGCATAATTTGGTAATTTTTTCTACTCTAGCACATCTGATTCAACTCATGAGCTGATTAGCAGGTTTGGCTGGTGTTCTAGAGCTGGGAAATCACCAAACTGGGCCACAACTTACATCTCATACTTCCAACCAGGGACCTGGGAAGAGGTTGATTAGCTGGAGCAGATGTTTGGATCTAGACTGTAAAGTAAGGCTGTTCGCCAGGACAAGGGTTGCTTTCTGGGTCTCAAGGGTTGCTTGCATTGGCTCCTCAACTCCACCTTGGCTCTCACCACTGGAGAGTCAACACATAGACTCTCCTATTTTGTTGCACTTCTGCTCAAGCTCTACCCACCATTAACCACTCACTGACTATACACTGACTGCATTTACCTCTGTGGTTGTTGTTTATTGCAAAGTTTGTGTAGCTTACCTGATTTCTGAACTTCTCAATCGTAACATGAGGCATGTATGGCTCTAATAAACTAATCTAATAAGCATGTTTAAATTATGTACATGCTTTAATCCAACACTCCCAGGTTCCTATATCCCTACAGCCAAACTAAACACAACAGTGTAAACAAAGAGTTACAAGTGAAACTACAAGTGAATCTACACATCGTCACTTCCCAAAGAATGGCAGCTTTACAGGAGAGACCAAAAGGCTTCTAGGACACTTCTAAAGGAAGTCAATGGAACGAAATGTATTGCCAAGTTAATGTGGAGCATTTCTATTGGTCCATTACTCAGAATATTTTCACACAATGTAAACTGCGTTCAACTACTGCAGAAAAACAAAATAGACGAAAATAAAGAAACATGTTTGTCTTTTGACAGTGACGATATTCAGGTGACGTTAGACTCTACTGTGTCCACGGTTCACTAAAAACATTATCCAGGTTTTATATAGTGGGCTCATAAACAATGTAATGCTTGTATTTACTTTGCTGCTGTATATGTGTTCAGGAAATGCCGTTGTGTCAGGTTGAAAGTACAGGCAGATGGATGGAGGGACATGCAGCAAGATGAACTAGGCCTGGTTTTGGTTGTTAGCTTTCTGTTTCTCTGCTCATATACAAATTTTAGGCCAACATTTCTTGAGTTGTTATTATTATACAATAATATCGTCGCTGTATCTCCTAAAATTGCGACTTTACAGGAGAGACCAAAAACCTACTTCACTTCCAATGTAAGTCAATGGAACCAAATTTTTTCTATTGCTCCATTCATTATGAAATTGTCACACAACGTAAACGCCCACTGGTGTGTTCAAATTATGTTAAAATCTCAAAATCGCCAAAAATCGAGATACATGTATTAATTGGACAGTGACGATATTAAAGAAGTGCATAGTTATAATACAGTTACTCAAAAAAGAATTTTACCTTCTACTTCATCACAAAAGTGCAACGTGCAAAAAATATCTGGATTAGAGACGAGTGCTATGGGCTGATGAAGCAAAAATACAACCCGTCGGCCGCACTCAGAAAAAGTTTGTTTGGAGAACAAAAGCAAAAGCATTTGATGACAAGTACACCTTGCCCAGGGATAAGCGTTCGGGTGAATATGCTATGCATGTGCAAATGAACCAATAGATTCCACTAAATATCAGCATCATTGACACAGTCAAGAAACTCAAGCCACTACAGTAGGACAATGATCCTAAACATACTTCAAAAACCACTGTGAACTACTTTAGGACATGCAGGCTGAAGGTTTTGGAAAGGCATTCACTAAAATCTGTGAGTAGGTTCTAAACATGCTGTGCAGAAAATCCTCAATAGCCCAAGAATATTGCAGATCTAGAAGTGTTCTGCAGAAGATGAGTGGAGGGAAATTTCTAAATCAAGAATAAAATGACTTCTAGCTGGCTACAAATAAGTGTTTACAAGCTGTGATCTGCTCTGAAAGGTGTTACTGTGTAGTGGTGGTGGTGTAGGATGTCCAAGCTTTTGCATATTTGCGTTTTAAGTTGTTTTAAGCTATTTAAGCGTAAAGCAAGTGTGTGATAGCATAAAAAATTATATTCTTTTAAAGTAGTTTGCTGCAGAGGTTGTCTTTATGTTTTTGAACTTGAAAAAATGAGCAGGATGTCATCGCTGTCCAAAGAAAAACGAGTATCTCCAAAATGGCAAAAACGGTCTTTGCTTATGATGAAAGTCAATGGAACCAGAATTTTTTCAAGCTAATTTGGAGCATTTCTATTTGTCCATTCAACATAAAATTTGCATAATGTGAACAGCTGTGTCCTTCAAATGATAATAAATAGACCTGACCTGACCAAACTTTGAGCTTGTTAGTAGTGTGTATGTAGTAAATGTTGGGTTTTGAGTGCTTTGCTGACCTCATATTTCAAAGGACTTCATGACAATTTCAGAATAAACATGTTCTGCTTTGAAAGCTGTTGTTAGGTCTTAGATAAAAATGGCTGTGAGTACTTGTTTTGGTCACCAACTACAAAATGACCAAATTCCAGAGTTCTCTTGAGGTCAACCAGAGCAAGTCCACTTCTCCATAGAGTTAGAGCGAGCGATCCATTCTGCATATAGTACTGCTTAAGCTGTAGTTTTGGTTTTTGTTTTAATTGACAGTGTTCCTCCTTCTCACTGCTGTTTTTCAGCCCAGTGTGCTTGCTCAGTTAAAATCCCACACAGTGTGAGATAAAGCACATCATTCAGCTAGTTATTTTCAGCTGTGTATGCAGATGTGTCGAGGGCAAGTCAATGCAGTCGCTGATAAAAGGTCAGCCGAGCTAACGTGAACACTGACCCGACGGAGAATCGAGGCGGTCCTGCCTTTTCCATGAACGAGCTTTAATCAGCCACTATCTGAGAAAGGGAGATAGAAGGTGACCTTCATCTTCCGTTTCAGATGTGAAATGTCAGCATATCTGACATGCCACTGTTGTTTTTTCTGAATGCAAAGCTTTTACTGACTGGTTTCAGTGACAGCTATATTGCAATGTGGGATGTTTATAGTTATGATTGGTATTAGCTTTGTAATATCTACGCTCGACTCACCTAGAATTCCTTTTTTTGTTCTCCTTTGAACCAGATAACCTTCTGATAGACTACCATTTCACCTTCAGTCTTCTGCAGGAAGATGACAACCAATATACAGCCATTAACTTCATTGCTTCTTCAGATATGGTAAGTTTTTATTACATGTTTTAACAATTGTTTTGTTGTTCATCAGTTTCATCTACTCATCTTTTGTAAGTTCATTGTAGTACAACATGGTAACAAATGGTGTTTATAAGGCTTGAGGGCCTGATTTTATATTTATATTTCTGATGATTTTCTCTTTCTTTTAGTTTGTTTTGTAACGTTTTGTTCAGTCCTTTTGTTTGTTACAAGGTGACATCATCTCATAACACAATCCTTATCATTGGCAAGCTTTGCTTGAGAGCTAAACCAGTAGAACTGCCCTACTCCAGTGTAACTTGTAAAGGTGGACTGGGTCTACCAACTTCTACTACCTGGCTTTCAGGATCGGCCTCTGGCTCAAACCGTTGGAAGTGTTCTTGTGCCAAAACATATGAAGGTGGGTTGGATCTACCAGCTTGTTCTACTTGACTTCCAACTTCAAGGATTGACCTCTGGCTCAAACCGTTTTATGAATAGCCAAAGTGTTACTTCACCAGAACTTGTATCAATATTGTGCTCTGATTGACATTTTCCAGCGCTTTTCTCTGATACAAGATGACATCATCTCATAACACAATCCTTATTGCCTGCCTACATGGCAAGCTTGGAGAGCTAAACCAGTAAAAGCTGACCACTCTAAAGGGTCCTGCACCAGTTTAGCTCATGAAGGTGGATCGGATTTACCAACTCGTTCTACCTGACTTTAGGAATCGGACTGTGGCTCAAACCATTGCAAGAAAAGCCAAAGTGTTGTGGTGCCTGAACTCATATCAGAATTCCACTCTAACTGCCTTTTTTCCAGCTCTTTTCTCTGTTACACAGTGACATCATCTCATAACACAACATTTATTGCCTGCCTACTAGCAAACATGGCAAGCTTGGCCTGAGATCTAAACCAGTGAAAAGTGACCACTTTGAAGAGTCCTGCACCAGTTTAGGTCTTGAAGGCTGATCGGATTTACCAGCTTGTTCTACCTGACTTTAGGAATCGGACTGTGGCTCAAACCATTGCAAGAAAAGCCAAAGTGTTTTGGTGCCAGAACTCCACTCTGACTGCCTTTTTTCCAGCTCTTTTCTCTGTTACACGGTGACATCATCTCATAACACAACCCTTATTGCCCGCCTACTAGCAAACATGGCCTGAGAGCTAAACCAGTAAAAAACTGACCACTCTGAAACATCCGTCTCCAGTATAGCTTGTGAAGGCAGATCGGATCTACCAGCTTGTTCTACCTTACTGACTCTGGCTTAAACCATTGCAAGAAGTGTTTTGGTGCCAGAACTTGTATTAGAATTCCGCTCTGACTGCCTTTTTTCCAGCCCTTTTCTCTGTTACAGGATGACATCATCTCATAACTCAATGTTTACTGCTGGCCTACTGACTACTACTAACCACTACACCACCGTACTAACCACTACACCCCCATACTAACCACTACACCCCCATACTAACCACTACACCACCATACTAACCACTACACCACCGTATTAATCACTACACCACCATACTAACCACTACATCACCGTACTAACCACTGCACCACCATACTAACCACTACACCACCGTACTAACCACTACACCACCGTACTAACCACTACACCACCGTACTAACCTCTACACCACCATACTAACCACTACACCACCATACTAACTACTACACCACCGTACTAACCAATACACCACTATACTAACTACTACACCACCGTACTAACCAATACACCACTATACTAACTACTACACCACCATACTAACCACTACACCACCATACTAACCACTGCACCACCGTACTAACCACTACACCACTGTACTAGACACTACACCACCATACTAACCACTACACCACCGTATTAACCACTACACCACCATACTAACCACTACACCATCGTATTAATCACTACACCACCATACTAACCACTACACCAACGTACTAACCACTACACCACTGTACAAACCACTACACCACTATACTAACCTCTACACCACCATACTAACCACTACACCACCATACTAACCACTGCACCACCATACTAACCACTACACCACCGTACAAACCACAACACCACCGTACTAACCTCTACACTACCGTACTAACCACTACACCACCATACTAACCACTACACCACCATACTCACCATCACACCACCATACTAACCACTACATCACCATACTCACCACTACACCACCGTACTAACCACTACACCACCGTACTAATCACTACACCACCATACTAACCACTACACCACCATACTAACCACTACACCACCGTACTAACCACTACACCACCATACTAACCACTACACCACCATACTAACCACTACACCACCATACTGACCACTACACCACCGTACTAACCACTACACCACTGTACTAACCACTACACCACCGTACTAACCACTACACCACCATACTAACCACTACACCACCATACTGACCACTACACCACCATACTAACCAACACACCACCATACTGACCACTACACCACCATACTAACCACTACACCAACGTACTAACCACTACACCACCGTACTAATCACTACTCCACCATACTAACCTCTACACCACCGTACTAACCACTACACCACTGTACTAACCACTACACCACCGTACTAACCACTACACCACCGTACTAACCACTACACCACCGTACTAACCACTACACCACCATACTAACCACTACACCACCGTGCCAATGCATCCATATCAATAATAACTTATGATGCCTTTTGTTTTGACAGCCCAATAAGAACCTGGAGATGTTCGTCAACACGCCAGGCAACTTCAATCTGAACCTCACTTTCAGCTCACCAGATACTCTGCACATATGTGTGTGTGTGTGTTTGTGTGAGTGTGTGTACATGCGTGTTCCTCCAGCTCTTCATTTGTATTCATTTGTATATGTGGATCTCACATCTTAGAAAAATAAAGAAACTAAAAAGAACAAAAAGAAATACACTTCAGCTGTCCCGAATTCGTCCATCAGGGCATGTGTGAGGTGTTCTTGCGATTTCAATTAAGATAAACATTTTGCCTGTGCAAAAAATAATATCTTGAGCTCGAGATTCGTCTTGTTGTTTCAGTCTGTAGGAACTTCAGGGCTGAAGAACATGTGAGAACAATTACAGCATGTCTTGTGGGCACAGATAAACCAAGCAGGCTAATAAGCATAAGCTGTCTCAAAGTACTTGTCATTAGAATATTATATTTGATAATGTCTTCGCCAGAAATCTCACCCCAGCATTATTTTACACATCTTTGAAGTCGGTTACTGGTGTGATGTCAGCTGTGAACACTGAGGCACGTTAGATTTGTTCAAATAGTGGCTTTCAGTAAGACTGTATTACACATTATGATGAATTATACTCTGTTTAGCTGTTAGCGGTTACTCAGTCTTTATTGTTTCATGGTTAATAATGCGTGTATTGGTAATTGAGGGAACATAAGTGGATTAAGTGAAGTGCGTATATACTGGTGGTCAGCGATAGCTGCATTATCAGCATTATCAAATCAAATGTTCTTTGGCCAGCTGCCATGGAAGGACCTCTCTCTGTGTGTTATCTGATTCTTTGGATTTGCTTGCAAGAGTACCTTTAGAGCTGGGGAAGTAGAGTTGGGGGGTAAAATCAGTAGAACATACACTATATGGCCAAAAGTATTCACTCGCCTTTCCAAATTATTTAATTCAGGTGTTCCAATCACTTCCATGGAACTCCAGCATGATACCGTGATAGGACGCCACCTGTGCTACAAGTCCAGTCATGAAATTTCCTCATTACTAAATATTCCACAGTCAACTGTCAGGACTCTAGAGCAGTGGAGACGTGTTCTCTGGAGTGACCTATTACGCTTCTTCGTCTGGCAATATGATGGACGAGTCTGGGTTTGGCCGTTGCCAGGAGAACAGTACTTGTCTGATTGCATTGTGCCAAGTGTAAGTTTGGTGGAGGGGGGATTATGGTGTGGTTTGTGTTTCAGGAGTTGGGCTTGGATCCTTAGTTCCAGTGAAAGGAAATCTTAATGCTTCAGCAGACCAAGAGATTCTGGACAACTTCATGCTTTCAACTTTGACTTGACTGGCCTGCAGGAAACCAACCTGATAGAACACCTTTGGGGTGAATTAGAGAGAAGACTGCGCCTTTTGGTCTAACATCAATGTCTGACCTCACAAATGGTCTTCCGGAAGAAATTGTTTATCTTTTTGGTTACCGCTTATGTGAATTCTTACCCTACTGAATTGTTCATATACTTATTTGCATAGATTTTGTTTATCTTCCTGTCTGGAGCATGCAGAGCTGTATCCACAGGAGTGATGGTCAGGGCTGAAATATTGCTATTGCGTTCACTACTAAAGATCACTACCAGCCAAACGTTTTAGTTCACTACCAGCCAAACGTTTTAGATCACTACCAGCCAAACGTTTTAGATACACTACCAGCCCAACGTTTTAGATACACTACCAGCCCAACGTTTTAGATACACTACCAGCCCAACGTTTTAGATACACTACCAGCCCAACGTTTTAGATCACTACCAGCCCAACGTTTTAGATACACTACCAGCCAAACGTTTTAGATACACAACCAGCCAAACGTTTTAGTTCACTACCAGCCAAACGTTTTAGATACACTACCAGCCAAACGTTTTAGATACACTACCAGCCAAACGTTTTAGATACACTACCAGCCAAATGTTTTAGTTCACTACCAGCCAAACGTTTTAGATACACTACCAGCCAAACGTTTTAGATCACTACCAGCCCAACGTTTTAGATACACTACCAGCCAAACGTTTTAGATACACTACCAGCCAAACGTTTTAGTACACTACCAGCCAAACGTTTTAGATACACTACCAGCCCAACGTTTTAGATCGCTACCAGCCAAACGTTTTAGATACACTACCAGCCCAAAGTTTTAGATACACTACCAGCCAAACGTTTTAGATACACTACCAGCCAAACGTTTTAGTACATTACCAGCCAAACGTTTTAGATACACTACCAGCCAAACGTTTTAGTTCACTACCAGCCCAACGTTTTAGATCACTACCAGCCCAACGTTTTAGATACACTACCAGCCAAACGTTTTAGTACACTACCAGTCAAACGTTTTAGATCACTACCAGCCCAACGTTTTAGTACACTACCAGCCCAACGTTTTAGATACACTACCAGACAAACGTTTTAGTACACTACCAGCCAAACGTTTTAGATCACTACCAGCCCAACGTTTTAGTACACTACCAGCCCAACGTTTTAGATCACTACCAGCCCAACGTTTTAGATACACTACCAGCCCAACGTTTTAGATCACTACCAGCCAAACGTTTTAATACACTACCAGCCCAACGTTTTAGATACACTACCAGCCCAACGTTTTAGATACACTACCAGCCCAACGTTTTAGATCACTACCAGCCAAACGTTTTAGATACACTACCAGCCCAACGTTTTAGTACACTACCAGCCCAACGTTTTAGATCACTACCAGCCCAACGTTTTAGATACACTACCAGCCCAACGTTTTAGATCACTACCAGCCAAACGTTTTAGTACACTACCAGCCCAACGTTTTAGATACACTACCAGTCAAACGTTTTAGATACACTACCAGCCAAACGTTTTAGTACACTACCAGCCCAACGTTTTAGATCACTACCAGTCAAACGTTTTAGTACACTACCAGCCAAACGTTTTAGTACACGACCAGCCCAGCGTTTTAGATCACTACCAGCCCAACGTTTTAGATACACTACCAGCCCAACGTTTTAGATCACTACCAGCCAATCGTTTTAGTACACTACCAGCCCAACGTTTTAGATCACTACCAGTCAAACGTTTTAGATACACTACCAGCCAAACGTTTTAGTACACTACCAGTCAAACGTTTTAGATACACTACCAGCCAAACGTTTTAGATACACTACCAGCCAAACGTTTTAGATCACTACCTGCCAAACGTTTTAGTACACTACCAGCCAAACGTTTAGTACACTACCAGCCAAACGTTTTAGATCACTACCAGCCAAACATTTTAGATCACTACCAGCCAAACGTTTTAGTACACTACCAGCCAAACGTTTAGTACACTACCAGACAAACGTTTTAGATACACTACCAGCCAAACGTTTTAGATACACTACCAGCCAAACGTTTTAGATACACTACCAGTCCAACGTTTTAGTACACTACCAGCCAAACGTTTTAGTACACTACCAGTCAAACGTTTTAGTACACTACCAGCCAAACGTTTTAGATCACTACCAGCCAAACGTTTTAGTACACTACCAGTCAAACGTTTTAGTACACTACCAGTCAAACGTTTTAGATCACTACCAGTCAAACGTTTTAGTACACTACCAGTCAAACGTTTTAGTACACTACCAGTCAAACGTTTTAGTACACTACCAGCCAAACGTTTTAGATCACTATCAGTCAAACGTTTTAGTACACTACCAGCCAAACGTTTTAGTACACTACCAGTCAAACGTTTTAGTACACTACCAGTCAAACGTTTTAGTACACTACCAGTCAAACGTTTTAGTACACTACCAGTCAAACGTTTTAGATCACTATCAGTGAAACGTTTTAGTACACTACCAGTCAAACGTTTTAGTACACTACCAGTCAAACGTTTTAGTACACTACCAGCCAAACGTTTTAGATCACTATCAGTCAAACGTTTTAGTACACTACCAGCCAAACGTTTTAGTACACTACCAGTCAAACGTTTTAGTACACTACCAGTCAAACGTTTTAGTACACTACCAGTCAAACGTTTTAGAACACTTCCAGCCAAACGTTTTAGTACACTATCAGTCAAACGTTTTAGTACACTACCAGTCAAACGTTTTAGCACACTACCAGCCAAACGTTTTAGTACACTACCAGTCAAAGTAAAAAAGTTGATGGTGACAGCTGGTGAATATGGCATTTTGGATGAATCTTTGAATTGTGACTACTTTCTGTCCTCACAGCTGGCATGGCCTTGTCGGAAGAATTCTTCATCGAGTCCAAGAAACACATCAAAGACCACAAAAGCACCTTCTCCTGTGAGAGATTTGGCTGCCCTGTCAACCCCAATATCACCTTCTACGTCTATGTCAGCAACTTCTCGTGGCCCGTCAAAATCCAGGTACGAGCTCTCTCGTATGCCCCAAGGCTGCTTTCACTCAAGGTTTTAGCTTTGAGAGAAATCTTCAGTGTTTTTTTTTTTTTCCAACATGATATTTGTCTTTTATTGTTCACATTCATGAGTTAGCTTTGTTGTAAATATTTCTTACACACTATGCCCATCTGTTAAAGTGAGTCTGAGACAGAGGTGGCCATTGTATAGTTTATGGCAGGAACCTCCCAAGGAAATCTGCCCAAGCCCATGAGATAACGACCTGGCCATACAGGTCAAGGCCAGCTGGATCTGTAGTCTGTAATAGGATACCGTTGCCAGTCAAATTCGGATCCTCTCACATCACATCTGTACGGCGGTATCTTTACTGGTATCAATAATTATCAGTGCTATTAGAAAATGTAACATTGCAGTATATAAGATAAGATAGCACTTCATTAATCCCTGTAGAGAAATTGGATTGTTCCAGCAGCTTATATGCAGACAAGTTTACTTGGATTAAATATGTAAATAAATAAATATATAGATATCTAATAAACGTGTGCGAGAAAGATACTGATAGATGTGCATGTACAGTGTAGACCAGGGGTTACTAATAGGTGGACCGCGGTCCGGGTTCGGACCCAGAAGTTGTCCAATGCGGACCCAAACCTATAATCTATTGAGAATTATTTAATTTCGATAGTGTTTATTTTGAACGGCGGATCTTTTCTAATCTTTATGGTATACGGGCTTTGCGGCGCACTGAAACTCACAGGCCAATCGCATGTGTTGTAAGACCACCAAAGGCTCCTCAGCCAATCAGATCTGTGCAGATTTGGGAGTGCAGCGAACACACAGGCGAGGTACAAAGCGAGAAGCGGTAAAAACATAAAAATGTAAAAACAGAAAAGTGAACAGAGAAAACTGAGTGTTTAACAGGAACGGTTCTGGAATGGACCTGCTCGTCTAGTTTTGGAGAATACTGCTCTGTACAACCAACATGTCAATCTGTGAAGCTGAGTTAACAAGAAGAACCACGTTTTATTGACTTTCTCTATAAATAAACACTTTAAGATGCACTTTTTTTCAAAAGTATTCTTTTTTTTTAATGTAGCTTGTTTTTATTAAAGTGAGTAAAAACATTTATTAAACGTTTATAAATAATTCATTCAGTTCAGCATTTAAACAGTAAATATACTGAAATATACTGAATGGTATGTGTGATGTGTTGGAGTTTCAGTAGCTGATGGTATAAAATGCTGATATTAGGCTACTTCAGTAAACAGCATTTAAACAGTAAATATACTGAAATATACTGAACGGTATGTGTGATGTGTTGGTGTTTCAGTAGCTGATGGTATAAAATGCTGATATTAGGCTACTTCAGTAAACAGGATACATCACTGAATCAGAACACAAGTTAGAAATGATGACAGTCCGGACCTTGGCCTGAGAAGATCTCCTCTAACTGGACCTCACAGAACTACCCCTGCTGTAGACCAATGCAAACATGAGGATGTTATAGTTACAATTAGAGATGGAGAGATCGATCGGCTATGTATCAGTATTGGATGATTTTTAATGAAAAAATATGTGGTGATCGGCCGATATTTCTCCAACTTAGCCGATCGATAGCATTAAACAAATTAGCCTAATTCCTGTATTTTCAGCTAGCGTTTCATCCAGGAATAGGAGCCCTCCTATCTGAACCACTAGGTGGAAATACATACCGTTTATTTTCCGACTAAAGCAGCGGCCTCACAAGAAAAGCATGCGCTTA
Organism: Megaleporinus macrocephalus; assembly: GCA_021613375.1. Classification (NCBI taxonomy): domain Eukaryota; kingdom Metazoa; phylum Chordata; class Actinopteri; order Characiformes; family Anostomidae; genus Megaleporinus; species Megaleporinus macrocephalus. The sequence goes on from CM038706.1 coordinate 45,299,101, forward strand.
TAGAAAGCATGTTGTCTGTCTGGCAGTGTTTTACCGTATATGACGTTTTTAAAATTTGTAAAATCAACGTGTCTTGCGGGGGAACAAAGACAATCTGCCTCAAAAACGCAGATCAGTTCATCTCTAGTGACAATGTACACCGTACACCGTAATAAAGTGGCAGTGCATATATATATATATATATATATATATATATATATATATATATATATATATATATATATATATATATATATTTTCATGTTTTTTAGTCAGTCATGTTGGCTATTGTGAGAAAATCTCGTATATACTGCAAGGGACTGAGTGAAGGATGTGACGGTGCCACACTACCAGCGATCTCACATATTATTTATCTTCGGTGTTCAGCTGTGTCCTGTTTGCGTCATCCACATATCGATCGCGGCTGTGAATTGTTCCCATTAATGCCGTTATATTGGAATCACATATAGATGAGATAGAAACATGAGTCCGTAATTACCATGATGAGTCCGGCAGCACTGTCCATAGCTGACTGAGTAACCTGAGAACGCCCGGCTCATGCCCTTGATCACGCCTCACAGACGTCCGAACAGTGATGAATGACCAGAACTGCTCGCATGTATATCAGGTTTTCATCCCTCATTCTTCTCTGTGTAACACTCATTTTGCTATTGTCCTAATTTTGCTATAGTGTGTAAATGTGTATAACGTAATTATTAACGTAACGTAATTATTAACGTAACGTAATTATTATTAACGTAATTATTGTGTTATTGTTTAAAGACATTTAAATAGTTTCAATAGTTAAATGATTGTATGATTAACCACATACATGTTGGCAGATGTTTACAGTATATATATATATATATATATATATATATATATATATATATATATATATATATATATATATATATATATATTGTAATATACTGTAATATACTGTAAAGTGAATATATATATATATATATATATATATATATATATATATATATATATATATGCTTGTTTTTGCCAAACCTTTCATCAAATATAAATTATATTCAAATATCTCATCTTCTACTTACAAACACGTGTGTCAAAGATTGAAAGATTAGACTCAGTAGTTTAAGCTGAATTTGTCTGCTTGTTTCTTTGAGCTATGTAAGTAGGAAATAATAATATCAAGTTATTTCATACTTTTGTCACCACTGTAGATAACTGTGACTTCAAAAGTTGAGTGGAAACCTCAGTGTATACACTACCGCTCAAAAGTTTGGGATCACAGTGAAATGTTCTTGTTTTCAATGGAGTATCTTCTTCCTTAACACAACAATGGACTGACGGGTCTCTAAAGAAAGTTGTTTTTTTCTGGTCATTGTGAGTCGGTCAGCAAGCCATCAACTGCTGATCTTCAGATACTAAACTAACCTAGAATGTTGTTCTACCTTTTATACTCACTTATTAGTAGAATGTTTTTCAGCTGTGCATCACAATTGATCAAGAGTGTCCTAACAACCAATTAGCCCAATAACATCCTTAACTTGGATTGGTGGTCGTAGCAGGAGATTTAGACAGAGGACTGAGAATTGCTGATAATAGTACTATATGCAAAATAAGCCTCTATACAAAAATAGACTTTAATACAAACATTTTATTCTTTAAAAATCATCTGATACACTTACATTAATTGAGAAATAGACAGTATTGTTTGTGAATTGCATGAATATTGCATGAAATTCTAAAGTGATCCTAAACTATTGAGCGGTAGTGTATGTAATGAATTGGAATTGAAGTTTTTTATTACTTGACCAAAGAGTAAAGAACAAGTTCTCTCATTAATGAACTAATTGTGAATTGAAATGTATATTTTTGTGGAGATTAGACAAAAAAAAATTGGGTGCTATAAAATACATTTATTCAGCTTTTCAAATCGTTCTCTGTTGTTCTACATAGAACATATGTGTCATCGGTCGCCCAGATGTGAATTTAAACACCAACTGACACCCAATTATTTGACTGTAGAATTAAACGTTTTCCATTTTTTGGGGAGCTCATGAATAATCTGATGAGCTCTTCTCTGATTGGCTGGTTTACAGCGAGATGCTACAATGATCACATAGTGTTAAAATAGACATAGACAGGAAACTAAACTAAATACAGATAAACTATGATAATATTAGTTACCTGTAGTTAATGTTACCTACACTAGCTATTCACTTTCCATCTGGACATCAAACACAAAGTAGATTAAAGGTGTCTCTGTGAAACGTTCAGTTTAAGATGATCTGCTTCAACCAGCACACACTGATCCACTCACACAGCATGGCTGCTACTTATAGGTTACGGTTGGGGTTGTGATATTCACCCTAAAATCAATCAATCAATCAATCAATCAATCTATCTATCTATCTATCTATCTATCTATCTATCTATCTATCTATCTATCTATCTATCTATCTATCTATCTATCTATCTATCTATATTAAAAAAGACTTGAAAAATGAACCTAATAGTAATGACAGTAATTCTGAATGGCAGTTAATTGTTAGGTAGGATTTTGTGATTGTGTGAGGTCGAGACTGAGGTTGTATGTTCAGGTGGTCAGGTTTATCCTGAGAGGGGCCGCAGGGCAGCTTTAAATTGGCTCATTTTTCCATTGAGACTGAAGAGGGTTTCACTCGCACACACATATGCACACACACGCATATACAAACACACATATACACACACACATTTAATACACACACATATACACACACACTTAATACGCACACACATATACACACACACTTAATACTCACACTTAATACGCACACACATATACACACACACTTAATACACACACACATATACACACACTTAATACACACACTTAATACACACACATATACACACACACTTAATACGCACACACATATACACACACACTTAATACGCACACACATATACACACACACTTAATATGCACACACATATACACACACACTTAATACGCACACATATACACATGTGCACACACGTATACATACACGCACACACATATACACACATTGTGGGGGGTTGGTCTTGAGTTTCAGTGTGTGTGTAAAATTGCTGACACAGGAAGAATGCTTTCAGAAATCTGAACGATTACTCGATCTCTCTGTCTCTCTTTGTCTCTCTCTATCTCTCTCTGCCTCTCTCTCTATTTCTCTTTGTCTTTTTCTTCATCTTTCCTTCTTTTGTCATCTCTCTCTGTCTTTCTTTCTTTTTCTGTTTTCCTTTTTCCTCTCTTTCTATCTTCTTTTCTCTTTTTCTGTCTTTCTCTATCTCTATATCTCTCTCTCTGCCTCTCTCTCTTCTTCTTCATCTTTATTTTCTTTGTCATCTCTCTTTGTCTTTCTTTCTCTTTCCTTTTCTCTGTTTTCATTTTTCCTCACTCTTTCTTTCGTCCTTTCCTACCCTCCCTCCCTCTTCTCTCACTCTTTCTCTCTCCATCTTCTTTTCTCTTTTTTCATTATCCTTTTTCATTGTCTTTCTCTATCTGTCTCTCTTTTTCTCTCTCTGTTTGTCCATCTTGTCTTTTTCTCTTGCTTTCTTCTTTTTTTTCTCTATCTTTTGTCTTTCCTTGTTTCTCTGTCTTCGTTCTTCTTTTTCTCTCTCTCTCTGGTGCCCCCCTTTCTCTCTATCTGTATCTCTATCTATCGGTCTCTGTATCTCAGTTCAGCTCTGCTTTATTGGTGTGAGTGTAACAGCATGTTGACAGTGAACAGGTGAGTGTAAATAATAGAAGGACAGATGTACTCACAGCATTGTTTGTAATGAATAAAGGAACCAGGTAGACGAGTACAGGTGAGTTTCTCAGTGTTATAGGTGAGGTATAGAAACTCTGGGGAGATGCTGCAGCTTGCTTACAGAATATAGTTGTAATGGAATCATTCTGAGGCCACTCTGTTAGTAAGTGTAGCTCCGTCTCCACCACTGAGAGCTCAGCGTGGGAACACAGTCTGGCCTCTCTGGATAACCAGTTCCGTCTGTGTGGGTCCTGCTGCTAATGTTTAATGTCTATTTAAAACCTAATGGCATTGAAGTTGTTGTTGTTTTTGTGTTATTTCAGTCCAGTAGATGGCGTAGTTTTATATATATTATATAACAGTGTTCTGAGTCAAACTATCAGCCAACAGTAAAGGCAGCATTGCCTGTGTTTATACAGTGATCATACACATGGTAGCACCCAGAAAGCTCCAGTTCCACATGCTGACCAGTATTACAATGACCAGTGGACATGAATCATCAGCAGCTACTCTGGAGGCACAACGTAGTTGTTGAAGTTATTTTGTAGTCACGTCCTACAGTAGTGCTACAGTAGTGTAGTAGTGAGATTCTACCTTTTCTGATGATGTATCTTGAAGGAACTCATTACAACTGCTTTGCCAGGAAGTCAGATACCGGAAGCCAATGGAGGCCTTGGAAATCATCATTACAGTGGAGAGAATGGATTACTCAACCAACAGAAATGAGTCATCAGATGAAGAAGAGTTAAAAAGCCACAAAATAGCTACGTGGTTGCATACGTTACCTCAGTTTGGATCTCACATATTCTGTCATTATTATGACCATCAGTTGATATCTAGAGTAACTGCCATGTGCAGCATGGACAGGCTGGGAGACTCAATAAGGTCCTGGTAGGTGGTCACAGGTATCTGCAGCCATGCTGACTGCAATGCATCCCACAGCTGCTGGAGGGAGCGTGGAGTAGGGTCCACAGAGCCAACACCACCAACCAGGTGCTCCCACAGACGCTCAATTGGGTTCAAGTTTGGGAAATAAAGGGTCCAGGTTAGTACTTGGAAGTCTTGGTCAGCTCTCCCAACCAATGTAGGACATCTAGCCGTATTGTATTCTAGCCAGCATTGTCTTGCTGGAAGATCCCATATATGGTGTACGTGATCTGCAAGGATGGATTCAGACCCAAATTCATTGAGAGTGGATGAGGGGGTCCAGAGAATGCAGGGAAAACATTTCTCAGACCATGTACTGTGTACATCTGGTGTCTATTTTGTGCTGAATAAAGACAAACTCAGAGTCTACATTCTGGTTTTGTTTGACAACCAAAGTAAGAGTTGCACTAAGAGGGATTCGTCACTCCAGAGAACACATCTCCACTGCTCTAGAGTCCAGTGGCGGCGTGCTTTACACCACTGCATACAAAGCTTTGCATTGCACTTGGTGATGTAAAGCTTGGATGCCATGGAAACCCATTCCATGAAGCTCTCTACACTCTGTTCTTAAGCTGATCTGAAGGCCACGTGAAGTTTGGAGGTCTGTAGTGATTGACTCTGTCACTTTACGTGGCTACAACTTCGTGGCTGACTTGCAGTCGTTCTCAATCACTTCCACTTTGTTTTAACACCACTGACAGTCCACTGTGGAATATTTAGTAGTGAGGAAACTTCACGACTGGACTTGTTACATAGGTGGGGTTTTATCACGGTACCAAGCAGGAGTTCACTGATCTCCTGAGAGAGACCTATTCTTTCACTAATGTGTGTAGAAGCAGTCTACATGACTAGGTGCTTGCTTTTATACACCTGTGGTCATGGACGTGATTGGAACTCCTGAATTCAATGATTTGGATGGGTGAGTGAATACTTTTGCCAATATAGTGTACATTAAACTATTAAAGCAGTAAAACTGGCTACTCTTAGTTGTAATCAGATTATTAACCTCTGAATATCTAGGATTCCGTCATCTGATTATCAGGTTTCTTTCCGCTTCTGGAACATAACCTCTGCTTCCCAAGCTCAGCCTCTAACGACTTTAGCCCAGTGCAGTCCTTGTGGAACAGGATTAGATTAACTCCGTCCCTAAGACTCTTCATCTTCCCCCCGCCTCTCGAACGCTGCACATCTTATTGACTGCTAACTGTTTTCCTCTGCACACAGTCGTAGACTTGTTTGCGTTTATAATCTGTATACACTGAGAAGAGAATGTTCCTCCAAAAATGAGTTCGTTTGTGTTCTTCTGATGAGTCACACTCAGTTAAATCAACTTCTGTTCAAATGTGATTTACCAGAACTTATTTCCATAAACTATGATCCGCTATTATAGCAAGAAATGAATAATCACAGTTTCAGTAGTAATGCTCATTGCGACAACAGTAATTGCTTCGATGATTATTATCTTTGAAACATTATCTCCACCACAATAATAGACTTTATTTACAATTGACTTAACAAACAAAACTTAATAAAACATGACCACAGTCATTAACCCCCTTGCATCCATCTACAGATGCGAGTGTTAATTAACTGGAATTATTGAAAGAGGATAACGCTGCAGGCTAAGACTAATGCGATCAATGTTTTTAACAAATATGAATCAAAATTAAGTCATAATGGGGAAAAACTTGATTGTCTTAAATCTTTGAACAGTCATAGTTCGCAGTTTTCTAAATATCATCTCCATTCCAGCTCCAGAGTCTTGTGTGATTCAGGCTTGTATACAGCTTTTCTATGGGATGGATGGATTCCATATAACTACAGATTTTACCTGAATTTTTCCCAATAGAGAATAAATAGGATGCAAAAGTGCATGCCAATCTACTGAACTTCTGCTCCACCGACACATGCTGTATCGCATACACTGACTCAGGGAAGACCCCCGACTACAACTGCAGTGTTGGTTCGACCCACACTTGTCGTTTTGTGGTTTTTTATAATCCCTCTTTTTTCCCCCTATAGAGTCCCATTCATTTTCAAACGCACCCAAACATCATGGTATCATTAAACCTACAACCACCAAACTGCACCTACTCACTCAGGCCAGATCACCAAGCTCTAATCCACAGATATACTGACCCACACTCCTCTATTTGTTGTTTATTCATCCCTAATTACTATTACTCCCATAGGGTTCTATTCCTTTTCAACTAAATTTAGCAACGGCTTGTGAACCCTTAAATTGAAACCACATTATACACAAGGCAACATTCTAGCAATACCTTAACAAGCACCTGGGATACCATAGCAACAGCATAGTGAGCCATTAACGACTGTTGTCAAGCTGCTCATGCTGCTCAACCATTCTGCATGTGGCATTGGTGCAAGTAAAGCAGCATGTTTCTGTAATGTTTTTGGTTTTAACCAACTGCTTGACTGCTTCGAGTTAGTATCAGTCTGTTTATGGCTCCTTTAAGGAACACACAGGGTTAAATATGATCAGGCTCATTTTACCCAATACCTGATCCATTAAAACATGCCCGGGCCACTGGATTGGACTGAGACATCTTTAATTAACACCAAAAGTTTTGTGGTTGTTGCATCATATGAGGTCCTGGGTTCCCACACAACGCTCATCTGAAACATCTGAGATCAAACGTCTGTCATGATGCTCGCAGCACACAACAAAGAATGTCACTTGTCATTGTGATGACAAATTATCAAACAGTGCAGTATGTCGTTGCCAAAGTTGACAGGACGTGAGTGCATCTGAAGTTCAGTGCAGCTTCGCTGGAGCCTGCCATGCCGCTTACAGCCAGCAGGCGGACGTGGGTCAGCAAAGCCGTGTTCATAATCTTAATTTTGACATCTCTAAATGGTTCTTGGCTTGAATGTTTATATATTCTGTTTTATTTTTTATGTAAAATCTTTATATTTTATGGAGAATTGTTTAACTTTAACAACTCACTCATGTTCAAGTTCACAGATCTTCTTCATAAAAACTAACTATAACCACAGTCCATTCATTAAAACATTAATTCAAACCAGAAATCTCTAAGACATTGTTCCAAGGAACCCTTTTTGGATCCCTTATTTGTTAAATCATAATAATAATAATAATAACTACGGCTGTGTATTGGCCAGAACCTGGAGATACAATACATAACGTGATACAGCCCTCACGATTAAATATATCACGATATACTGCAATTTTTCAAATCCTACTATTAAAACACACCACTGTATGAACAGGTTTGTCAATGCTTACAATAGCATTGCATCCTTGTGCTGCTTGTTAATGTTGGAGTGGAGTTGAAAATGGATTACAACACTGCCATCTAGTGGTCAGAGGTTTAAACACAACACACAATGATTCACTGTCTACCAGGAATCTGTGTATCAGTACTGTGTTTTTGAGAATCGGTACAGTTTCACGAAGCATAATATCCCAATATTCGATATTTTCTTACACCCCTAATAATAACAATGTATTATATGTACACCGATCAGGCATAACATTAAGCCCACCTTCTTATATCTACACACATTGTTCATTTTATCAAATCTATTTACAATACTGGAGCCCTTTGTAGATATACTATAGTATAGTACGCTAAGCATGCTTATAGAGTAGAGTAATATGGGGTTTTGCAGACAGTCCTTGTCTCTCTTTGCTTAACTTTCCTGGCTGCGTCCAGTCTCAGCTGATTGGATGTCTCCTGCTCAGTAGACTGGACAGTGGGACTCTGGGAGCAGGAGATTAACTTTGATTTGATTTTCGGTGAACAGAGAAGTCACTTATTTTCCCCCTGTAGCGGACATGATTAAACAGAATACCTTTGGTAATCTCATTTCTGATGGGCAGCATGCGGTCTACCTTTGCCCCCTGCATATCAAAACCATCTCTGAGTGACAAAACGTCTCTCTCTCGCACAGTAATGGTTAGAACTGCACACCGTCGACGTATGTAATGATAGCTTTATTGCTGCTGATCAGGTTTCGCAGAAACAGGATAGCTGAAGCTGAGTGCTCGGTGCTTTAAGGAGGCAGGAAAGACAGAGGTGCATCACAACAGGCTATTTATTTCCATCCAAGCTTCAATACGTCTTTAACTAGCGTTTGTTTTTGCCAAGTGAGGAGAAACGGCTTTCGGTTCCAATTTAATCTCATCATTTTCTGGCACATCAGTGTCGTAGAGGTTAATACTTTCAGTTCGGTACAGTATGTCTGATTCACTTGGCCTTAAAACTCACTGAACAGAAGTCAATGGGCATTGTTCTAGTGTACATGTATTGGGAGTCAGTAGGTTTTCTGTTTTCGTCTGTTTGTTTATGCAGTAATCAAATGGCCGAGTGGCTGAAAGAGGTTTTAAAATTCAGGAGCTTAACAATGGGTCATGTAACAATGCAGACTTAAGATAACTTTTCAATTGCTAACAAAAAGTTCAGACAGCTCAAACATATACAAGACTATCTATGTACCAATAGTGCTACATGATTAATAACAAGTAGTTGTTTATTTAGTGTTAATTATCTCTTAGGCAGGGCAGGTTTCTTTACTTTACTAAGTCGGAGATCATTCTTAATTAATTTAACCCTCTCAGATATCGACAATGTTGTATATAACATAAAAGGTTGTTGTACATAAAAGAATAAATACCTTATTTACTTATATTATAGGACTGTTTTGTGAACAAGTCAGGAACACAGCTTCTGATAGGTGGACAGGTGATAAATACAGCCACTGATTGGTCAACAATTCAGGAACACAGCCTCTGATTGGTTGACAAGTCAGGAACACAGCCTCTGATTGGTTGACAAGTCAGACACACGGCCTCTGATTGGTTGACAAGTCAGACACACAGCCTCTGATTGGTTGACAAGTCAGGAACACAGCCTCTGATTGCTCAACAAGTCAGGAACACAACCTCTGATTGGTCGACAAATCAGGAACAAAGCCTCTGGTTGGTGTACAAGTCAGGAACACCACTTCTGATTGGTTAACAAGTCAGGAACAAAGCCTCTCATTGGTCAACAAGTCAGGAACACAGCCTCTGATTGGTCAATAAGTGAGGAACACAGTTTCTGATTGGTCAAGTCAGAAATACAGCCTCTTATTGGTCGACAAGTCAAGAACACAACATCTGACTGGTCGACAAGTCAAGAACACAACCTTTGGTTGATTGACAAGTCAGGAACACAGCCTCTGATTAGTTGACAAGTCAGGAACACAACTTCTGATTGGTTGACAATAAAAAATATAATATAAGAAGAGATATTGGGACTCCTAACAACCACACAAGATGTGGAAGACCACCAACGCTGTCCCCATGAGATAAACAGCAATTAGAGCATCTTATCTTCGAGAGAGAGGAGAACATCAAGCTCTATTATTCTACTATTACTATTCATCAAATATGAAAATGTTTGTGCATCCTTTATGTAGCTGCTATTGGTAAAAAAAACAGAGGAATCCAGTCATATCTGCAATAAGCAGGTTTCCAGTCCAACAGTGCAGAAGCCCACATGAACAACAGAAGCCCACATGACCAACAGAAGCCCACATGGCATTCGAATGGTGAAGAAAAAGAAAAATCAACAAAAATGGGGATATATGTTTTTTTTTCTCTGGACAGCAACGATATACACTGTGCTAATCACAAATATAGTTACACTCATTATTACTAATGTGTAATAATACATGAGAAAACATGCTACATTAGCTGTACTACTGTAATCCATGTGTAACAGTGGCTATCAGTAGTAGTTACACTGTTGTTGCATGTGTAACTACACAGTTATTAGAGGCTATAATTCATACCTGTGTACTGTGTTCTAAAAAAAAGTTAAGGATCCCCTCTCCCGACTGAATTTCTCCACGATGAGCTTTGAGTGAGAAATTATAATAAGTCATATAAACTGACGCCGTACCTTTTTGTTATCGCTGGTGATGACCGTGATTTCTAAGGGTTAGCAGGGCTGCTCTGTTATTAATCTTTCAGATCGTAGTTGGCAGTGTATAGTGACCGGCTCTCGTTGTGGTGATAAGTGCTAAAGACTTGACTAGCTGTGTGCTTTGGACCCATTCTGAACATTTAACTCCCCGCTGTGCAGTTCTGTCTCTCGGGGACTGCGAGGCTCACAGTGATGGAGATTGGGAGCACGCCACGCTGGTACTGAATACTGAATGACAACACACTATAACATACTATAAAAGTGTCTGTCAGGCTCAAAGACTGCAGCTGGTGCCTAATGAATGAAAGACCTCACCGTTTAACAGCATGCAGATTCTGAATCGGAGTACTGCTGTGAAACTGCACGCACGGTTCGCATCTACACTCAGCTGTTCTGGATATCCTGTATAAGTGTATCTTTATTATTCTGACTCTTTCTGATCCCCATTATGGATGTCACAGTCATACTGGTTTAGAATATCAGTGAATGATTATACATGTGGGCACAAAGGGTCAATGGAATAATGTTGAATTCAGTGTTTGTAGGTGAACTCAACACTGAGCTGTTGTAAAAATATGTAAATATATATATATATATATATATATATATATATATATATATATATATATATATATATACACTATAGAAGTGGATGAAATGAATGACTGAGATGAATGAAAGTGCACCTGAGCAGAAGTCCTATGTACATTCATTGTCTTCACAAGCATATGAACTTGAGTGACGTCCCATTCTTATCCCATAGGGTTTAATATGATGTCGGTCCAACCTTTGCAGCTATAACAGCTCTTCTGGGAAGGCTCTCCACATGGTTTAGGAGAGCGTTTATGGGAATGTTTGACTGTTCTTCCAGAAGTGCATTAGTGGAGTCAGACACTGATGTTGGACGAGAAGATCTGGCTCGCAGTCTCCACTCTAATTCATCACAAAGGTGTTCTATCAGGTTGAGAGCATGTCTCCACTGCTCTAGATTCTTTGCATTGTGCTTGATGATGTAAGGCTTGAATGGAAACCTAAACTGTGAATTATAATTTCACTCTAAAATTAAACTACTCATTTTTATATTAACTTAAAGGTACTTGTGGATCCTATTGTTATCTATTGACCTGCTTTACTTTCAAAGGTATCTTGTATATCCTTTGATCACTGTAATGTTATCATGTGAGCTATGGTTTGATTATCTGTATGTTCAGTAAAGTCTTATATCTTACTGAAATTATACATTAAAATGATACATTAAATGTGAAACTATAAATCAAGTGTGTGGTGTGTTTGGGCGGAGGGGTTGGCACCAGCCTTCATTAAGTTAATGAGTTAGTCAAAAAGTTATTAGATTGGTTAAGTCTTTGTATCCACTTTGTTATCCATTAAACTATTTTTTGTACTGTTTTGTGAGCAACGCATGCAATCAATTAAATAAAACATACATTTCAAGTGTTCATCTACTGTTGGTGTATCAGTAACATCACATTATTATAATGGGTTATACCACAGCCCTGGCGAAGTAAATGTTAGCTAAATGTTAAGAAAACTGTCCTTTCCAGTGTAAATACAGTCTTAATGTACATTAATACATGCATAGTCACATTTGTTATTACAAATGTGTATTTAACTATATGTAGAGATAATATTCTGTTACTATTACTTTTACTATTCTAACCCTAACCCTAACTATCTACATACTTCTATGTAATAACATGAGGCTAGAAAGAAATTGAAACAAATGTCTGATTACATAAAATGTACTGCTGTAATACATCTGTAACAGTGGCTACATCACTAGTAGCTACATTGTTTGTTCATGTGAAACTACACAGATATTAGAGACACTTCATATAAAGTGAAACGGTATATCTAGCATAAGCCCATACGTGATGTTTTCATTTATTTATTTAAATTTACATTCATTAAAGTCAAATTATATGATTTTTTAGGTAAGATTTTTATCATCACACATGGGGAAATTTGCATCATTATAGTAAAAGAAGAATAGCAGCAGGACAGGTACAGGAGGTAGACTAAAGTGTAAGTTATTCAGAATACAAAACGAGAAATAAGAAATTACAGAAAATAAATAAATCTCTATTGTTAGGTAAAAAATACAGTACGAAACTATACATATTTACAAGTGGGACTATGCAAATGTTGAATTGCACAGGTATAATTTGCACAGTTATTTGAAGATATTATTGTAAATTCTGAAGCTCAAGGAGCTAAAAATGCTATATATCAGAAATATGTGGCCAAACATCTGGACAGTTAGAGCTAAAAAAAAATAAAATAATAGAAAAGAAATAAAAATCTAAAAGTTATTAATTAATGAATTAATTTAGTGCAGCATCTAAATGAATATATGCTGCACTAAATTAATTTGTGAATTCGTGAATGTATTCTTTCTTTTCTGTTGTTATATTGTTATGTCAAGTGGGTGCTTCTCCACGGTCGCTTTTATACAGACTACATTTCTTTCACCCATACAAATGAAGTGACATATTGAAAAGGCTTGATGTTATTTTCCATTTTCAGGACATTTGGGAATATATTAACGGCATAAGAGCGTATTTTTTTTTTTACAGGGCCACAAACTCGCTACCCGTATACATTCATTTGGAGTCTATATATTAGCTTAATGCCAAACGAATGGCAAAGCTTTCCTCCCGTCTTTCCTCGGGTCTCTTGGGAGATTCATTCTAGCTGCCCTGTAATGGGTTTCTTCCTTTAATCTCAGAGGCGGATTCTTCCTTATTCTCTTTGTTTTGTCTTTACTTTAGGTAATTGTACTTTCCCAATAGTATTGATCTGAAAAAGGCCCAGCCATTTAACAGTCGCAGGCTAGAAGTCCAAAGCAGAGTGAGTTGGCAAGTAGCAACATAGGACTAAATAAACTGCACATGGACATGATGCTATGAATTTTGGTGCAGTGTTAGCAATTTTACGCTGGTTCTGGAATCTTCTCTCTGGATTGTGTTAAGTATTACTTCTTGCCTTCTGTGTTAATCTCGTTTGCATGTTATGTGTCTCTCTTGGTATGTCTCTTCCCAATGGTTTGCCAATTGTTACATCTGATTATCTGTAGGTCGCCATCTAGCAATGCCATTTGTGTAGGGATATCTCAGAGACATCCTGGCTCCTAGATGGGGGACACTGTAAATTCCTGACTGGGCCTCAACACCTCTATTTTAATTACAAAGGTAGAGTCAGGTTGGGGGTTTAGACAAAGGCACAACAAGAAGGTGTGGTTTACATGGTTGACTATTTAAGTCCATCTTGTTGTAAACTTAGTTAGACTGGCTTGGAAGGGAGACGTGCACAGTAAACTTCCTTTTTCCTCAACAAAGTCTCCACTCCTTCTTCAAGAAACCAACAATTTGACCAGCAGAAGTCAACACTTCAAGTGTCAAATCAAGTTTTTACTGATATTAGCCTGACATAAGATGTTAAAGCCAGATAGTGAATACAGTCTCCATCTGTTGTGTCAACCTCTTGTGTAAATTTAACTGTGCATTTTATTTCTTCAGTATTTGTTAAGAAAATGTATATTTACAAAACTGGAAGTGAATTTTCGGCTTAGTAGGTGTAACGTTTGAGGAGACTGAGGAGGCGGATACACACATAGATGAAGGTTTTGAGTTTTAATAACTCAAATCAGGAAACAGGTAGATCAACCATGAAACACACAGTAAACCAAACAGCGATATACACAACAAACAGTGTATACAAGTATACAAGTTCACAACAACAGAGGATATACATCAAGACAAGAAACATAAAACACCTGGACACAGGAGAGGTTACAGATACGAACCAGGTGGGAGGCGGAGACACTAGGAGCACATAATCAAAACAAACACCATGTGGACTTGACAGGACGTAAACAAACAGGCAGGGCGTGACAGTAAGTCACCAATTATAAGGGCTTATGTTATGTTTAATGCTGTTTTTTATTGTGCCAGGTGTACGTAATTATGTACACTATAATTATATACACTATAATTATATACACTATAATTATATACACTATAATATAATGATATAATGTCAGCAAAGCTTTAGTAAGGCCTGGTGGACAGTCGAGGGTATATAATCTTGGAGTGAATAGGACAGTATAACAATATATATAGTTACTGTGATAGATTATTGCTAAATTTAGATGCTTTCTTGAATATATGGTGTATATCAGTACGTGTACGACAATGACTAAAGAAAGTTAATGTTGGCAAAACGGTATGTACAAATACGGCATACAAATGATTGTGTTTAGAGTTTTTGATTTTTAAGTTGTTTTTTTTAATCTAGCACTGCAGGTTATTTTTTCTGAAAAAAGTAACACATTGTGTATCATGAAAATTTCTTGAAGTATTAAAATATTATAGTAACAGTAATAGTATAGTAATAGTTATATAAAATATTATATTATGAAACATTATATTTTGTCATATTGCAGACGTCTAGAAGTGAATAGTTTTCACAGCAGGGGGTTCTCAGCCCTCATTGCTCACTAGCAGCTCAACACAGACTCACTATGTTTTACATGCAGAATGACTACAATGTCCTTTTTAATCTGACAGAGGAAAAAAATGTATTTATTATAGTAATTTTTAAAAAATGGCCACTAGGGGGCCTTTAGAGGATGCTACACAGATATGTATGTTTACTGGACTATGCCTTGCCTCACTGTTGTGTTATATATGCTGACATGTAACTAATACATACATATTTAGATAGATAGATAGATAGATAGATAGATAGATAGATAGATAGATAGATAGATAGATAGATAGATCTAGCTCTCTTGCTATGTCTCTTTGCTGTATTAGTTACATTTCAGCATATATAACACAACAGTGAGGCAAGGCATTGGACAGTGAGGCTACTATTAGGTTTATTTTTCAAGTCTTTTTTAATAGAGATAGATAGATAGATAGATAGATAGATAGATAGATAGATAGATAGATAGATAGATAGATAGATAGATAGATAGATAGATAGATAGATAGATAGATAGATAGAGGTGGGCTAGTGCACTATAGACCCCCGTGGTGCGACCTAAGCCTTTGTCCTTAATGGCATGTTTTCTACTTACATTACTTTTACTTTTATACTTTAAGTAGTTTTGAAAGCAGTACTTTTACACTTTTACTGGAGTAAAAAGCTAGAGTTGATATTTCAACTTCTACAGAAGTATTTTTCACCACAGCATCTATACTCCTACCTGGGTAATAAATGTGAATACTTCTTCCACCTTTGCTGAATGCCACATTAGCTAGCTCCACAGACTGCACTACCCAGTACAGGCAGGGATTGGTAAGCCGAGATAACCCCAGGAGTGTGACTGAGAGGTCACAGCATTTATAGTTAGGGGCTACATCCTTTCTCAGTTGTGGAGTCTCCGTCGTTTAGGTAGGCAAAGTTAAAACACTGGAGCTCCTGCGGCATTCAGGGGCTCATCAGAAGGTTATTTATACCAGATGGCACACTAGTAAATACAGCTTCACTCTGTGTCTGACTCGTTCATAAATACGCCCACCACACAGGATAGAAAGCCTGAAGATGTGTTAAAAGCACACGTCTAATAAAAGAACATCAGTTATATATTCTTTAATATTTACTGCAAGTTTAGTATGTTTTTGTGCAAAAGCTTAAACTTTATCTGTACGTCATATTTATATACTATATAGAATACAGAGTTTATCAGTTTTAAATATGACTTTGTCAGCTGCTTGAACGCAGTGGGGCAGTTGGTACTTCCCAGTTTCAGACACCACTCAGCATCAGCACTGTTGGCAAAGTCGTCTTGACCAGCATCAGCTGAACCAGCATTTCTCAAGATCATTACCTGACAATGACAGCACACTGTTTCAGTGACTGGACAGTTTAATAGAAAGTAGTGTCAACAAAATTTGAATAAACTAGTGGCTGTCCAGTAATGTAGCAACTACAAATGCTACAAACACTACAATTAACACAGTTGAAAAACAAAACATGGTTTTCTATATTATCTACACATTTACCATCTTTTTTCACCATATTGGATTTGAAATAATAATAAGATCCAGAATCGAACAAATCTATCAAATCTATCTATCTGGGTCTTATCCTAGTCACACCAGTTTCACAATATTCCAGTTTAACCATTTAACTCTAGTCTAACATTTCAGATTAATGCAGATCCATTCCTAGACATCCCCTTTTGGTAGTAGGTCACTGCTTTAGTTGTCGGCAGCTGAAGATGATGGGATATGCTCTCTCTGACTGCAGAGGCCTGGTGGTTCTGGGCTTGATGGTAAAGTACATGCCGCTGTGAGCAATTAAATAGATGTATACATTTATTCCAAGCCAGGGAGGGCTGCAGCAGACAGAAAGAGCGCTATGATTTGTGCTAACAACCTCCCTGCTGTCTCTGCTCCCCCCATCCCAATAAACTATGATGCTGCAACTACTCCAAGTGCAGCTAGCTCCGTTATGTTCTCCAGAGGGTCCAGCACTGGCAGAGTCTCGCGCTGTTTTATAGGCCAATTCACCATGGTCTTATTGAGTATGCCCATCGATCATGGGCTGCAAGTCATTAAATATTCGTCTGCCGTCACCTACAATCCACAAGGTCAGGGGAAAAAAACGTGAGCGCAGAAAATCGGCATGCTCGCAAGCTTGTAATGCTCTTTTATTTCCTCAAAGAGCTCTTTAATGGAGAGATTGAGTGAGGGTTATTAGCCTGAAGCTCCAACAAGGTTGCGGGAAAATGCTGACAACAGCTAAAGACAACAGGAACGAAAACAACTCAGTGTAGTCTGTCAGTACAGGTGCCCATGATGTGCATGATGGAAAATATCTCTCTGAAGTGTAAGTGATACGCAGGTATTCGCTGTATAACCTTCAGGAACACACTAAGAGTCTGCATAGTTTCTAAAAAGTGAATGCAAAGTGTTTCCCAAACGGTTTATTCTGAATAAACCTTCCACGAAGTGCTCTTCTCACCGTGTGTTGCTGGTATAATGTACTGATCAATCTTGGTACTGTATTTGTGCACATAGAACAGGTTATGTAGAGCACACTGCCCACACAACAACAAACAATCTCTTTTTTTGCACATTAAACTGTGTTTTCCTTCATTTGGACTCTGTTTATGTACTGCTTCATCATGAGAGTGAGCCTCGTGGTGCTGAGTGGATGAGTCCAGCGTGCCAAATTAAAAAATATGATGTAAAGTAGCAAAGATAATGAAGAAGACAGTAAAGAGTAAAACTAACACAGGAGGAATCTGTGCAAAGCAGAGTATAAGAGTTAAATCACGGGCGTAGATTTACTGTTGGCATTGCTGGGGACCTATGAACCTAACCCTAAAAGTTTACTTTTAAAGACTTAGTTAAGTTAAGACTGTACTTCAGCCATAGTGTAAATGAAACTGCTGGTCTGGGAGACTGTAAGAGAATGAATGGCCTAGCATCACCATTAACGTTATTATAATAGACTCATTTCATTAGAGAACTAGACTTTCAGGGCGTTTTCACACCTGTAGTTGGTTTCACTGGTCCGAATCAGTTAATGAGTTTGTGTACTTGGAGTGTTTCCTCCTCGGTTAAGTTTGTTTTCACAGGCAAAAACCTAAATGCACCAAAATGCGCCCAACAAACCACGTGAGCATGTCGTCTCCTCTGATTGGTCAGAGCTATCTGGCGTGTGAGCAAGAAAGTAAACACAGGGAGAAGATCCGGTTTTCCCAAACTACTGCACATTTCTTGTAGAGCGTATCACGGAGCAGCAGCAGAGACAGCATCTGTTCATAGCTGTAACAATAATCTGATAATATACCTGCACTACAGTCCACCTGCAGACCACCCAGCTCACTCCAAACATCAAGTAGACAACGTCCCTCACTGCTAGTCCAAGAGAGACCTCGCTTCATTGTCCTCACCCTGTTAGCTGCTACAGTTCTCCAGTTCTCTGTTTACGCCATCTGCTGCATCCCATCATGCAAAGCACACCTGGCTGCAGGAGATGTTTAGATCAAACTTGAGGAGTACATCTAGTACTTGGGTCGGATTGAGGTCGGATCATGTTCTCACCACAAACGAACCGCTCCGGAGTTCGTTTGGAACTGGACCGAGACCACCTCCTCTCGAGGGTCTCGGTGTGGTTGTTTTGGTCCGTGCGATTATGGTTTTCACACCTGGCAAAACGAACAGCACCAAGAGTCCGAACCAGAGTCCGTTTTAACCGGACTAACTAGTGCTGGTGTGAAAATGCCGAAAGTGACGAGTAGAGAACGTGGTTTAACCCTTTCTGCACCTCTAGGTTAATGAGACGTTGACAGATCGGGGTTTTTTTTGGAGGGGAGCAAATTATTGGTGGGGACAATTCAATAATCGTTGGATATTGGTGAGAACGTGTCACCTATGTCCATGCTAATTCTACACCCTTGTGTGAAATGTAAACGTGACCTATGAGCTTTCAGGTGCCATCAGGTTTGGACAGACACATCTGTTGCCTTCTGCTGTACTTGATTTGAACTTCAGATTCACTCTTAAGCTCAAAGTGAGAGCATCTATCGTCAGTGAGTCCTAATTGGAGATAAGAATAAAGGCTGAACTTTGGTTGAGTAATATTTAATATGGCCAACTGAGCGAGATCCTGTCACATGACACTGTCTGGAAACCGTTCCAATCCAATAATTAACATTAACATGCAAGAGAATAGAATAACAGACAGAAAGTGCTTTAAGAGGAAGAAAGGATGCCACAGTGGACTGATGCGCACGGGCTTCGGGGATGGTGGGGTGTTGAGGGGGAGAGAGTGAGTTTAGTTCTTAAGTGATTTACTGGCATTTGTGTCTCCTGTGAAACTGGCTGACAATCAAAAAGCCGAGAGAGACAGAAAAAAAAAGTGTTGAGAAAAGCTGATTTCTCTGTCCAGAGGGAAAGGCCATTAGGGAAGTGATCAGGTGGTTGGAGCCTTGTGCCTCTTTTCTTCTCCATTACTGAAGTGCTCTTCAACCCACCCCTCCCCTTCCCTCCCTCCCTCCCTCCCTTCCTTTCTTTTTAGCCCTCGTTCTGTAGCCTTCACTATAAACAGAATGCTGAAGTTCAACCTTGTATTTACAACAGCCGCAGTGCTCGGAGGCACTTTCGGTCTCTTTATTAAGAGAGTACGCAGCGGTGTTATCCAGCCTCAAGTAGGGGAGGTCTGGGGTGAACCGACCGCTATAGCAAGACTAACCAGAACATAAAAATAACATACAAAACAGAGATTTGTCAGCATGACTCAACATTAGTAGTCTTGTGTTGCAAAAACATAAATACAATTTCCCAACATCTGAAATCTTATACTGTATTTGTGCGATTTTCGATTAAAAACATTGTTTAAATTGTTTACAAATCATTGCATTCTGTTATAATTTATACTTTGCACACCAGCGGACATTAAAATATACAGCAGTAATTCATTGTAATGCCCATGTGACTCTTTAGAACTGGCCCTCAGTATTGATTAAGTTGTTTTCATGTGTCAGAATCATGACAGTAATAGACCATTATATAGAACTGGGTAGTAAAAAAAAAAAGATATATATATATATATATATATATATATATATATATATATATATATATATATAAAACATACATATGAACATCTGACTACAAGCCCAATTTGAAAAATGTTGTGACGCTGTGTAAAATGCAATAATACATAAAAACAGAATGCAATGATTCAAGTGCATAGACCCAGATTTGATTCACAGTAGAACATAGAGCACATACCAGATGTTGATTGATCTGACTACAGAACAGTTGCTTGATACATGGGGTTCTTTGGGCAGTGCCAATATATCCATCTATCCATTATCTGCTGCTTAATCCCGCTAGTGGGGTCACGGGGGGCTGGAGCCAATCCCAGCTTCATCGGGCAAAAGCGGGGTACACCATGGATAGTTCGCCAGTCCATTGCATGGCCAACACTCACTCACACACTCACACCTACAGGCAGTTTAGAGTGAGTGACCATCCTAACATGCATGTGTTTGGACTGTGGGAGGAAACCGGAGTACCCGGAGGAACCCACTCAAACACAGAGAGAACATACACACTCCACACAGAACCACCCAGACCGGGAATCCAACCCAGATCATCTTACAGTGAGGCTACAGTGCTAACGCTGATGTATGTAACTACCTAATATATATAACTAACTAAGTGTAAGCAAATCCTAACAGCTTTAAACAAGACTAGCCAAGCAGTTGGTAACATTATGAGCACCTACCCAGCTACAAGTTTTAAAAAACTATTAATCAACTTTTCTAAAACGTTTGGCTGGTAGTGTACTAAAACCTTTGACTGGTACTTTTCTAAAACTTTTGAGTGGAAGAGTTCTTAAACCTTATATAAATATAAATTTATATATATATTGTCGAAATATATGATCTCCAAAATTGGAACTTTACAGGAGAGGACAAAAACTGTCTTAACTTTTCATGTAAGTCAATGGAACCAGAATTTTTCCCAAGTGATTTTAAAGCAGTTCTATTGGTCCATTCATCATGACATTTTTACACAGTGTAAACGGCAGCTGACGTGTTCAAATGCTGTAGAAAAATTAAAATGGACCAAAGTAGAGATACATGTTTTTCATTGGACAGTGATGATATATATGTCCGGTAAGCATCAAGACTGAGAAAATCAATGTTCTCCTTACAGTACATGATGTTATGAATGAGGCTGTAAATACTAAATATATGTTTCTACATTGCATATGAATTTGTATTTGTATATGAATTAAAACTGAAAACCAGTGGACATAAACATTGTTCCATGATAAGCATTTGCCCCTCAGTAAGCATCCCAGTTTCAGGCTGGTCCTAAATGAGTTTCTTCCTAGTTTAAGCTGTGGTCTGGGGTGTGTATAACCACCTCTACTCACAATCCAAGTATGACTGTTCTGAATAGGTACAGATATTATAACTGAATTTAATGTTTTAGGCAAAACAGAGAAAAATATTAAACACTGTTGTGTGATGCTAAACTTGAGTGTTATATTAAGCATCCACGAAAGCTAGAATGAAGAATGTAAGATATACATAAGATATAGCTCACTACATGGACAAAAGTATTGAAACACTTAAACTTCTTGATTGTTAAATGGAGGTGTTTTATTCTGACCATTTACTATAACATTTACGGCATTTAGCAGACGCTCTTATCTAAAGCGACTTGCATAAGCGCTTTGTGTTCAGTCATATGTGTCCAGTCATATATGTTCAGAGTATGTATCTCTATCTAGTCCAAACTACTCTTGCACTCAAACACTGTTATAAACAAGTGCCAGTGCTGATACCTAGAAGGAAGTCAACAAACAACAAAATATAAGATTAGAAACAGTGTCAGTTCTCTTACAATTAGGGGTAGGGGTATCGTACACAATAATATCGCCAACATTTTTAAATATGGTGAACGATATTATACCCTGAAATATCTAGCATATCACCCATCCTTAATTATCACATCAGGTACTACTTTTTACTGTTTTTATCAAAAGAAAAATTCACATTTTTCTCATTTCCCATCATATATCTACTAGAGACAGATTTTATCTATCCAGTATCATTCACTTTACTTCAGTCCTAGATATATGTAGATATTTGGAGTGCATTGTTTAGTATCGTCACTGGATCATTCTGTTACAATCTGATGAAAATTCTTGTATTTTTTAATATCTTAGTCAGGGGTGTGCCATATCATATCGTATGCAATAATAAAATGTAATTTTCATTGTGTTGCGGTAGTGTATTCTTGAAATACTTTTTTTTTCAGTGTTTTGTCATATCGCCAAGAGTATCGTTAACGCAAAAATACCAGGAAATATCGTGATATTATTGTAGGGCCATATCGCCCATCCCTACTTACAATCTCCCAGACCAGCATGAAGTCAACCAACAACAAAATATAAGATTAGACACAGTGCAATACCTAGCAAGACTGGAACACCTACAGGAAAGAGAATAAATACAAGACTACATACAGTATAAGTGCAGTACTTAGCCAGTGTTCCTAGAAGAACAAGTGCAATTATTGTTCCTGCCAACACTCCAGTAGATTAGTGCTTATAAGTGCTTCACAAAGAGTTCATTTGGCCACAGGTGTATATAATCAAGCTGCTAGCCATGCAGGCTGTCTATACACACATTAGTGAAAGAATGGACCCAGTGTGGTGATGAAACAGGTGCCACTGTTGAAACAAGTCAGTTTGTGAAATTTCGTACCTTGTAGATGTTCCACCATCAACTGTGAGTGTAGCACTTCCACTTTTCAGTAACATTTACGTGTTGAGACACATGGTACATAAATGTTTCCAACAACGATTCAATAACTGAGTTTCAAACTTCCTCAAAACTGAGCGCCAGGAGCTTCATGGCTGAGCAGCTGTGTGAAGGCCTTACATTGCCAAGCGCAATCGTAAACACTGGATGGATGGAGTGGTGTAAAGTGCCGCCACTGGACTCACTGGAGCAGTGGACACATGTTCTGTGGAGTGACCAATCACGCTTCTCTATCTGGCAGTCTGATGGATGAAACTGGGTTTGGCAAGTTTGCCAGGACAACGTCACCTGCCTGACTGCACTGTGCCGATTGTAAAGTTTGGTGGAGGAGGGATAAATGCTATGGGGTTGTTTTACAGGGAAGGGCCTTAGACCCCTCAGTTCCAGTGAAGGGAGACTGTATGCTTCCAACTTTGTGGAAACAATTTGGGGAAGAAGTTTCTCTGTTCCAGCATAACTGTGTCCCAGTGCACAAAGCAGGTCCATAAACGCCAGTTGGGTGAGTTTGGTGTGGAAGAACTTGACAGAGCCCTCACCCCAACCCAATCAAACACCCTTGGGCTGAGCTAGAAAGGACATTGTGAGTAACTGATCCCACAAATGCTCTTCTGGAGACTCTCCAAAATCTTGTAGAAAGCTTCCCAGAAGTGTGGAAGCTGTTATAGCTGGACCAGTTCCATATCAGTGCCTATGGATTTATAATGGGGTGTCATAAAAGCTCCTGTAGGTGTCCTAATACGTTTGTCCAAATTGTGTATCTGAGAACTGTGTGGGCGTGGCTAATGAGGAGCGTGATTGACAGCTGTCTGTTTAACACTGCTAGCCTGCTCTGTCACTCATACAAGACTAAAAAAAGTATCCAGCTTTTATGTGACGATGACTGGTCATGGATGAAGAGGCGTGCAAACAAACAGATGGATGAGGAGAACAAGCAATGCGTGAACGAAGGAAGTCATGAACGAACAGTGTTGGTATATTTGCATAAGGGGTGAAGGGAAGACAGGCAGCTGCAGACAGGAGGTCTAGCTTTTTGGTTATGCTGTGTCGGCAGAGCAGGACACGTCAAGCCTTGTGATTGGTCAGGGTACTGCCTACAGAAGCATTATCCAAGACTAGGACCACCCAGTTTACATGTAGAGGAAAGCAATATGCTGAAACACAGCAGACATTAATTAAACTTTGGAAAGATATTTACAAGACATTGTACTTGTATGTCGTAGCCCAGAGGAACAAGCTTAACCTCATTAGGACAAAAATGCAGATGTAGGTTTAGATTGAGGCTTTAAAGTTAAAAAAAATTTTTTTGTTACATTTAATTATTTTACGGCTGTTTGGACTGTGGGAGGAAACCAGAGTACCAGGAGGAAACCCACTCAAGCACGGAGAGAACATACACACTCCACACAGAACCACCCGGACCGGGAATCCAACCTGTCCATCGTCTTGCTGTGAGGCAACAGTGCTGGTGTCCCAATACTTTTGTCCAAATAGTGTGTCTGATAACTGTGTGGGCGTGGCTAATGAGCAGCTTGATTGACAGCACTCTGTTTAATGGCAGTCTGATGGACGAGTCAGGGTTTGGGGAGTTTGCCAGGAGAACTGCACCAACTGTAAAGTTAGGTGGAGGAGGGATAAATGCTATGGGATTGTTTTTCAGGGATGGACCTCAAACCCCTTTGCCATCAAAACTGTATGCCTGAAGCTTCATGGCTGAGCAGCTGCATGCAGGCCTTACATCACCGAGCACTTGACTCTCAAAGCTGTGTGCTGGATCAAGTCAGGCTGAGAAAGACGTCTGGTTCCTATCCCCACCTCTGTGAACCATTCTGATTCTTTCTTCAGCATTTCACATCAAACCACTCTAAACTCATTTTGTTTACATCTTAAGTGTTTAATAATGCAGAAATCTTGAAGCACCAGTATGAAAAAGCATTTGTGGGTGTCTGTAAAACTTTGGGTTTGAAAGTCGTTAACAGCATTTCCTCCTTCAAAACTGCTGCAAAGCTAAAAATCACCTTACCTCTCGACAAAATAGGTCTCACTGATATCATCTGGCATTTACAAATCAATCCGTGTATGACATTTTCAGATAGTCGATTATTTTTAGAAGGGGCTGGACTGTAGATTTGGATTTAGATAGTTCCCGTCGTGGGAATTGTATATGGGATTCTCATATGAGCAATGAGCGATTGAATGGAGTGGTCGGTTTGGGATTGTGAACTTGTTGTGAACTAATCTGAAGACGGGCGGCAGCATATGGCGTTTGTGTTTGACTGCTTTACATAACGGGCCGCCGTGTCTATACACCTTATATAAGAGAGACAGAGATATGATCTACTGTAAATGCTAGCTTGTTATGTGTCTGTGCAGGTTATGTAATGTTAGAATGAATTAACTATGGTAGGTTGCATTGCCAAAGCCTATTGGCTCAGTTCTGTTCTAGGTTTCGAGAGTCTCGCTCCTGACTTGCTTCCTGGGTGATTCTGAGAGGTGAGGGTTTGTCCTGTAGGTGTTTCAATCCGTTCAGGTGTTGACTGTCTTTACATTGCTGCCCCTCCAAAAATATGTTTAACACACTTTTTGAAACGTGGCAGTGTTGTATAGCTTTAGTGGTGAACGTTCCAAAATTGAATGTAGTACGAAATGTAACCCTAGCATACTGATATACAAAGTAAACTCATTTTAAATAGAAATACTTATTATGGACCAGAAGGTTTAAATTAAATTACAATCTATTTGCCACTTGTGTTTGCACACAGCAAAATTTAAAACACCCACGTACACACACACTAGAGAACACACACACACACACTAGGGGGGCAGTGAAACACCCACATACACACACTAGAGTTCTCTCACTCTTCTTCTCTGTACTGCACTTTTATTTATCTGATAGAGTCTCAGAACACTCTGTACCACCGTCTCCACCAGTGACTCTACTGTTCTTCATATTTATATCTATTTAATTCAGTCTGCACTGTCCTTCACTGCTGCACTCAGCCCTTTACTCTAAATATACAACTCTGCACATGTTAAGTTTACAGGTGTGTCTGTGCGTGTATGTCAGTGTGTGTGTGTGTGTAGGTTGGGTGTGCTACTTCTGTAATGTCAGTTATCATGCACTGTGAGCTTCTGTAACCAAACACAAATTCCTTGTATGTGTGAGCATACTTGGCAAATAAAGTTCGATTCTGATTCTAATTCTGATTCTGACTAGAGAATACAAACACTAGGGGGCAGTGAAACACCCACATAAACACTACACACACTAGGGGGCAGTGAAACACCCACATAAACACTACACACACTAGGGGGCAGTGAAACACCCACATACACACACACTAGAGAACACACACACTAGGGGGCAGTGAAACTCCCACGTGCACACACACTAGGGGCAGTAAAAACACCCACTTACACACACTAGTGGGCAGTGAAAAACCCACATACACACACTAGAGAACACACACACACTAGTGGGCAGTGAAACACCCACATACACACACTAGAGAACACAAACACTAGGGGGCAGTGAAACACCCACATATACACGCATTAGTCAACAAACACACTAGGGGGCAGTGAAACACCCACATACACACACACTAGAAAACACACACACTAGGGGGCAGTGAAACTCCCACATACACACACACTAGGGGCAGTAAAAACACCCACTTACACACATACTGGGGGGCCGTGAAACACCCACATACACACACACTAGAGAACACACACACTAGGGGGCAGTGAAACTCCCACATACACGCACACTAGGGGCAGTAAAAACACCCACTTACACACACACTGGGGGGCCGTGAAACACCCACATACACACACACTAGAGAACACACACACTAGGGGGCAGGAAACACCCACATACACACACTAGTGGACACACACACTAGGGGGCAGTGAAACACCCACATACACAAACACTAGAGAACAGTGAAACACCCACATCCACACACACTAGAGAACACACACACGTTAGGGGGCCGGGAAACACCCACATCCACACACACTAGAGAACACACACACGTTAGGGGGCCGGGAAACACCCACATCCACACACACTAGAGAACACACACACGTTAGGGGGCCGGGAAACACCCACATACACATGCGTTAGTGAACACACACACTAGGGGGCAGTGAAACACCCACATACAAACATTAATGAACACACACATACACTCACTAGGGGCAGTTAGCACACTTGCCCAGAATGGTGAGCAGCCCTATCCCCAGAACCCAGGGACCACTTGGGGGCCTTGCTCAGAAGCACTTCAGTCGTGTCCTGTTGGTCCAGGGGATTGAACCAGAACCTTCAGCCCACGACTGCCCCCTTACTGAAAATGACAATGACAGAGCACATTTAGGCCAGACAATTTTATTTTGGGGCAACGTCACTGGTGGATGGCATGATGGTGCAGTGGGTAGCACTGTCGCCTCCCAGCAAGACCAGGGTCCTTTTCTATGTATGAGTTTGTCTGTTCTCTCTGTGTGCGGGTACTCTGCTTTCCTCCCACAGTCCAAACACGTTCAGTCAGGCAGATTGAAGACACTAAAATAACACATGGATGTGTGTATGTGTCGATGAACTGGACAACCCGTCCAGCGCGTTTCCTGCCTTCCTCCCAGTGAATGTTGGCGAAGGTTCCAGCACCCCTTATGACCCTTATGAATGAATTTTCAGTTAATTTATTTATGTCTTTGAAAATCAGTACATTAACACAATATAGTGCTAATAAATTCAGTAGCGAACCTTAAGCCTCGGTCCTCTCCCCCAGTGGTGGTTAAGCCCGCCCACTTAGAGGGAAGATATGATTGGTCAGTTTTACTGTCATTTAAAATTGATACATGATCTGTACATGAACAGCGGGACCACCAATCACCAACATTCTGCGGAGACATCACAGTCCTTATAGGGGGAGACACAGGCTCATAGGCTTCCACTTAACCCCTCACGCTCCAACACCCTCACGCTCCAACACAGATTGAATAGACACGCTATATATATATATATATATATATATATATATATATATATATATATATATATATATATATGTATGTATGTGTGTGTGTGTGTGTGTGTGTGTGTTAAGAATATTTTAGGCCCTTTGAGAGGGCGTAGAGGGCCATGACGGTTCCCCACTGGATACATTGGTACAGTGTTTACATGTATATATAATATTGCTTGTACTCATCCATGTTTCATGCATTTTTTTGTTTTTCGTTCTTTTTGCACAGCAGTGTGATGGACCTGGTCCAGTTTACTTGTGACCTTTTTCAGGCATGCATGCTTCATTTTAAACATCTCTCTTACTCTATCAAAAGAAGGTTGATATTAACATTATTCATGTCCAAAGCGTGTGTGCTTGTGTGATGAGTATGTATGCATAATGCAGCAGGCTGAGCTCGTCTTAGCCTTTAAAGTAGGCAGGTGAAAGTTTCGCTTATACCGGGTTTATTAGAATAATTGGCCCCTGCCTGCTTGCTGACGCGTTTTCTTTCTGACAGCCTCAAACAAACTACTGTTTCCAAACGGTGAACGAGCCAAACGGGTCTTATTTTTATTGGCTGTCTTCAGGCTAACTTCTGCCATCCAGGCAGTCCCACTAAATAAACTGACACCGTGTTCTGATTCTGGAGTGAGGATAGTGTCATTGCCTTGAGGTTTCCAGCAGCAATAACTGACCTTTAAGGCCTGTGCACTGCTGAAGACTCGAAACAGTTGGGAGGGTCTTTGGCGCAACCTCAGCAAGAGCCGAGCAAGCGTACTATTTGTTTGAGATGTCAGTGGCCAATTTACTGCTTGCTAATAAAGAGGAAAATTTAATTCTTATATTGTCCTGGTATTATATTAGATCTGCTTATATGAGCCTCCTGAAAATACCTCTATAAAATACAGAACACCAGTCAGTAATTTAGCCCACACGGACATTGACACATGGAAAGTCGTATATATATATATATATATATATATATATATATATATATATATATATATATATATATATATATATATATATATATAAACAGTGTGTCTGTTTGCTAGATTTAATATATTGAGACATGTACCATGTGCAAAAGTTAAAAAGTTAATGAATGTTTACTATTTTTTATAGATTTTTAAACATATTATAACATGTTATTCAAATAAATCAAAACTCAAATAAATCAGAACCGTGTACTAACATTTGCACATTCAAAAGAGACATTTGTACAATTTTAGAACTTTCCAAAATGAACCCAAATTATCAACAGAATGTGAATAAGTGGCCATTTTGATGGAAAGTCAAAGAAATCTGTCATGTTGCACATATGTGTCATGTTGCAAAGATATTTTCTGAAATTATCCACCAGCTATCCTGGGTCCATCTCATCTCATCTCGTCTTGTCTCATCTCGTAACACCACTTTGTACCTCAAAATATGCTACTGAGTCACTGTAGTGTCAAATCAAATCCATCCAACATGTGAGGATGAAGTAGTAGCGCTGCTGCCCCGACGGCGTATTCTAACTTGTCTGGCTTATCATGTTGAAGGTGTTGCTCATGTTTAGATCATTAAAGAACAGGTAGCCAATAAAAAGATGAGTTAACAGAACGATGGTTAAAGCCCTTGCGCAGTAACTGCTTCTGCCCACTTCTGTCAAGAAACCACTTTTCACTATTATTCTTTATTTACTGACTGTATTTTCTTCCTCTCAGTTTTTATTGGCTGTTAAAGAAGTCTATTCAGATTAGGTTGCAGACCGCTACACTAGATCATTCTTGGATTTTCTCTGACTGGTAGACAAAACAATCTCAGTTTTCACCTCCAGCCGTCGAGTCTGACTGACTCCAAATCTGCAGGCTAGAGCCAACCAGCACCAAACTCAGCCAGACAAAATCGGGGCCAAAATCAAGGGTACATGAAAATTACAAATAGAAACAGGAACTACAGGAACATAATCAGTATCCATGCATGAAGTGTCTTTACATCATGAAGTGAGGACCTCTGTGAAGAAGATCTATTACTGCTGTCCACTGCGTTCAGCTACGCAGAGTAGATTTGTTTGTTTTCATAGTTGACAGTTAATTCTTTCTTGTAAACCACATCAACAATTTTGTGAAACGGCTTGAACAAGTCAAGAAAACATTTGAGGATATCCATCCATCCATCCATTATGTTCCACTTTATCTTGCTAGTCGGGGTAACTGGGGGGCTGGAGCCAATCCCAGCGTCATTGGGCGAAGGACCATGAACAGTTCGCCAGTCCCTTACACATGGCCAGCATTCACTCATGCACACACTCACACCTACGGACAATTTAGAGTGATCGATCAACCGTTAGGATGCATGTGTTTGGACTGTGGGAGGAAACCAGATTACCAGGAGGAAACCACTCAAGCACGGAGAGAACATATACACTCCACACAGAACCACCCAGACCGGGAATCCAACCCAGATCACCTTACTGTGTGGAGACAGTGCTGACCACTACACCACCATACTGACCACTACACCACCATACTAACCACTACACCACCGTACTAACCACTACACCACCATACTAACCACTACACCACCGTACTGACCACTACACCACCGTACTGACCACTACACCACCATACTAACCACTACACCACCGTACTAACCACTACACCACCATACTAACCACTACACCACCGTACTGACCACTACACCACCGTACTGACCACTACACCACTATACTAACCACTACACCACCATACTAACCACTACACCACCATACTGACCACTACACCACCGTACTAACCACTACACCACCGTACTAACCACTACACCACCTTACTAACCACTACACCACCGTACTGACCACTACACCACCATACTAACCACTACACCACCGTACTAACCACTACACCACCATACTGACCACTACACCACCATACTAACCACTACACCACCGTACTAACCACTACACCACCATACTAACCACTACACCACCGTACTAACCACTACACCACCATACTAACCACTACACCACCGTACTAACCACTACACCACCATACTAACCACTACACCACCATACTAACCACTACACCACCGTACTGACCACTACACCACCATACTAACCACTACACCACCGTACTAACCACTACACCACCATACTAACCACTACACCACCGTACTAACCACTACACCACCATACTAACCACTACACCACCATACTAACCACTACACCACCGTACTGACCACTACACCACCGTACTGACCACTACACCACCATACTAACCACTACACCACCGTACTGACCACTACACCACCATACTAACCACTACACCACCGTACTAACCACTACACCACCTTACTAACCACTACACCACCTTACTAACCACTACACCACCGTACTAACCACTACACCACCTTACTAACCACTACACCACCGTACTGACCACTACACCACCGTACTAACCACTACACCACCGTACTAACCACTACACCACCGTACTAACCACTACACCACCATACTAACCACTACACCACAATACTAACCACTACACCACCATACTAACCACTACACCACCGTACTAACCACTACACCACCGTACTAACCACTACACCACCATACTAACCACTACACCACAATACTAACCACTACACCACCGTACTAACTACTACACCACCATACTAACCACTACACCACCATACTAACCACTACACCACCGTGCTAACCACTACACCACCATACTAACCACTACACCACCATACTAACCACTACACCACCGTACTAACCACTACACCACCTTACTAACCTCTACACCACCGTACTAACCACTACACCACCGTACTAACCACTACACCACTGTACTAACCACTACACCACCATACTAACCACTACACCACTGTGCCGCCCATTTGTGGATATACTGGTAAAAAAAAGTTGGGGTGACCTCTAGCAGCCTCGCAGCACCAGCACTGAACTAAAGAAGCAAAACTTGAACGCCACATATGCCTCGGCTGATCGACTGCGTCTGCGTTGATGGTAAAATTGGTCGGTTAACGTTATTAGTCTAGGAATTCGTACTTCGGTACATTTCTTATATGCTGTCATGTCAATGTAAAGCTCGTTGTTTGGGGGTAAGTGAAAGCGCGTCTCTGAGAGAAATAGCCGGTCCTGTGATTGCTCGGAGATGGAATGTCAGACAAACATATATTAAAGCAGGGATGATTATTTCTGGGCTTGAGTTTTCATTTCATTCTCGAGTGTGATTCAGGAGCAGCGGGTGCATTTGTGTTGGAAAATGCAGATGGACGTGAGCGAAGCGCCTGTATTTGTGTGGAGGTGGTGTTGGGGGTGGTCACGGGGGAGTAGGTGATCTGCCCTGTCGTGTTGTTGTGTTTGCAGGTGCGTTTACCTCTGTGTTTGTTTGTGGGTTGATGCGTATGGAAGCTGAAGTGTCATGCTATGCAGGGCTATGATGTTCGGTGTAGCCTCCTGCAGGCTAAAGGCTAGTCTGACGTGATGAGTTGTGGCACCAGAGCGAGGAAGGGGTAATGTAGAAGGTTCTTTCTATTTGCCTCTCCTCTGATACATGTTGTGGTCCTCTTTCAGCTCTTAAAATGTCTCTACCAGGAAAAAACTAATAACAAACTGAAATAATGACTTATACTGAAAATGTGTATAGCATATGGACTATTTAACACGTGCACTATAATTCTTGTATAATAATCGTGATTAGCTGCTTGTTCTTATGTTAGTATTGGAGGATATGTAGTCACTGTAGTTACTTATCACTAAGGGTGAGCATCGGCTCCCATCTCAGCTTACACTACCAGCCAAATTTATTTCAGCTCCTACCCTGTACCTAAAAAAATCTGACAATCAATTTTTCATTTTTCCATCTCAAATGTTGTAGCAATTACATTCGGGCCCCTCAGAGAATAGATGTTAACTCGTGCACCACTTTAAGTGAAACTGGCCAATAAGAAGCCGACTTCAGCCTTTTGGGTCTGACTGTTGGTTGACCTGGCTTAAGCCTGGCTCACACTACTGGATAATCGGGACGATTCTGAGGCCGATTTGCTCCTTCCTACAATCGCAAGAGGTCTCCTGAAAGACCATCAACCAATGAGAGCTGTCATAGCAGTGGTCTCGCTGTCAATGCCGTCATTCGGGCGTGAGAAATCTGAAAGGGTGTAGTGTTTTGGTCAGGGCGGATCGTGAAGTGTGGCGACTCACAACGATGAACAGTTTCACAGAAACATCAGTATAACACAACACTGACAGCGAAGATTTTCCTAAAACAGGGATCAATATCAAGCGCCTGTGGAAAGACTTTGGATGAGCGAAATGTAAGTGCATGAAAATTAGGCCTGTTCTGTGTTGAGGATGTATGAACTTATATTTGCTCAACAGGGCCTGTTATTTGGCCAGAGGTGGCAAAACTTGCACACATTCATATGTTTAGTTGGAAAGTTCAACAATAAGAGCTATTTATCAACAGGAACTACAGTTTGACGTATGACGTCACCTGCATGAAGTGTGTTCACGAAAAGAGAGAACTTCTGTGGAGGAGGTCCTCAAAGTGTCTAGTATTGCTCCCCACTGCGTGCGGCTACACGGTGAGTTTTGTTTTGTTTGAGGTAGTAAGTTGTAAATGTACGAAAGACAGATCTGTTCTGTGTTTCTTTGGCCGTTTAGCACTAACTGACAGTAACAGCTAAGGTCACGTATTAACAGAGATGGAATGTTGTAGAAGGTTCTCTACGTTATTCTATGAAGGATTTGCAACAATTTGTTGGTTGTAGGTCTGTAAGATGTACACACCTCATAGAAGAGGGGGCAGGGTCAACAGTGGCTTATTAACATTTAAAAGAACATTCAAACCAGCAGTTTTCAACAGGACTGTGTAGGCCACCCATGTGGTAAAGAGACATTTCAGTAAGACCCCAGAGAGACTGTGGTAACTTCTGGGAGTGGGGTAGACAGCTTTGATTTAGATTTTTGATTTTCCACTCTTTGCCTTTATTACAGTTTAGTTCCGAATTATTCTGTCAATTGTGTTTGCACACAGCGAAATTTGACCTTAGCATTTAACCCATCCGTGCAATAAAACACCCACATATACACACACAATAGTAAACATACACACTAGGGGGCAGTGAAACACCCACATATACACACACACTAGTGAACATACACACTAGGGGGCAGTGAAACACCCACATATACCCACACAATAGTAAACATACACACTAGGGGGCAGTGAAACACCCACATATACACATACTAGTGAACATACACACTAGGGGGCAGTAAAACACCCACATATACACACACTAGTGAACATACACACTAGGGGGCAGTGAAACACCCACATATACACACACACTAGTGAACATACACACTAGGGGGCAGTGAAACACCCACATATACACACACTAGTGAACATACACACTAGGGGGCAGTGAAACACCCACATATACACACACACTAGTGAACATACACACTAGGGGGCAGTGAATCACCCACATATACACACACTAGTGAACATACACACTAGGGGGCAGTGAAACACCCACATATACACACACACTAGTGAACATACACACTAGGGGGCAGTGAAACACCCACATATACACACACACTAGTGAACATACACACTAGGGGGCAGTGAAACACCCACATATACACACACACTAGTGAACATACACACTAGGGGGCAGTGAGCAAACGTGTCCGGAGTGGTAAGCAGCTCTATCCACAGCGCCCAGGGAGCAGTTGGGGGTTATGTGCTTTGCTCAAGGGCACTTCAGTCATGTTCTGCTGGTCCCGGGGATCGAACCAAACAACCTTCAGCCCACAACTGCCCACTTCAGATCTTCATCAATATTTTTCCACACCTCTGAAGTTTAGTCGTAGACGTTAGTTGTGTTTTCTGCTTCTCACCGTGCAAGCACACGTACTCAGTGATGTTCAGTCAGTCTCTCTTGTTCCAAAGAACCAAAGTTGTTTGACTTGCAAATGTTCTTCTCTTCTTTTGGACCCCAGTTTTAGAAACTCATGCATTTTCTTTCTTTCCCTTCGACATCCTTCTAAACTCTGCGAGCGCATTATCTCACGTCTAATCACCTCCAAAATATGTCCTTAAAATTAATAACTTGTATTGAATCTTGGGCACTTGACTGTGTGCATTGCAGCCTCTATATTCATTCAGTTGCACATAATTCAGAATTAATTTGACTTATGCCGTCCAGGGTCATTCATTTTAATAAACCAGATGAATTGTCTGCAGAGGTGTATCTCGTGTACGCCAGTAACCTACGACTGCAATAAGATATACGCCCATCGTTTCATCCAATCTAGTCACATGGGGGCAACACTGGAACTGGGGAATTTCATTTTAAATCTTGACCTGGAATCGTCTGGGTGAGACCAAAATGAGTTACATGTTCATGAAAATGTTGAAGTGGAAGCAGAAAATGAGCTC
Source organism: Megaleporinus macrocephalus (assembly GCA_021613375.1). NCBI lineage: Eukaryota > Metazoa > Chordata > Actinopteri > Characiformes > Anostomidae > Megaleporinus > Megaleporinus macrocephalus. The sequence continues at coordinate 45,334,507 of CM038706.1, forward strand.
TGGCTGTACTTTAACTCATCAATACTCAAAACAAAAGTTGATTTTGAAGCAACTAAATGAAGCCGAATGGTTGAACGGCTGACTAATCAGTCAGTTAGTAACACGTTAGTAGTGAACTGGGGTGAAGCCTCTGGGTGGCCAAGCTGTCAGGGCTTCAGAAATGAAGTTGTATCCTAAAAAACGGATTGCAGGAGAGTTGTTGGCTCAGGATATGAGCTTTGAGATCAGCACAGCTCAGAACATCTCCCAGAGTTGAAGGAGGGAGTCGTTTGTCTCTGAGCTGAAATGAAAGAAGCCTCTGGTGCCTTGTTCATGCCGGTCTGCTGCCTTGTAGTTGTAGTTCCAGCCGTAACTGATCACAAGGCCTGAAAGGTGGTGAAGTGGAACTGCAACAGGGAAAAAAACCTTTTCATTATTATCTGGAAAGATTGTGATTGACGATCATTCAAATACTAGACACTGAGGAGCTGAACTTTGTTCCATATGCTAGACCAGTCAAGTAGATAGCTTTATGCATTATACATATTTATTATGTATATTATTATCTGTAGTAGACCCATTATTCTTTCCTGATGTGTTTTTTAGCTTTTTGTGCATGTAAAGTCTGCAATTATAAAAACCAAAGTACACAGCAGAGGGAGAAACACTTTCCCACAGAAACCACTTTTCTTAGCTGCCTAAAACACCTTGTTGGAATTCCAGCTCCTTTTCTTCTTGTTGCAAGGTGACATCATCTCGTAACACACCCCCTGTATCGTCAAGTGGCCGCCTATCGTCAAGTTTGGCCCAACCTCACACAATACACAGAGACCACTGTAATACGTACGGCTGCAGTCTAGCTTGTAAAGGTGGATCAGGTCTATAAACTTGTAGCAGGATGCCGCTCTGGTGGTTGAGCAGTGAGAACAGAGTGGATGAGCTGACCAATCAGAGCAAACTGGGCTCATTAAAATATGAACACTAAAAGTGAAGATAATAGGTTCTCTTTAGTAGAAGCAAGTTTGTATGCATTTCCTGTCCACAAATGTGTTGTTTGTGGCTGTTGGTGGACAAGCTGTACAGAATGTTGGGAGAAAGCAAAACTCGTTATATTGAACTGGTGTTAATTTACACCTGTACTACTGTAGTGGACTTGTTTTATTATTAAAAAAAAAGATTCAAAATTAGATTGTAAATACACTGCATAGCCACAAGTATTGACTCACCCCTCCAAATCCTTAATTTCAGGTGTTCCAATCACTTTCATGGCCACAGGTGTATAAAACCAAGCACCTAGTCATGCAGACTGCTTCTACACACATTATTGAAAGAATGGGTCGCTCTCAGAAGCTCAGTGAACTTCTGCATGGTACCAAGATAGGACGCCACCTGTGCAACAAGTCCAGTGGTGAAGTTTCCTCACTACTACATATTCCACAGTGGACTGTCTGTGGTGTTATAACAAAGTGGAAGTGATTGGAATGACAGCAACTCAGCCATGAAGTAGTAGCAACATAAAATGATAGAGCAGGTCAGCGGATGCTGAGGAGCATAGTGCACAGAGGTCACCAACTTTCTGCAGAGTCAATCACTACAGACCTCCAAACTTCATGTGGTCTTCAGATCAGCTCAAGAACAGAGAGTACAGAGCTTCATGGAATGGGTTTTCATGGCCGAGCTGCATCCAAGCCTTACATCACCAGGCGCAATGCAAAACGTCGAATGCGGTGCTTAAAGCACGCCAACACTGGACTCTAGTGTTCTTTGGAGTGATGATTCATGCTTTTCTGTCTGGTAATCCGATGGACGAGTCTGGGTTTGGCAGTTGCCGGAGAACAGTACTTGTCTGACTGCATTGTGCTGAAAGTAAAGTTTGGTGGAGGGGGGATTATGATGTGGGGTTGTTTTTCAGGAGGTGGGCTCGGACCCTTAGTTTCAGTGAAAGGAACTCTTAATGCTTCAGCAGACCAAGAGATTCTGTACAATTTCATGCTCCCAACTTTGTGGGGACAGCTTGGGGACGGCCCCTTCCTGTTCCAATGTTCCGGTCCTGAGTCATTACCTCAACCTGATAGAACACCTTTGTGATGAATTAGAGTGGAGACTGCGAGCCAGACCTTCTCGTCCAACATCAGTGTCTGACCTCACCTTAAATGGTCTTCTGGAAGAACAGTCAAACATTTCCATAAACACACTCCTAAACCGTGTGGAGAGACTTCCCAGAGGAGTTGAAGCTGTTATAGCTGCAAAGGTTGGGCTGACATCATATTAAACCCTATGGATTAAGAATGGGACGTCACTGAAGTTTGTATGTGTGTAAAGGGAAACGAGTAAATACTTTTGGCAATATAGTGTATGTGGTGGGCTGTGAGACCAGGGCTCTAAACTTTACAGCACCAGTTGATATAAAATATGCATTTTTTAAAACTTTAGGCAGCAGTTAATTATGAAACAACGACTTAATAGATCGTACAGTTTCTCCACGAATCTCCGTCTGTTCTTGATGGCTCGACTGTTTCTTTTTCTTAAACTCTTTTTCACCTGCCATTGTCTCCGTGTAACGTAGTGAGCATGTCACCAGGACCGTGTCACCCTGTCTCCCTCAACACTCTGGCTGTCAGACTGATGGATGTGCCACCAGGCTGTCTCCGAACACTCTCCCCATGTCAGCAAGCACTTTTCTGAAAGGCGATGGAGGAGACGTAACAGACATTGGCAGTAGATCCCCGCTGTGGCGCTCACTGTGCTGTTCCTGACCGCGGGGTTCTGCTCAAATGATCCATTTAAAGTTGCTCTTTTGTAAAAGTTTTGAACTGTAGTTAAAGTTTAGGGGCTCTTTTATTATTTACTCCAACGTTTCCCGTAATGAGAGCGGCGAGAGAGGCGAGGTGGGGAAAAAATAGTGGAGGGAAAATTCGCACCAAAATGTCACTGCGCTGAAGCTAATTCACATGTAGCCACAAATTGCTTTTAAAGGATTCTCTTTTTTTTGGGGGTGCTAAATTTGTTTTTTGGCTTTGAGAGTGGTCGTTGTGTTTTTAGTGTGTAACCCACGGATCTTAGTGTCGCTTTAATTAGTGGTTTTGCGGGATGCCGCACCACTTGTTGAGTGCTTCAGTGCTTTGTTCTTTTACGTTGGCTCTGTTTTTGTGGGTTTTCCCAGTTTTTTCCTACTTTACTGTTTTTTTTGGATGCGTATAGATTCTGCAATATTTTCTTAGGACTGATGTCGATGAGCTATATTAATGCATGCACACTTCTCTTGCCCTGCTCTGTTTCTCTTCCTTTGAGAGAATACATTTAATTCTGGATAATTGCCCACATTATTACTTGTGTCCCGGGAATAGCTTATTCATCTGCGGTGGAGAGTGCACATACTGATGCATCGCCAACAATCCGATGCATTGAGGATGCATATCGTCGATGTCCGAAGAAAAATAAATATCTCCAAAATAGCAAGTTTACACGAGAGAACAAAAACTGGCTTTACTTTCAATGTAAGTCTATGGAACCGAAATTGTTTCCAAGATAATTTGGAAACAATTGGTTTCCATTTATCATGAAACTTTCACACCATGTGAACGTCGGCCGCAATGTTCAAATGATGTAGAAGAATGAAAATTGGATGAAATATGGTAGAACTACTACTGTATACGATACTACTGATGCAATGCAATTACGGTACGCAGTAAGGCAAAAGCATATGAAGCTATGTATTCAGTATAGAACAGATTTAATGTATCTCTAAATGTATCTCTCTGTTTTGTCTTAAGCAGACATCCATTCATCCATTATCTTTATTAGCTTTATCCCACTAGTCGGCGCTGGAGCCAATCCCAGCATCATCAGGCTATATATATATATATATATATATATATATATATATATATATATATATATATATATATATATATATATGCCTCATATGCAATTTTCATGCAATTTACAAACAATATTGTCCATTTCACAATTAATGTAAGTGTATCAGAGCTCACCTACATGTTTAAATAGGGAGAAACGTTAACTGTAAATAATCGTGATGGAGATCAGAAGAAGAAAAGAAGACTTATCAAGTACTAAGCAACTAAACAAGACAACTAAAAGTTTGCAAATTGGTTTGGTGTTGGCTGAGATCAAATAGAAAAAAAAAATAGATTATACCAGATTATAACCGAATCCATGGTCCAGGAGTGTTGCTGCATTCGTTCCCATTGACACACTGACCTGTAGGCTGTATTGCTCACTGTGGCCTATACCTGCCTAATGCTCTACCCACGTGCAGGAAACCCAGCCACAGACTGTTTGGGTTGGGGTGAGTGACTGCTAGCATGATGCTGCCGCAGTAAAGAACAATGCTATATACAGTGGCTTTCTAGCATTACGCTGGATAAATAAAAATTATTATATACTTAGAGGCTATTTTTACCATCCAGTTTGCCATCTAACAAACTGGATGGTAAAAATGTGAAAAAGTACTAACACAAATAGGTTTTTATGTCTGAATGCACTGTTCCAGGACTTTCTAGACCAGGGGTATTTAATTAGAGTCAGTAAGGTCCAGTTAGAGGAGATTTCCTCAGGCCAAGGTCCAGACCGTCATCATTTCTAACTTGTGTTCTGATTCAGTGGAGTATCCTGTTTACTGAAGTAGCCTAGTATCAGCATCTTATACCATCAGCTACTGAAACACCAACACATCACACATACCGTTGAGTATATTTCAGTATATTTACTGTTTACATGCTGAACTTAATAAATGCTTTTTTTCATAACTGTAAGTAAAAACATAGGCTACATTTAAAATGCTTTTGAAAAAAGTAAATCTTGAGGTGCTTATTTAAAAAAAAAAGTAAATAAAATCTTTAGTCTTGTTAACTGAGTTTCACATCTAAACAGTTATCTCTCTCTTGTATTTCTCCACACTTTCTCTTGTTTAGTGAGAAAACTGAGCTCCTGGTCATTCAGCCAGGACTTTAACCTGTGCTGAAATTGTGTTAGGACCACTCTCACACTTACATAAGATATCCGGAACGTTCTGTGTGGAGTGTGCATGTTATCCCCGTGCTTGATTGAGTTTCTTCCGGGTACTCCAGTTTTCTTTCCACAGTCCAAACACATGCATGTTAGGTTGATCACTCACACTAAACTGCCTGTTGGTGTGAGTGTGTGTTGGCCATGTGATGGACTGGAGAACTGTCCATGGTGTACCCCACCTTGGCCTGATGATGCTGGGATTGGCTCCAGCCCCCTTGTGAACCTGACTAGAGGGATAAAGCAGAAGATAATGGATGGATGGATATGAGATACGTGGCTGCTGTTAAGTAGCGCCATGGTCTCAGAACATATGAGATGTGTTGGTGTGGAGATGTCTGTGGGAAATATAAAGATCTCTGTCTCGGTCCATTCCTGGTTGAAAAGACATTTTTCGCCATTGACTTTTCTTTTTTTA
>CM038706.1:45344934-45469934 GCA_021613375.1 Megaleporinus macrocephalus
TTCTCTTCATCACGATGAGCCATACACACACTACAGTAGGTCAGATCTCGACTGCAGACAGGCTAGTCAAGCAGACATACTCAGTGTGTACCAAGTCATGGTTCTAGTCAAGGGTGTAGAATTAGCATGGATGGAAGTGACGTGTCCCCACCAATATCCAGCGATTATTGAATTGTCCCCATCAATAATTTGATCCCCTTCAAACAAAACCTCAATCTGTCAACGTCTGATTAGCCTAGAGACACATATGGTAAGTATGATTGGCTGTGCCTTCCCCTGCTGTCACGTGAGACTGTAAGGAAAGCTTTCCAGTCATATGGGACTCACTGAGTAAGACCCAGGTGCAGCGTGAGAGACACATGGGTGTGAAAAGCGAGTGAGGATGGCAGCAAAGAAGAAGAAGGTGGGCATACAGAGCTATTTTTTAAAGAACCGTGTTTTTTAAAGTCACTTGAAGTCTAGTTCACTAATGAAATGAGTCCATCATAATATTGTCAATGGCGATGCTAGGCTTTGTTGCACAGCATCTCTAGCTCTGAATAACAAGCAGAGTTTCATACTTTTATTAATGCTAATGTATCAGTTGCACTATGGCTGAACTACTGTTGATAAGTCTTTAGATGCATGGCGCAGTGGTATTGCGGGGTAGATTCATAGGTTCACACCAATGTTTAGAGCAAATCTACGCTCTTGGTTCTAGCACATGCAGAATGAGGCCTGCTGAGATGAACATGGATATTTTTAGATATTTATAATATACACCTTCATGTCATTGATCCCTTCACACATACAAGTAACACATGCCACCTAATCATGACAGATGTTGGATTTGTGCCTTTCGCTGATAAAAGTCTGGTCCCTTTCGTCCGGAACTACATGCTCTGGCTCAGAGAAGTCGACCTTCTTCTTCAGTTTTTGATGCGTTGCCGGTTCCTGTTAAGTGACAATGGTTTTTCGTAGCACTCCCGAGTCCATGTAGCTGTGCTTAACACAGTAGAATGACAGCTTCTCATGCAAGGGCATCTGAGGCCTCAGAGGTAAAGACCATATTGGAGATATGGCGTTGGACAATTTTTCATTGGACAGTGACGTTCACTCTTGGCCAGAAAGTTGGGTATATATTGTCCAATGAAAAATGGGTATCTCTAAAATAGCAACTTTACAGAAGAGGACAAAAACCTTTCGTTTAAATCAATGGAACCAGAAGTTTTTCCAAGTTATGCTGGGGCATTTCTATTGGTCCATTCCTCGTGACATTCTTACACAACGTAAACGGCAGCTACTGCGTTCAAACCGAGTGGAAAAATGATAATCAATAAAAATGGAGATACATATTTTTCTTAGGCTGCAACCAGGGCTGGACTGGTAATCTGGCGTACCCGGTGGGCTGACAGTCCTCAGGGGCCAATACTGTTGGATTTTTTCCCCTTTTTTTAACGCTTTTTTTTTAAGAGACCGGCCCACAAATTACAGGGGGGCGGCCCATTGGCCTATCTTCAATATAGACAGTGGACTGAACCAATCAGGATATAGGACGAAAGCGGCCCCACCCTTTCTCTACGTGGTCTGCTGTAACTCCTGCTAGTTTTAGTGTCGAGCGTGCGTTACAGGAGAGGCAATATTGGGAAACCGAAGCGGCAGAAAGGAGGTGTGGAGAAGTTACGTGTGAAAAGATTGAAGAGTGTTACTGTAGATGCTGCAAACTGTGCTAAGATCACAGACATGTTCACTGCTGTAGCCTCCACGTCCTCTGTGATAGCAGAGCTCCAGCAACAGCAGGTTGTAGCAGCGGGCAGCGGGCATCGCCTTTTGGCAGGGAACCCGAGGGACAGACTGAGCGGGAGAGTGTAGTACGTAAGCAGGTAGTAACGTTAGGATAACACAGAGACTTTGAGGTGACGGAGGTAACGTTAAAATAGTAAACAGTCATAGCTGAGAAGTGTTGGATTTAGATATTTTTAGATATTTAGGCTAAAGGTGTGTTGAAAGGCTGTACAGTAGTTTGAACTTGTAGCCTCTATGTTGCGGTTCAACATGTTTTAAAAACACTTAAACAAGTGAAATAACAGATCTTAAAACTGATAAATGATAAGTAAACGCTTTGCAGTTTAAGCTTTACTAAAGTAAGTGTATAAAAGTATTATTAACAAATGTTAAATGCTGATGTGTTGCATGAGTTCACAAAGCAGCCCTGCCTGTTTTTAGCCTGATCTAAATCCATGTTATAGCTTTTTAAAGGAGGGAGCAGCTTTTAACCTAAAGAATTAGAACTGAGCTGCTATACTAGGGAAATTCAGTAAATACATATGAGTAGACAAAAGTTCTAGAACTACAGTAATATACTTATTTGTTTTCCACAATGGTTATTTGATAGGCTTCTAAAGTAATGATTCACTGTAAATTTCTAATAAGGCTAAAGTTTTTTTTAATATGATGCTCTTATTATTTAAAAATTATTATATGATAACAGTAAAATACATTCTTTCGCGGAACACATACATAAATTACTGGTCAGCTGTGCTCCGCTAATTATGACGGGCCGGTTTAAGCCAAAAATGCCAGGGCCGATTTTCAACAATATATATGTTGCTCTTGTGCATTTTCTTGCGTATAAAAGAGGAAAAAAAAAACTTTTCATCTGTCGTTTTGAAATGTTTATAAGCTATACGATCACAGGTATGTTGCAGTAATGTGAAAAGTATTCTAAGTACTGCTAAGAAAAGTTTAGACGAGTGAGAACTGTGAGAACTGCAGCCTCCTGTTGCTCGTGAGAAGATTAATACAGAATAAACAGAGTGGAAAGCGAGCCCTTGTGTTTGACTGGGGCTGTGAACGGCCAGTGGGCGTTACATCAGCTTAACTTGCTTTGGTGGGCTCTCCTTTTGTATCACAATCCCATCACCTGTCACCGAGTCACCTGCCTATTGTGGAAAGCGTCAAGGGTGGGGGGGCAAAACGACAGGACCCCGCTTTAAAGTCTTAACAGAAAATCCCAACAGTGAAAGATCTGGTGTAAACGACAGGTGAAGCAGAATCCACACTCCTGAACGGACGGTCCTCCTGCAGTGGTCCCTCATTAGCTTCAAAAGGCTCGTTTAGAGTATTTCCTTTGAAGAGTGATTTTTTGGAGTCGCTCGCTCGCCCCTCTCCGAGAGCTCCTCTAAGTGAGCAGGAAAAGTGGTTATAATTAAAGTGTGCTCATGCTCATCGCCCACTCCTCCAGCTAATTGGTGACATCGCAGTTCGTTTTAGCCCAATTACTCTCCTCCTCTCTATCTCTCTCTCTGTTGATTAGCAATCATCTCCCTTTCCTTCTCTCTCTCTTTTCTTTTTTTCTTTTTTTTATTTATCCTCCCGCTCAGGACGTTGGCCATCCGCAGAGCAGAGTGTCGTGAATGAACTCACCCTAATTCCACCAGGCCCAATCAACAGAGATGATTTTATTAGTGAGAGTCAGAGTACTGGGTGCTTACTTTTTTTTTTTTTTTACTGCGGCACATCGTTTAATGGAACTTTTCTCTCTTATCCTTATTAGTGAGAATGAATAAAAGGAACAGCCTCAGATCGCTCTGTCTATAGATGTACAGAGATATGCACAGCACTAAACCGAGAGAGGATTAAACACTCTCTTCAATGGTGCATTGTATCTAAAAATAATGAGGAGGTTGGTGTATTCAGGTGGCAGTGCTGTTAAATCTCTATGTCACGTTTACTTAATGACCTGCCAGATAAACAAGCACAGCGTTTACTTAACTAGTGTTAAACCATCAATCCAGCAGCGAAGGAGAGCAGTGGACAGTGGAGTGGTGCTGGTCATTGTCATGCCTCCCATCGCCACCCAGGATCCAGGGGGCGATAAGAGGCGTGTTAGAGATACAGCAGCACCGTTCCAACTCCACATTGTCCAGTGTGATTGTTTGATTAGGGCTTGTATACAAATATCAACAGATTCTGGAAAACAGATTTTTTCTGAGAGTGAATAGATTAGAAAAGTGCACGCCAATCTGACTGTCTGACCGGTTTGCAAACACTGATTCAGGGCAGACCCCCGACCACAACACGCACTCGTCTGTTTGTCGTTCTTTTTTTTCCCCCCATAGAGTCCTATTCTTTTTTTGGTCAAACCTCATGGTGTCTTCAGCCTCCAAACTGCCTGTACCCCAAGCAATAATCCACACACATACTGACGTGCACTCATCTATATGTCATTCATTCATCCCTCGTTCCTCCCATAGGGTCCCATTCATTATCGGCCGGTTGCAAATATGCTTTCGTTCAACCTACAGCCACCAAACTACCTGTACTCACTCAGGACACACCCCCAACTTCTCACTCACAGACATACTGACCAATACTCCTCTATTTGTCGTTTATGCACAACCATCCTGCGTTTCCTTCAGGAAATGCACTTTTCTAGTTTTGTTTTGAACTTTGAATTTAACTATGAATTACTCTAAATGGATTGGCCTAAAGGTAGGGCTGTGGCTTTTAAAGGAAGAGGCACTTAGAGCAAAGAAGGAGTCTATGCAGGGACATTGTAAAGGAAAGTCAAATGTGCTGGTAATTATTATTATTTTTATTTTTTTATTTTTTTGTGGATGTCCTGTGAAAAAGCTTGTTTTTTTTGTAGCAGGCCTTCTAAGGCAGCTTCTTTTCTACTTAGTATTCATTTCCTCTTTCATTCCTTTCATTTCCTCTTATTCCCTGTAAATATTTGCATATTCGAAAGCAGAAAAAAGGAAAAGACTTTCACCGGACACTGCTACATAGAAAAATTTCTGTCAACCTGGTTTCTTTTTCAACTAATACATAAAGTCATATGGAAACAAGTGCACCTGTTCTATCACTAACACTAATAATTAATGTTCTGCAGCTTTGGCTGGTATAGAGAAAAAGACACATGCAAACGTGTGTCTTTGCACAAGTGTCTGCAAGTTGCGTGCTTGCTTGTACAAATGCGTGAGTGTAAGTATGTGTGTACCGAGCTCCGCTCACTGTTTGTCTATCGATTCCGTAGTCTCTGTGGTCGGTGGCCCGTTCGCTCTGCTGGTACAGGTACATTGACTCTCTCCTTAAATCTTTACTCAGACTGAGATCATAACCTGCACCGATCAATAACCCAGATGAGTTCATGCTAGCCATGTACCCTCACAAACAGAATCACACTCGCACGCTTCAGGACACACTCGCCTGCATTAATATTACATTACACACGCTCAGACATTAAGACTAGCGTATCTGAATACAGATGACAGCGAGTTGGAGTCATACCGACAGTAAGAGCCTGACTCTCACAAGTCGTATAGTCAGACACTGTATGGTGTAAAGATTCACTGCATAGCAGTCTTGGAAATATCACCCAAGTCTGAGACCACACTTTATTTATTTATTTTCTATGCTATGTACGAGCTATTCATTTTTCAGGAGATCTTTCTGAGGACGTCAGATACAGTTCCTTACAGAAAAAGTAAGTAAACCCTTTAGTTACCTGGATTTCTGCACTGATTACTAATAAAATCTACTGTGATCAGCATCTAAGTCACAATTCTATACTAACACAATCTAACAGAACCAATAACACATTAATAGAGCATACTGTGTTTCGCTGTTGGTTTGCTGTGTGTTTGCTGTTTTACTGTGTGTTTGTTGTGTTTCACTGTGTGTTTGTTGTGTTTCATTGTGTGTTTGCTGTGTGTTTGCTGTGTTTTACTTTGTGTGTGTTGTGTTTCACTGTGTGTTTGTTGTGTTTCACTGTGTGTTTGCGATGTGTTTTTGTGTGGTTCGCTGTGTGTTTGCTGTGTTTCGCTGTGTTTCACTGTGTGTTTTTGTGTGTTTCACTGTGTGTTTTTGTGTGTTTCACTGTGTGTTTGTTGTGTTTCACTGTGTGTTTGTGTAGTGTTTTGCTGTGTGGTTCGCTGTGTGTTTGCTGTGTTTCGCTGTGTTTCACTGTGTGTTTTTGTGTGTTTCACTGTGTTTTTGTGTGTTTCACTGTGTGTTTTTGTGTGTTTCACTGTGTGTTTGCTGTGTTTTGCTGTTGGTTCGCTGTGTGTTTGCTGTGTTTCGCTGTGTTTCACTGTGTGTTTTTGTGTGTTTCACTGTGTGTTTTTTGTGTATTTCACTGTGTTTCACTGTGTGTTTTTGTGTATTTCACTGTGTGTTTGCTGTGTGTTTTTGTGTGTTTCGCTGTGTGTTTACTGTGTTTCACTGTTAGTTTGCTGTGTTTCGCTGTGTGTTTGCTGTGTTTTGCTGTGATTGCTGTGTGTTTTTGTGTGTTTCACTGTGTGTTTTTGTGTGTTTCACTGTGTTTTTGTGTATTTCACTGTGTGTTTCACTGTGTGTTTTTGTGTATTTCACTGTGTGTTTCACTGTGTGTTTTTGTGTATTTCACTGTGTGTTTCACTGTGTGTTTTTGTGTATTTCACTGTGTGTTTCACTGTGTGTTTTTGTGTATTTCACTGTGTGTTTGCTGTGTGTTTTTGTGTGTTTACTGTGTTTCACCGTTAGTTTGCTGTGTTTCGCTGTGTGTTTGCTGTGTTTTGCTGTGATTGCTGTGTGTTTCACTGTGTGTTTTGTGTGTTTCGCTGTGTGTTTGCTGATTAGTTTGTGTGTGTATTTTGCTATTTGTTCTGCTTGTTTTCCTGTTTCCCATTGCCTGTTGCCTGTTACCGTCAAACTCCGAATCCTCATCTGTGTGTGTATCCGCCTCTCCAGTCTCCACCAGCATTACACTCACACTCACTGACAAATCTGTCCTGTTGGTGTGAACCGACTTTCAGAAGAGCTCAGAAAACATGTTATACTCTCATGAAGCTTGAAAAGACTACAAAAGCTTTGCTAAACGCCTGGGTGTCACCGACTGTTGCTACTCTCCCTAGGAGTGGCTGTCCTCTTAAAATCACCACAAGATCACAACAACTGGCTCATGAAAGAGGTGAGAAAGAACCCAAGGTTAACCTTTAAAAGACTCTACTAACTGCTAAACACTTGTATTCACTGTTAGAAAAAAACTGAAGAAGTCCAAAAGAAACCTGGATGTTCTCCAGTGCTTCTTTAAAAACATTTTGTGGACGGATGAAACCAAGGTGCAACTTTTTTTTAGCACAAAACTGTTTAGAAGAAAAAAGCATGGTGGAGGGAGTGTCATGGTTTGTGGCTGCTTTGCTGCCTCAGGGTCTGGGTGCCTCATCAAGGGAATGATGATTTAAAAGGTGCATCAAAACGTTTTACAGAAGAATGTGAATTGAAGAAAGAGAAGATGTTCCTGGCCTTAAGCGGAAGAGACGTTGGGCAATCCAGCAAGACAATGACCCAAAACACACAAGTAACTCAACTAAAGAACGGTTAAAAGGGAAAAAGTCTTGAGTCCTAACATTAAACCTATTGAGATGCTGTGGTAGGACCTGAATAGGGTTATGCAAGCAAGGCATCCCAGAAACATTGAGGAACTGAATCTCGTTTGCAGAGAAGAATCGTCCAAAATGTAAATCTTATTTGCAGGAAAAGTTTAGTGAAGGTGATTTTCAAGGGTTCACTTACTTTTTCTAGCCTGCACTGTGGATGTTCTTCAATTTCCTCAATAAAGAAATGAACAAACTGTTTGTGTTATTCGTTTGATTAGATTGCAGGGATGTAACAATGCATCGTGAGAGTTAATAATCAATGCAGATGTGCCACAACTGAAATCGATTGAGATGTAAAATAAATCACTAGCCTTTTGAAACAGCAGAGGGCGCTGGCGCGGTCTATCTACCTCGCTTGTTTGACGCCAGTACATCACGTTAGTTGAATGTACAGCATCACATCAGTGTCCCATCGCTAATCTTTTTCCAGTATTTTGGAGACTTGAAAAAAAGATGTACTTGTTTGTTTGTTGTTTGTTTTAATTGCTTGGCATAGAAAATAAAACAATAACAATTTGCGGCGAGATCTTCTGTTGTGACAGTCGTGCAGCACATACGCATGCGGAGACGGAAGAGGCCCCGGCGCAGCACGTTACATCAGCTTTCACACTTCTCTCAGTTTAACATGGCTGTATACGCACTAATTGGCCTCTTCCTCGCCACATTAGCACGTAAGCCATCTTGTTAGGGATTAATTGCTCTCATCGTTAATAGATTTGATCGAGATTCTAAGTGTTTTGCTGGCCCTTTAACGTGAACTGCATGGGACCTCGTTTATATCAGCCAATTTCGCTGCAATCATTTAGTGTTATTGACATATTTAATGTAAAAAAATAGTCTCCCTCAAAAGAGCAAGCTCTTTCAGTGGACACCTCAAACAAGCTTCATCTGCTTTTCTACGTTAAAGTGATGTCTCTGCTCTGTTGCATTGATTTTGATATGTAAGAATGTGATGTAACAATAGCCAACTTTTATTTCTTTTTGAGCAAACAGACACGTGAATAGGAATATACTCCACCTTCAGTGGCCTTTTATCGTTATTATCAAAAGTTAAGGTTGCTGTCTAAAGAAATTTTTGATGGTTTTTAGTTTTCTGCATAATTTGAACACCACAGCTGCCGTATACACTGTGTGGAAATCTAGCGATGAATGGACCAATAGAAACACTCCAAAATGGCTGGGAAAAAAAATCTGGTTCCATTGACTTGCATTGAAAGTAAAGACGGTTTTTGTCCTCTCCTGTAAAGTTGTTATTTTGGGGATGCTTGTTTTTCTTCGGACAGAGATGATATGGTCCTTTTACAACCGATGATGTCACAAAGCAGCATCACAGAAAATCCAGGGGCGACAACTCCCCTCCAGTGTTAATTCTGACAACAAATTTTGATTAAGTTTTAGTCTAGTTTTAGTCGACTAATTATCATAAGAATATGGTCTAGACTAAATCTAGTTTAGTGAAGGTGAAGGTGATATTCAAGGGTTCACTTACTTTTTCTTGCTTGCGCTGTGGATGTTCTTCAATGTCCTCAATAAAGAAATGAACAAACTGTTTGTGTTATTCGTTTGATTAGATTGCAGGGATGTAACAATGCATCGCGAGAGTTAATAATCAATGCAGATGTGCCACGACTGCAATCGATTGAGATGTAAAAGAAATCTACAGTCGCTTCAGTCGAATAAAATATAAAGGGTGTAAGATGTAAATGTTTTTTCTTCAGTTCCCTTCAGTTATTATATACTTACACAAAATGTAACATTTATTAACCAGTTATGGAATATTATTCATGTTTGACACACCAGTTCACACACAAACAGATTTAACAAACAACATCTGAGCTCCTCTGTAGCTACAAAGTAAATAAGAGAAAACTGTTATTTTATCCTCGTATCACCTTTTTATTTATTTTCTCTTATTTATTTAATAATTGTTACTAGTGCTGTCAGTCCAATTAAATTGCATGCTCTGTGGTTACCTAATCTACATTAATTGCATTTATCACTTTTTGCTATGAAAATATTTTTAATTGTGCAATTCAAATAAATTTTAGCACAACAGTAAATCAATAAATGAAAAACTGCCACATCTCCACGTCACAGTGTTCACTAGAGACACACTTTGCACATTACGTGCACTAATAAATTGTAAATAAAACTAGCTAATCTGTTTCGTTCACTTTCTAGTGTGTCACCTGCTTCCCACATACCTGATCAACTAATCTGATCATTAACACCACCTTACTGAGTTAATACAGCGTTTCACCGGCTTCCTACATACCTGATCAACTAATCTGATCATTAACACCACCTTACTGAGTTAATACAGCGCTTCACCTGCTTCCCACATACCTGATCAACTAATCTGACCATTAACACCACCTTACTGAGTTAATACAGCCCTTCACCTGCTTCCCACATACCTGATCAACTAATCTGATCATTAACACCACCTTACTGAGTTAATACAGCGCTTCACCTGCTTCCCACATACCTGATCAACTAATCTGATCATTAACACCACCTTACTGAGTTAATACAGCGTTTCACCTGCTTCCCACATACCTGATCAACTAATCTGATCATTAACACCACCTTACTGAGTTAATACAGCACTTCACCTGCTTCCCACATACCTGATCAACTAATCTGATCATTAAAACCACCTTACTGAGTTAATACAGCGCTTCACCTGCTTCCCACATACCTGATCAACTAATCTGATCATTAACACCACCTTACTGAGTTAATACAGCGCTTCACCTGCTTCCCACATACTTGATCCAACTAATCTGATCATTAACACCACCTTACTGAGTTAATACAGCGCTTCACCTGCTTCCCACATACCTGATCAACTAATCTGATCATTAACACCACCTTACTGAGTTAATACAGCACTTCACCTGCTTCCCACATACCTGATCAACTAATCTGATCATTAACACCACCTTACTGAGTTAATACAGCGCTTCACCTGCTTCCCACATACTTGATCCAACTAATCTGATCATTAACACCACCTTACTGAGTTAATACAGCGCTTCACCTGCTTCCCACATACCTGACCAACTAATCTGACCATTAACACCACCTTACTGAGTTAATACAGCGTTTCACCTGCTTCCCACATACCTGATCCAACTAATCTGATCATTAACACCACCTTACTGAGTTAATACAGTGCTTCACCTGCTTCCCACATACCTGATCAACTAATCTGATCATCAACACCACCTTACTGAGTTAATACAGCGCTTCACCTGCTTCCCACATACCTGATCAACTAATCTGATCATTAACACCACCTTACTGAGTTAATACAGCGCTTCACCTGCTTCCCACATACCTGACCAACTAATCTGACCATTAACACCACCTTACTGAGTTAATACAGCGCTTCACCTGCTTCCCACATACCTGATCAACTAATCTGATCATTAAAACCACCTTACTGAGTTAATACAGCGCTTCACCTGCTTCCCACATACCTGATCAACTAATCTGATCATTAACACCACCTTACTGAGTTAATACAGCGCTTCACCTGCTTCCCACATACCTGATCCACTAATCTGATCATTAACACCACCTTACTGAGTTAATACAGCGCTTCACCTGCTTCCCACATACCTGATCCAACTAATCTGATCATTAACACCACCTTACTGAGTTAATACAGCGCTTCACCTGCTTCCCACATACCTGATCAACTAATCTGATCATCAACACCACCTTACTGAGTTAATACAGCGCTTCACCTGCTTCCTACATACCTGATCCACTAATCTGACCATTAACACCACCTTACTGAGTTAATACAGCTCTTCACCTGCTTCCCACATACCTGATCCAACTAATCTGACCATTAACACCACCTTACTGAGTTAATACAGCGCTTCACCTGCTTCCCACATACTTGATCAACTAATCTGATCATTAAAACCACCTTACTGAGTTAATACAGCGCTTCACCTGCTTCCCACATACCTGATCAACTAATCAGATCATTAACACCACCTTACTGAGTTAATACAGTGCTTCACCTGCTTCTCACATACCTGATCAACTAATCTGATCATTAACACCACCTTACTGAGTTAATACAGCGCTTCACCTGCTTCCCACATACCTGATCAACTAATCTGATCATTAACACCACCTTACTGAGTTAATACAGCGCTTCACCTGCTTCCTACATACCTGATCAACTAATCTGATCATTAACACCACCTTACTGAGTTAATACAGCGCTTCACCGGCTTCCTACATACCTGATCAACTAATCTGATCATTAACACCACCTTACTGAGTTAATACAGCGCTTCACCGGCTTCCTACATACCTGATCAACTAATCTGATCATTAACACCACCTTACTGAGTTAATACAGCGCTTCACCTGCTTCCCACATACCTGATAAACTAATCTGATCATTAACACCACCTTACTGAGTTAATACAGCGCTTCACCTGCTTCCCACATACCTGATCAACTAATCTGATCATTAACACCACCTTACTGAGTTAATACAGCGCTTCACCTGCTTCCAACATACCTGATCAACTAATCTGAACATTAACACCACCTTACTGAGTTAATACAGCGCTTCACCTGCTTCCCACATACCTGATCAACTAATCTGACCATTAACACCACCTTACTGAGTTAATACAGCGCTTCACCTGCTTCCAACATACCTGATCAACTAATCTGAACATTAACACCACCTTACTGAGTTAATACAGCGCTTCACCTGCTTCCCACATACCTGATCCAACTAATCTGATCATTAACACTACCTTACTGAGTTAATACAGCGTTTACAGCAGGACACGCTCTGAACTGTACAGGGCTTTCAGGACTAGGATTAAGAAAGGCTAAGATAGCGTTAGCAGCGGTAAAGCTAGGTAACGGTGGTGCTGGAGGGCTGATGTCCAGTGTGGTGTGGTGATTGAACTCTCTTTCTCTCTGCTGACACTGTCTAGATAACTTAGTTCCATCATGAGTAGCGACAGTTTACAGGCTTGTATGGTCTTCCAAATAAAACCAAATAAAACTAAAATAGGTTCCTTGACGAAAACGAATTAACACTGCTCCCCTAAGAGCAAGAGGAAGAAACCTTGAGAGGAACCAGACCAAAAAAGGGGAAGCCATCCTCCTCAGTTCCACACCAGATAGCAAAACAAGTACAAATACGAATAAGATTGACTACTTTGTCTAGCAATGAATAAATATAGAGACAGAAAGGAGGAGCACTGTCCGGTTGGGGTCTAAGTGAGAACCAGCTCAGAGTTTGGTAACATAGGAGAACAACCGACTGATGAACTAGTGGAAGAAAACCTCACTGATTAAGCAAGCAAGTAGAATCTTTGGAGGTGCTACTGAATCATGCAGGCGAGGCATTTTCCACGAGGTACTGGACAGAAAGAAGCTCCATGATGGGAAATCTGGTCCAGAATGCAGGCAAACCCGGATACCTGCTCCAGGCTGACCGCACAGGATGGGCAGTTGTTGAGCTCAACAAACAGATATTAAGTTCTACCAGAAAGAGTCAACAGGTAAAGGAATGTAAACCAAGTGGACAATTGGAAGGTTAGTTATTGCAGGACATGAAGAAAGAGTCAGTCCTAGGTGGTGGTGGGGGAGGACGAGGGAGCAGCAGAGTGGGAGCCTAAGTTGAATCCTTTTAAAGACAGGTGGCAGCCTGTCATTGACTGGTTGGAGTAATGAATGAAAGAGTAACATAGCATTGTGGGGTCTTTCTGGCAGAACTCGGCTGAAGCTTTCATTTCTAGCACACGGAACAATCCGATTCCACATGCTGGTGCGTTTTGCATTGACCAACATGGACAAGTACTCCCAACTGCTCTGGAGGCAGATTCAATGTGTTGAAGAATACATAATGTTCTGTTGTGGGTAAAATGTTCTCTTAGAAGCATTCATCGAAGCCAAGACCCATTGAGGGGCCTAAATATTTAATAACGCCCATTTTGCCTCAAAACATCCCAAGGATCA
Organism: Megaleporinus macrocephalus; assembly: GCA_021613375.1. Lineage (NCBI taxonomy): Eukaryota > Metazoa > Chordata > Actinopteri > Characiformes > Anostomidae > Megaleporinus > Megaleporinus macrocephalus. The sequence continues at coordinate 45,358,347 of CM038706.1, forward strand.
TTACGTCTTGCCACTATTGTTAATTTCTCTGAAGACCCAAAGCTGTTCAGTTCTGGAACGTTTGCTGTTTCATTGCAGAGATGCTTGTTTTCTTGTGTGGTTATCGACTGTGTAAAAGCCGAGCACGGATGTAAAATGTCACGGTGGTTAAGAGGATCTATGAGCTTCACAAGGCTATACATTGTTACAGAAGCACAGGAGGCGTGTCTCTGTACGAGAATGTGCGACATGGACTGACAAGGGCCCAGACTTAGAGAGAGCTGTGTTTAGCAGGCGGTTGACATTGCCACAAGCATCCCTCGCCCCTCTAAGGCTGAAGTGCTGACACAGGACTTACAGTTCTTCAGGGCTGAGGGGACACTGTTCACCTATAAACAGTACTGTCCACCTTTAACTGTGTGCTTTTCTCAGTCAAACATGTCTAAGGGTGTGTCTCAAACCCTAGTGAGTGTCTAAGTAGGCTGTCTAGGTAGGCAGCTGTTTAAGTAGCAGCGTTCTCTCCTCATCTCTCCTCATAAAACAGATTACTGAGACGCTCTAGTTAGAGAGAGACTGCGTCACGGCTTGTTCCCGCCCACTGCAGCACGAGACTGGTGGTTTAGCTAGCTGCTAAGCTACCAGCCGGCTATCCAAAACATTAGCCCGAGGCTTAAAAATCTGCTAGCATAAATGCTAACGGCTCCAGTATAAAACAGCAAAATGGTCACCATTTTGCAGTTTTAAACTCGAGCCATTAGCATTTAATAGCATTCAAACACCTTCACTAATAGTTATAGTTAGTGCTGCAGTATTCTTGGTGAAATGATATAAATAACTAGAAAAGTGTATTTACTGAAGGAAACGCAGTGCGAGGAACGAGTGATGAATAAAAGACAAGTAGAGGAGTGTGGGTCAGTGTGTTGGGGGAGCTGTCCTGAGTGAGCACATACAGTTTGGTGGCAGTAGGTTAAACAAAACCATGATGTTTTTATGTGGGCTTGAAAATGAATGGGACTCTATGGGAGGAATGAGGGATGATTAATCGACAAATAGAGGAGTGTGTGTGGATATGTATGGATTAGTGCTTGGAGATCTGCCCTGAGTGAGTATGTGCGGTTTGGTGGCTGTACTTTGACTTAAGCCGAAATGTTTAGCTGCACTCAAAAATGGATGGGACTCTATGGGGGGAAAGAAGAGGAATGAATAAAACTGCTTAAGCTGCGCAACCATACTGCATTTCCTACAAACACTAATCCACAGAGATACTGACCTGCACTCCTCTATTTGTCATTTATTCATCCCTTGTTCCTCACAGTTTCCCATTCATTTTCAGCCGAACCCAAACATTATGGTTTTGTTAAACCTACAGCAACCAAACTGCCTGTATACACTCAGAGCAGATCCCCAAACAAACACTGACCCGCACTCCTCTACTTGTTGTTTATTCATCCCTCCTTCCTTGCACTGCTTAAGCTAGACAGCAGTGTTCAGTTTCACCTCTTAGACTCTTCCACTCCAATATAAACAAATCTATGCTTATGGAGGTACAAGGTGTAAGTACGCCTGAGTGAACAAAGAAATGGGCTTCTAGTAACCACTTGGAAGGTCTGGTAGACCACCAACACTGTCTCCATCAGATAAACAGCACTTTCATCATTGTGAGAAGAGAACATCAAGCTCCACTCGTGCTTCCAATCCAAAAGCATTCACATCCATCCTTCCACTGTGAGAGGACAAATCAACACTGTGGACAGTTTGCAAAATACCTTCTGGGATTTGGGAGGTCCCACGTTGACAGGCTACTCCAGCATTGATTGGCTGCTAAGTAGCTTCAGTGGCAGCAAAATGTTTGGTTCAATCATTCTTCTTCTGGAGAGTTTGATTAGTAATATAGTCTCATAGATCCTACACATCTATCCAGTCTTTGCTCTAAGAGATGGCTGTCAATCCACTTTTCCACCAAACTCTTGAGAAAACTAGGCAAGTTTACAGATTTACAAAGGAAAGTTTTTCAGTGGTGTCCTGGGAATAGTTACAGTTTCACACTAAAGCCGTCCCTGAAACTGTACCTGAGCATCTATTTTTCATTAACAGTCAGCCTAACCCAAATGGGTTTATTTTCGGGGACCCCCAGATATTTTCTTTTGAGACATTCTTAATTAGGGGGTCCCGGACTCCCAAGACCCACTGTATTTTACACCTTAGCTATGTACCTGAAAGGATGTGTAGCTGTCAAGAAACTCTACTTAACTGAGAAACCCAGGCAACAATGGACTGACAAGCCATGAATGTGTTTAGGTTTACTGGCATCACAAGAAGTGGGAAATGCAACAAATTAAAAACTGACAATTATCCCAGCGGATGTCTCTAAAACACTCAAAGCAAGTTTCTTCTTTAATAGCGATTTGAAACAGACATTAAATGGTATTTTGTGCAGTTCTCTATGCTGCCTGTCAGAATAATGCGTCCCAGTCTGTTATAACTCTACATTATGAATATGTGTGTACTACAGTGTGGGCTACTATGCAGGTTTGTGGACAGTTCTTGCATCAGCTTTTCAAGAACATTCCCAGAACTTCCCATCCATGGGTTTGGTTTGTGCCCAAAGGTTGCTCACTGCAGTTAACCTGGAACAGGATCACATTATTAGCCATGTAAACTTGCATGTACTAGAAATTTCTCTTGGTAGACTTGGTGCAGACATACAGGGACAAATCAATCAATCAATCAGTAAATGAATAAATAACAGCTGCAGTCATCTCTGTAAGCATGGGTAAAAAAAGGTAATGAAAAAATGGTTAATTTCCATATTTCTCACTGAAGGAATGAAAATAATTGAAAAAAACAAAACCTGTTACAATTATTGGCACCTCTAGACCACCTGAGTGTCCAGGAACCCTTAAGCTGTATCAAATATATATATATATATATATATATATATATATATATATATATATCCACCCATGGATCCATTATCCGCTTTATCCCGGCAGTTGGGGTCATATTACACATATATATATATATATATATATATATATATATATATATATATATATATATATATATATATATATATATATATATATATATATATTTTCTACATTATTAACACAACTGTAAGATTTTATGATAAATTAATCAATGGAAATGCTTATTATTTTTGGTTTCATTGGTTTCATTGACTTACATTCTAAGGTAAAAATCCTATCAAATTGCAATTTGTCACACCTTGCGCCTCCACTGGTGAGTCTGCTTAGCCTCCGGACTACGTACCCCAGAACCCACCAGCTAATGACGTCACCATTGCGCGTCCGTCGGCAGCCAATAGAGCCCCATTGCCAGAATATTACCTGCACTTGTGCATGATCAGCTTGTGTATTTATATCGCCCTGCTCCCTCACTTCCTTGTGAGGTTTTGTTATTGTTAATCCGATTGCAGTGGTTTCTGTGTATTGACCTCCTGGTATTGACCTGTGCTTTGTTTTTTGGCTTCCATGTTTTGATCTTCCCTTTGGTGTATAATACCTCTCTTGGTTTTGACCTGCCTGTTTTTTGACCATTCCTCTGGTGTGCCCTATTAAAGTAACCTTCTTTGTTACTTCTACCTTCCACGTGCGTCAGTTCTGTCATCCAAGTCTGACACAATTTTGAAATTTTGGAGATTAATTTTTTTAGGACAGCAATGATATTTTCCAGGTATGGTCACATCAGCACTTCAGCTCAGTTTGTATATATATATATATATATATATATATATATATATACAAACTGAGCTGAAGTGCTGACGTGACCATACCTGGAAAATGACGTATATTTATTTTGCTCATATTTTTACTCAGGTTGTTTAATCCAATCTCCAATCTCATTAAGCATTCCATTTAAAACACAGTGCAGTTTGTTAAGGCTGTAGGAGTAAATCAAACAAGCCTCATTACAATATATATATATATATATATATATATATATATATATATATATATATATATATATATATATATATATATATTACTTTTCATAACTAATTTACATTATTTTCATTGGATGAGTTTAGGGTTCACGTGCCCCAAGCTTTTTGATGGTCCCCACTGCTTTCCCTTTTGATGGTCGCTGCTGTGGTTTGGAAAACAAAGCAGACCTGCTGGGCTTCTAGGAGGAGGGAGGTAAGCACTGACATCACTGCTTATATTTTAATATTAATATTAATATTAATATAATGAATAATTTACTTAATTAACTAAATGAAACGCTTCATGTGTCACTACAATAGTAAGATATATAAGATATTATAATAAAAGATATTATAATTTTCCTAGATTACACACTTATCCTACTTTCTCTGTTGTACAAATCTGTGTCGATCTGCAGAAATTAGTTTGTTTGCTGATGAGTGTTTTGCAGAAAAAACTGAAAAGTCTATCATTGTATTACAATATATATATTAGGGCTGCACCTAATGATTAATTTCTTAATCAATTAATCTAACAATTCTTTTTTCAATTAGTCGATTTGATAAATCTAATTACAAATTTTTAGATTATTCTATTTTTAGATTACTCTAATGTGAGTGTGTTAGGAATTAAGATTTATCTTATTTTGTCACGGATTTGTAACCAATGGATGATTTTTATATATATATAAATATAAAGAGAGAGAGAGAAAGTTAGTTGGGCTCGGGAGTAAGACTGTAGAGAATATGAATATTCCGAATTTTAGAGTGTGGCTGGAGACTCCGGCAGATCTAACTATAACAGCCTAAACTAAAAGGAGAACCAGAAGGTAACATGGACATGAGACCACCCTGAGACACTGGCCTCCCCCCACTTAACTATCAACAAACCTGTGTGATTGTGTGAAGTGGTGGAACAACTAAATATATATTATCATACTTTCAGCATGAAGTCCTCGTAACTTGTACACTGGTCGACTGTGCAAACATGAAACACACAAAGGGCCAACAAAGAAGTGTGCGGCGATCAAATGACCCCAGAAAGCAATAACATAACCGTAAGTATATTGAGCTTTAATCTGCCTCCTAAAAAGAAAAAAGCTTCGCTGCTTCTGAACGTTGTGAAAATGTCAGCAGCCTGCCAGGCAAATGGCCTTCTTTTAACGAGGCGAACGCCACGATAAACACCACCATTTTCCTTCATTACCCGTCCGCACAAACCAATTAATTCTGACAGCACCCCGCGCAAATGGGACGCTTTGTATCGCTGAAAGCCTTAACAGATGCCCCGCTCTTCCCTTTCTCTATCCTTTTGTCATTTAACAAGCAGCAACATACTGCCATAAAAACATACATGAAAACGGTGGGCTGGGAAGAGCGTTCGTAGAGCTTCCTCTTCTTCTTCTTCTTCTTTTCTATTTTTTTAAAATATACGATACAATAACGGACGCCGTCATTTATCCAAGAGCGTTGCTGTCTGTGGGAGTTTATGCTCGGGTACTTGCGCAGGAGTTAAAACCTTGTTTTTATGCCACTTTGCTGTCACAGTTGGTGTTTGGATCCTCATCAAATATGTGCTTGTGAAGCAGGCTCTCAGGGCATCCTGATAATGGAGCGGCTTTATCTAAACAAAGGAGCCACTGCTGCCTGTCTTATCTTCCGGGTAGCATTTTGATTAGAGGGAAACAATACAATAAGATTTGATATGAATCACTTCGGCTTACCAGCTGTAGGCGGAGTCATGCGTTTCGGGGGCCTGATCATTTGAAAGGCTCCCTTCGGACGGTAGCTGGAGCTAATTTGGTTGAAGCAGGCCGCGTCGTTCGGCTTCCTCAGAATTAAAATGAAGCTAAATAACTCAGACGGCGGAGCCACTTGTGTAGCAGAATGCTATATGATGTTCTCTGAAATGGTCTAGTGAACAGGCATTATTGTGTACAGGCATTATTGTGTGGGGCCACAGTAGCTGTGATGTGACTGAGACCAACTTCACAGGAAAAAAGAATAAACATTCTTGGAGCTGTTCTATTGGTTCATTCATCAAAACAGGGTTTTGTTTCCACAGCAGCAATACATAGGAATGGTGTTATGACCCCGGGTCCCAATAGCCATTCTTCTTGTTTGTTGGGCTGTGTGCAGGTCCATGATTGACCACTTGGGGGCACCTCACTGAATAAAAGATTATCAAGTGGCCATCTTGGGAGACTTTCAGGGTTCTCTCTCCTTTGATCTGACCCGGAAGAACTCCTGCCCGGTACTCTTCATTGCTCTTCACTTGTACATTTAGGGAAAGCTTTGTTAGGTTCTATAAAATCTCTATGGGACATAGGGGACGGGTGTCTTTTGTTTGCTTGTCTCTGTTTATTGTTGTAGGAGGTTTAGAGGTAGTTGTGTGTATTGATGTTTGTGTTTTCAGGTTTAGTTAGTTACTGTAGTTGTTTGGTTTATTATTTTGCCGTTTGCCCGTCCCTGAAGCTAGTGTCCCATCTTACTATTACCAATTAAACAGCGTCCTTTGTTTGGTCTGGCAGAGATCAGGGGAGAGAACCAGCTATACTGGGTCATAACAATGGGCAAAGTGAAATACGTTACTGTAATGTTTGTAGGAACCAATGGGAACCAGGAGGTCAGAAGAAAACGCCTAGGCAAAGGAACATGAACATGAACATGCGTCAAACAGTATAATAATAAATAATAATAAGGTGTGCTGTAACTTTTGCACAGGATAAATGTTCTAAACTGACCATCTAAGCATTTTTAAACTTGTACTGAATACTTTAGTCTGTACTAAGGCCTGATTCTGATTATCACTGGTTTGCTTGCACCATTGGCGTAGAAACTGGGGGTGCAATGGGACCTGTCCCACTCAATATCAGAAACAAGTAGATTTGTCCCACCCAAAAATTAAACCACCGTTTAAAACACTTTTATTTTAAAAGCGTATTATGGCAGTGTTTGTTGTTAGTAACTGGCTCTGGTTGTTAGGTGGTCTGGGTCGTTCACTTTGTTAAGACTTATGTTGAGACGCCAGTACAGAAATATCCTGCAGTCAGCAGCTTTACTGTCCCGAGCTCTCACCTCGCTGGAGCGTCAGGTAGCTCGCACCAGTGTTAAATACGAGGTCAGTGATGAGAGCAGTGAACAGCAATGATGACCCTATATACTATAATAAACAGGTTTATTATAATGTGTTGTTATGGTAACAGACTAGGAGGGTTTGGGTTAGCTAACGTTTATATTAACTTTAGTCAGAAAGCACTCTGAAACGTAAACTTACATTACTGGCCACGTCCCAAACTGCAGTCTGCTACTACACTAAATATAATAAATAAAATAGATAAATAAAATAGATAAATAAATAAATGAATAAATAAAAGGACTCCATCGTTAGAAGTGCTTTAAGTAGTGCAGTATGTAATGTTACAGAGGGCGCTGTTTGGAACACAGCCTTACTGTCTAACATTAATGTTAGTCTTGTTTAGTCAAGTAACCTTAACATGCATTTGTTTGTCATTTCACAGCAATATGCCACCACCGAAAATAATATAATAATAATGTTTTGGTTATATATGTATATGATCCAGACACTGCATGTATAATATAAAAGTTTTCTGACAGCAGTAGCATGTAATGTGAAATATCTTGTTTCGTTTGTAAAGTGATCTTTAATTTGATTTATCTAATAATAAACAGACGTACAGATAATGTTGTGTTTTGTTTATTTATTTATAATTTACTGTAATTCCACAAATGTTGCCCTACTTCACTATACCTACAGTGATTTACTACCTTACCTACAGTGGAATCAGCTTATAGGTAATATTTAGGGGATATGTTGGGCTTTGATTCATATTAGCAAATGTGTTAAATCCACTCCTACGCCCTTGGTTTGCACATACAAGAATTCCAACCAAACTGAGGATTCAAAATTGAATGTATTTCAATGTCACTTTCCTGCATCTAGGTCTGAAAAAAAACTCTGGTGTGAAAAGGCCTTCAGCCTAAACAGATAATAAGTGACATTTGTCCCAAAATAAAAGATCAAATTCTACATATCATGTGTCAACAGAAAAGCATGCATCTCCATTTTTGTCAATTTTATATCATTTGAATGTAGCAGCTGCTGCTTACATTGTGTAACAATTTCATAATGAATGGACCAATAGAAATGCTCCAAAATAGCTAGGAAACAATTCTGGTTCCATTGACTTACATTGAAAGTGAAGGCTGTTCTTGGTCTCTCCTGTAAAGTTGTCATTTTGGAGATCTTTGGATAGTTATGATAAATTCTGTTACTAATAATTGAATAAAGCAAAAAGAATAAGAATACGACTTTGCAAAGCTAAGAGTCCACATATAAGGGTAATATTGTCTAGCTCATCATGCTTCTAACCTCAATGCCTCATTTTTCACATGTATATAAACCGTAACACATTATATTAACTGAACAGCATTACAGTCAGTAATAGGAACTAAAGTCAACATAATATGTTAAACAGACATACAAATCAATTGAGATGCACCGTATGTTATGCTCATATTCATATAAAATAGACACCAATAACTATTGGCTTTTCACTAGTCTATTAGAGAAACAAATCATGAACTCATATTGTCTTTCTCTATACGGTCATGTTGATGTTGGCCCAACCTTTGCAGCTATAACAGGTTCAACTCTTCTGGGTTTAGGAGTGTGGTTATGGGAATGTTTGACCATTCTTCCAGAAGCACATTAGTAAGATCAGACACTGATGTTGGACGAGAAGGTCTCCTCCGTGTCTTTATGAAGCTGCTTTGTGCACTATTGGGCAGTCATGTTGGAACAGGAAAGGGCCATCCCCAAACTGCTCCACAAAGTTGGGAGCATGAAATTGTCCAAAGTCTCTTGGTTTGCTGAAGCATTAAGAGTTCCTTTCACTGGAACTAAGGGGTCGAGCCCAACTCCTAAAAAACAACCCCACACCATAATCCCCCCTCCATCAAACTTTACACTCAGCTCAATGCAATCAGACAAGTACTGTTCTCCTGGCAACCACCAAACCCAGACTTGAATATGTATTATTGAGGATATTTAGTATTTCAGGACTGGACTTGTTGCACAGGTGGCATCTTATCATAGTACCATGCTGGAGTTCACTGAGCTCCCGAGAACGACCCATTCTTTCACTAATGTGTGTAGAACGCAAATTTTGCATCTAATAATGTAAATTGTCTTTGAACTTGTGCCTAATTAGTTTGTTTTATATTGTTCATGAAGCTTATAAGTCATTTGTGTGCCATTAGTTATTAAGATGTGTGCATGCAAGTCATTTCACGGTGGAGGTACTGCATGTTCACACTTAATGACAGAATACAGATCAGTCACTCACACAAATGTGAACCGATTAAGATCTAATAGAAGCAAAAATGAAAATGGAGCAATGAGGCTTGTAATATGACCAAAGCCTGAATGTCTCAGTATGAACTGTGTATCGTGAAATTGTCTTAAAATTACATATTTAAGACCAAAAATAAAGATAGAATATTAAATAAATAGAATATTTTGTATATTCTATTTATTTTATATTCTATCTTTAGTCTTTGTTGTAACTATACTGTTTGGTCTTACCCTGTGCACTTGTGGAATAGCTTCTGGATGCCTTCAATTTCTCTCTGGGATCAATAAAGCATCCATCCATCCATCCATCCATCCATCCATCCATCCATCCATCCATCCATCCATCCATCCATCCATCCATCCATCCATCCATCCATCCATCCATCCATCCATCCATCCATCCATCCATCCATCCATCCATCCATCCATCCATCCATCCATCCATCCATCCATCCATCCATCCATCCATCCATCCATACATACATACATATATATTTGTGTTGTAGCTGCCAGCCTTGTAGCAGGGCAGACCTTTCTCATCCTATTTGTGTTTATATGTGTTTTTCTTTCTTTGTCTGAGTTGACGCTCTCACGCACATGCGTTCTCTCTTTTCCTCTCATCAACATGCCTACATTATTCATGATGACACTCTCATTTCACCCTTGCCTTCGGAGCTCTGTGTAGTACAGTGTGCTGGCAGTGTTGTATCCATCTATTTTTCATCCCACACAGCCACACAGGGGAGGGCTACAGTGTCCAGCAGTGATGATGTCAGGTTGTATAGACTACATCACTCTTACACTGGGCACGCAGCCCCGACTGGTAACCTGCAAGGGTTGAATTCCTCAGATGCTGCTGTCCAGCTGAGGGTTCGTATTCCGATCGTTATCGGTGCCATGTTCTATTTTTTTTATTGTATTTTTTTTTTTTCACTCCCTGAAGCCCATTTACAGCGTTTGTGTGGTTTCGTGTCCCACAAACGGACCATAATTTACTTTTACATGGTCGTTTTCCAGCCTGTCTTATCTCCTAGAAATAAACAGCCTGTTTTGTTGGTGGTATTAAAGAGGAATCTCACCCATTGTTCACGACATATCTGCATAATGAAATGGTTAAGAGATAAAGTAGGTAGACCGATGGTTTTGGATAATAAATATAATTCTGTTTGCATTTGTGTCTCCATCACTGTAAAGAAATCAGTGCATTGGATCTCTCAACCACTCTGCATGGCTGTTTACATCTCAACTAGTAAATTATACTAAAATCAAATCTGTGGAATTGTATAGAGGGTGCTTTATGCAGCACTCAGGACTGATTCTGGGCTCGATTGGGGGAAGGGCTCATTATCGCTGGTTTGTTCACACTAAAGTCAACATAATGTGTTATACAGACATATAAATCAGCTGTGATGCACCATATCTTATATTTATATTGGTATAAAGTAGACACCAGTAACTATCAAGCATTACTAGCCACCTAAAAAAGAAAAAAATATTAACTCATACTGTCTTTCTCTATATAGTCACATATTTTAAAAAAAAATAATAATAATAAAAAAAAATTTTGGACTGAGAGTCCTGATAACGTACCACTAACACACTGATCAGCTCTCGCTTCTCAGAGTCTGGCCATAAGAATAGTTGCACATCGTGACGTCAGTCTGTGGAGAGCTCTCTTCCTCTCAGCCAATCAAATGCAAGCATGATTATATGGTGTCTAGAAGCTGCAGCATCTAGAATCAGAATTTTCCGCTTCAAATATAATGTGAATATCTAATTAATGTACAATATTGGTAAAATTCTTTAAACCCAATAAATTATTAGGTAGATGTACCTGCCATCTCACTCGTGCTCAAAGTCTTTGTTTCCAGTAGCGGCTTGAAACCCCTTTCTTCCCCATGTCATCAGCTCATGCACACCTTACAAGATCAGTAGGTTGTGTTTAGTTATTTTGTATGTCAGTTCGACTTCCTGGCACGGTCTCAGGAAACATTTCTTATTCTTGTTAAGCAACAACACACAACAGACTCTCTGGGTGTGTCTCAAAACCCAGTGAGCTCCTACATAAGCAGCATTTTACGTCCTAGTATGCGCTCCCAACATGAAGACTGTCCCAATTCTTACATACCTTAAACATGCTGTCTACTGAGAAACCTTATTTAGACCTGATTTTAAGGAAGCATCGAACGCTTCTTCAGCCGCTAAGACAATCCCATGATGCAACACAGGCAGTGAAGTGGTTTTAAAAAGTTATTTTGATTCTCTCTGGAGTTTTAATGTGTTTCTTGGCATGTAATCACACAAAACTGTTTTTATTATCAACTCTGTAACGAGTCGTTAACCATTTAGCAGATTTATTCTTGAGCCATTAGCATTTATGCTATCTAGAAATTCCTCTCTCTATATTTATATATAGTGCAGTGTTCCCGGCCACTGCACACGACCGGTGGTTTAGCTGGTTGCTAAGCTACCGACAGGCAACCAAAACAATAGCCCGAGGCTTAAAAATCCGCTAGCATAAATGCTAATGGCTCGAGTATAAAACTGCTAAATGGTGAAGGACTCGTTACAGAGTCGATAATAAAAAACTGTTTTGTGTGATTATATGACCAGAAACACATTAAAACTCCAGTGAGAATCAAAATAACTCACATTTTAAAACCACTTCACTGCTCCTAGATTAGCACGCATTGCATCATGGGATTGTCTTAGCGGCTGAGGAAACGTTCGATGCTTCTTTAAAATCAGCTCTAAATAAGGTTCCTCAGTAGACAGCATGTTTAAGGTATGTAAGAATTGGGACAGTCTACATGTCGGGAGCGCATACTGTGATGTAAAATGTTGTCTATGTAGGAGCTCACTAGGTTTTAAGACAGACTCATGGTCTCAGTTGCACTATGTATGATATCAGTGTTGTGTCATACTTTATTAACTGTTTTAGGTTTGTTTTTGTGTCTGTTGGATCATTTAACTGTGAACAAGGACGGAAATGCAATACTTTGACTTTGGATTCCATTTTTCAGAAGTGTGATTTAAAACACGTGCAGGATTTCTGACTCAGGAAGGTGTTGCCGTGTTACGGGCAGATACTACCTGTAGCGTTAAGGTGACTTCTCATGGCGGAAGGGCAGAAACACCCATGGATTTTTCTCAGATCTGAAGTAAGAGAGGAATTTGATGTTGTGATCCCTCTCAAAGATGAAAGCTGTAAGTGCTCTTTATCTGGTGGGGTCAGTTTCGGTGGTCTAGCTCTTCCAGGATCCAGTTTTTTCTATGTAATATTTTTTCTCTTCTCAACAGCCTGACTATATAGCCTGAGTATATGCCTTCTCAGAAATATCTGAAAACTGAGTAATTTATAAATTACATGCAGTCAGGTCCATAAGTCTATGGACAGTGACACAATATAAATACTAAAAATTACAAAATATTAGCTTTTTCTAAAAAATATTAAATCATTTAAGTGCTTTGTGGTGGTGTACAGAGGTGTCCAAACACTTATTAACCTGACTGTATAAGTGACCCACAATTCTGTATTTAGTAAATATTAAAAAAATATTAAATATTTTTTTTAGTAAAAATACTAAATCATATTTAGTGTTAACATTCATATTTACATAAAAGCGCTCCTTCATTTTAAGTGATTGGTGGTGTACAGAGGTGTCCAAACACTTATAAACCAGACTGTACAAATGACCCCAAATTTAGAAAAACTAAAAAAACTCTAAATACTAATATTTAGTAAAAAATATTATTTATTATATATTATTAATATTAAACATTTAAGTGGTTTGTGGTGTACAGAGGCATCCGAATACTTATGAACCTGATTGTACAAATAACAATACAATACTACACTACAAAATAGTAGTATTTAATAAAATACTAAATCAAATGTAGTATTTATAAACACATATTTACATAAAAATGTCTCCTTCATGTTGAAGTGCTTTGTGCTGGTGTACAGAGGTGTCCAAATACTTATAAACCAGAATGTACAAATGACCCCAAATTTAGTATTCAGTGAATACAAAAAAAACACTAAATACTTACATTTAGTAAAAATATTAATTATAATTAAATATTAATAATATTAAACATTTAAGTGGTTTGTGGTGTACAGAGACATCTGAGTACTTATGAACCTGATAGTACAAATGTCCCAAAACTTAGTGTTTAGTAGATACCACAATACAAAATATTAGTATTTAATAAAATACTAAATCAAATGTAGTATTTAGAAACACATATCCACATAAAAATGTCTCCCTCATGTTGAAGTGCTTTGTGCTGGTGTACAGAGGTGTCCGAATACTTATGAACCTGACTGTACAAATGACCCAAATATTAGTATTTAGTAAAAACTAAGGAACACTAAATACTAGTATTTAATAAAATACTAAATCAAATGTAGTATTTATAAACACATATTTACATAAAAATGTCTCCCTCATGTTAAAGTATGTTTAAGTGCCTTGTGATGGTGTAAAGAGGCGTCCGAATACTTTTGAACCTAACTGTATGACCCAAAAAGAAAAGACTACATGTTTGCTGGTCAGATGAGTTGCTCTGTCAGGGTTGCCTCCCCGCAGTCGAGCCCTATAGAAACCTGAGACGGAGCCGATTCCCAGCACAGCTGCTCCTCTCCTCTGTCTCCTGCAGTCTGTCTCCACCTATTCCTCCTTCTAGACGTTTCCTGGTGGAGAGATGAAGGAGCGCTTATTGTCAGGCCTCATTGCTGACAGCGGCTAACTCGTGATTTGCCGAGGCTGGATCCTTTAAGCGCACTTAAGCGGCCCTTCATCATTCTCTCTCCGCAGCCATCAAGCGGGAAATTAACAATGCAAATCAATGGAGCTGAATGGTGTGTGTTTTATTATCCTCCCTCTCTGATGTATTTAGAGCATGAATGATTATTACAGAGATAGATTGCGGACGGACGGCGCCGCAGGCACTCAGGGAATCAGTCAATGTGCTCAAATGGCTCGAATTTATTATTATTTCATCCTTCTGCGCCGCTTTTTTGGGGGGAAAGTTTTCATTTCATTCCGCCGAATTTAATATCATTGCTCCCTGCCAGCCAAGCGGGAGCAGCATCTCTCTCTCTCCCCCCCTCTCTCTCTCTCTCTCTCTCTCTGTGGGTCCGGGAGACGGCGAGTAAGGGCTTTAAATAAAGCGTTTGTGTTATGCCCATGTAACCGCGTTATGTAATATGAGGTATTTTTGTAGGGAATACAAGCTGAGGGCAACAGTGAGCCACTCACGTCATGCGAGATTTTATTCTTGCTGAGGTGGAACGTTTGCGTCTGCGGCTCTTGGAGGTTGTGAGAACCGCTTTCTAGAAAAAAGGAGAAGAACTCTGTGAGGAAATGCAATTACTCGCCTTCAGCAACAAAATGAAGTTCCACGTTTTCACTCTCTGTCATGATTTCAATCCGGTACCGTGCGCGCAGAATTCCTGGTGGTATGAATTCCATATGGGATTGCCGTCTCAGGAGGAGGGGGCGGGGGTTATGGCTCTTCCCAGCGGTTAATTATGGATCATAACCAGGACTGTGGAAAACACATTTAGAACTGGGTTTATGATAATGACTTTCCCAACAATCATTTTTGGATATGAGATCAAACAATCACAGCCACTTTGAAATTCAAATGATGATGCACAAGACGTCTTGTACAGATGTCTTTGATTTGCCTAATAGGGTCTCCCCCCAGAAGACTCGGAGCCTTATCTTGACAACTAACCTCATTAAGTTTGGCTCTTGTCTTGCCAGAGATGTATAAATAACCAAAAAGGGCCTCGGTTATTTTCACTATTGCATGAGAGCTCGGTGCTCCTCTGTTCTATAATTCATATTGTTATCTAACACCTGCTATTAGCATGGTCTTCAGATGATCTCGGTCTGGAGGTCTGTGTATGATTATCGCTCTGGTGCACATGATGGTGGTACAATTCACGCAGGGTTGAAGAGTTAATATTAGAAAAACGTTTTTTGTGCATATCGGGGTTTATTAAATAAAGAATATGGTTTAAAGAGCTGCACAGAGATCAGAGAACATTTACTTACCTACAAAAGTGCACTTCCTGAAGGATGCAGAATGGTTGCGCAGCATAAGCAGTTTGACAACTGTTGCTAAGGTGTTGCTAGGCAGTTGCTACGAGATGCCATGTTGTTGGGCTGGGGTGTTGCTTGGTGGTTGCTAGGGTATCCCTACTGGTTGGTAGGCAGGTGCTAGGGTATCCCAGCTGGTTGCTAAGGTGTGGCTAGGCAGTTGTTTAGGTGTTGGTAAATGGTTGCTAGAGTATGCCAGCTGGTTGCTAGGGAGTTGCTAGGCAGTTGCTAAGGTGTTGGTAAGTGGTTACTAGGGTATCCCAGTTGGTTGCTTTGGAGTTGCTAGGCAGTTGCTAGGTTGTTGGTAAGTGGTTGCTAGGGTATCCCAGCTGGTTGATAGGGAGTTGCTAGGCAGTTGCTAGGGTGTCCCAGCTGGTTGCTATGCTGTTACTGCGCGGGTGCTAGGGTGTTGCTAGGTGGTTGCAAGGGTGCTTCGGCTGGTTGTTAGGGTGTTGCTATAGGCAGTTGCTATGGTATACCAGCTGGTTGCTGTGGTGTTGCTATGAGGTTGCTAAGATATTTCAGCTGGTTGCTGTGCTGTTGCTAGGCGGCTGCTATGGTATCCCAGCTGGTTGCTAAGGACGTCTGGAGGAGAAGGTAGTTCTTGAGTGGAAGGACGTCTGGAGGAGAAGGTAGTTCTTGAGTGGAAGGGCGTCTGGAGGAGAAGGTAGTTCTTGTGTAGAAGGGCGTCTGGAGGAGAAGTTAGTTCTTGAGTGGACGGACATCTGGAGGAGAAGGTAGTTCTAGAGTAGAAGGACGTCTGGAGGAGAAGGTAGTTCTTGAGTGGAAGGACGTCTGGAGGAGAAGGTAGTTCTTGAGTGGAAAGATGTCTGGAGGAGAAGGTAGTTCTAGAGTAGAAGGGCGTCTGGAGGAGAAGGTAGTTCTAGAGTAGAAGGGCGTCTGGAGGAGAAGGTAGTTCTAGAGTAGAAGGGCGTCTGGAGGAGAAGGTGGTTGTATCTCCTGCCTCGATAGCAGCTAATCTTTCAGCTACATAATATCTGGATCGCGTGCAGCATATGTTGTGATGTTGTGTTTGAATCTTTCTCTCGTAATGTCGTCTAAACTAGCTCCGGGCGAGCTCCTCCCCTTCATCTCCTTCAGGACCATGACGTAAGAGCTATAGAAGAAAAATGGGCTCTTTAAATGAGTCTTCAGGTTGAATCTGGAAGACCACTCTGGAAGATTAGTGGCCACTGCCGCTCATCACCTGTCCAGTTTTCCGCTCGCTAATCTGAGCGTCTGCCAGATGTTGTCTAATTTCATGATTAGACGGGCGCCTATTTTCAGTTGTTTGGGCGAGCCTCTGTCCTCTTGTAGTGAACCGCTATTAGATGCAAATGAACGGAAAGCAGGTTCCCTTTTTTACGCCTGTGTTGTGACATTAGGTGCGCCGTGTTGTGGGTGTGTGCGTATGACCTTTCAGCCGCAGTATGGTAATTAGAATAATCCCCTGTTACAAAAATTAATTATTTTTTAACAAGATTTTCTCCATCTAGTAATTTGCATATATTTCTGTTTCCCGTTGTATTCATTAAAACAGGGGGTCTGGATCAAATTTGCCCAACAATGAATAAAATTTTGTAAATATTCAAGTGAATGCTTTGTCTTATACTACTGCCTGACTGTTTCTGATAAGTGCCAAGTTCTGTCTGGTGTAAGTATTTAGTTGCGGGACGTTTGCGAAGAGTTAAGTTCATTGCGTGGGATTTGTCTTCGGAGAGGAATATGCAGATTTGTTCTGAAACATAAGGTCAGCATGAGCGTCTGCTGATACCTGCCATATGCTTGATTTCATAGTTGCATCCTTCACAGCAATGGGTTTGTGTTTCTGGTGACATTTCAACACATGAATGCCACAAATTACAACCATATATCCAACACCCATTTTTCCTTGAGGTGGAAATTCTTGGTTTACTTGTTGTCTCATTGCATTTCACTCAGTTGGACGTTGCTGACTCACCATTGGTAACCATCCTGGTCACTTGGTTTGTTCCAGACAAGAGCAAATAAGCAAGTTTAAATACTGGGGAAAGGAATTATAAACATGGTGTGAACACACATTGAGCTCTCTGGACTCCAGGGACGTCCACAAGTTTGAGTCTCTATTAGTATGGTCTTCAGATGATCTTCAGATCAGAGAACATTTACTTAACTACAAAAGTGCACTTTCTGAAGGATGCAGAATGGTTGCGCAGTATAAGCAGTTCGACAACTGTTGCTAAGGTGTTGCTAGCCAGTTGCTACGATATGCCAGGTTGTTGCTAGGGTGTTTCTTGGTGGTTGCTAAGGTATCCCTAATGGTTGTTAGGCAGATACTAGGGTATCCCAGCTGGCTGCTAAGGTGTTGCTAGGCAGTTGTTAGGGTGTTGGTAAGTGGTTATTAGGGCATTGAGCTCTCTGGACTCAAGGGATGTCCACAAGTTTGAGTCTCTATTAGCATGGTCTTCAGATGATCTCTGTCTTGAGGTGTTGCCCCCCCCCCCTTTGTTTATATTGAAATGCCCCTTTGTTTTCTGCCTTTAAGGTGGTACCAATCATCCCACCCATCTACTCTTTATCTCTTTATCATTTGGTCTCATCTTCATCCCCTTTAGCTCCTCCTTAAACTCCTTGGCTTGCCCCACATTCACCCCCTCCCCATTTGACCCTTTTCTGACTTCTACTTAAACCATGTCAGACTGGACTAGAGTTAGTGAGTTAGACTGAGTCAACGATGGACTAGACTGGACTTAAGACCCGACAGCTAACAGACTGGTTGTGATCGACTGAGCTGTACCCATACATTCCTGTGTGTGTCTATAAACTCAAGTCAATTCTAAAGGTCTTCTGACTTCTGATTCCTGAAGGCCCAAATCTCTAGAGTCTTTAGTCTCCGAGGTGTGAATCCAAGACAAGTCTTGAGTCACTGCAGTTGAACTCTAACTGAAGTCTCAGATCTGTGAGGTGAAAGTCAATCAATCAGCCTTTATTTGTGTTGCACTTTTTACAACCAGTGTTGTCTCAATGCAGCTTTACAGGAAAGCAGTTTAGGAAAAAAGAAGCAAATAGAAAGAAAAAAGAGTCCATGCATCATCATATAAACGTAAGTAAGGTTATCCAGGTCCAAGCCTCCCTAGAGGAAGCCAGAGGCGACAGTGGCTCCCTTGGTAAAAGGAAGAAACCTTGAGAGGAACCCAGGCTCAAGGGAGGAACCCGTCCTCCTCTGGTCGACCCCGGATGGAGAGAGAACGACCAGGCTAATGAGATTTTATGACAAGATACAACAAGAAGCTCGGCTTGAACATGTTTCATAAATATGCTAATTCAGGAGGTAGTGATGTAAATGTTTCTCGAAGGTTCTCTGTCGGAGTGAGAGATGGTGCCAGATGTTGGGGCTCTACTGTAGTAACTCCGGTCATGCAGGCTGACGAGCAGTAGAGCCCTGGTGACTTCTAGCAGATCTGATGACTTGCATGTGATGACTCAGGCAAACATCAAGAGAGAGTGTGAGTGAGAGAGAGGTTGAAGGAGAGACAGAAGATATAGGGAGAGAAAGCCAGAGACAAGGCCTCTGGCTTGCTCACAGGGGGACACATGCTGTGACTTGATGTTTTGATGTTTTCAGACTTCTGTAAAGCTGTTTTGTGACACCATTGTTGTAAAAGGTGCTATACAAATAAACCTGACTTGACTTAATTCATTTCCGTGTGCATGCCACTCACTTTCCCACAATCCCTCACGTATTTTTCACATATTTATTTCCGATCATGCGTGTGCATGCAGTGGACATGTACCGCTACAGGCTGGTCTGAGTTGTCTTCCTGGATATGAAGCAGTCAAGTCCTCAAGTGTCTGAAGTGCAAGTTCGAGACTCACATCCTGCTTTATGAATGCTTACTATATTATAAAGTCCCTCTATAGTTAGCCGTTAGAGACCAGAAGAAGATACACTTACAGTAGACAGTAGGGGAAAAAATACAGTATCAAATAGGGCTGGGTATTGTCACTGATTTCCCAGACCGATTCGATCCCGATTCACAAGGTCTCAATACAATTCGATTTCCGATTCGATTCAATTCAATTCAATATTCATTCATATTCCGATTCATTTAGGGATATTTCAGTTACAATAATATGTTTTGTTTGAATATGAAAAGAGATTTTCAGAGAACTAATGTGGTAAATGTACAAGGAACACTCAACCTACCATTACTAAAAACATTAGTGGGGGGCAGCGTTCAGGGGGGGCTGTAATGCTAATTTTAAAGATCGATCTCGGGTTTATACGAATCGATATCGGATTATTCAAATGAAGATCGATTTGACTCGAAAAATTGATTTTTTAACTCACCCCTAGTAACAAACATTACACTTGACAAAGATAAGCAGAGATGGTAAGGAAGTACAAATACTTTGTTACTGTACTTAAGTGCTTTTTTGGTATCTGTACTTTACTTGAGTATTTCTGTCACCTAATAATTTTTACTTTTACTCACTACATTTCAAAAGAAAAATCTGTACTTTTTACTCACTACATTCTGAAACAGACTCATTACTTTAGTTTCTACGATCTTTTATCTCCTTATTTATGTATTTTTTAATCAGGCAATTCTATTTAGGGTCCCAATGAAGCGCAATTTATAATCCTACTGGATGTGAAGGGGGGGGCTACTCTGACAGCTTTCAGGCCTCAGCAGTGGACGCTCGGAAAAGAAAACAAACAAACAAACAAGACACCTCTCAGCGAATAAGATGCCTATTGTGTCTCCCAAAGAAGCAAGAGCTCAGATACCCTGTTAAAGAAATTTGAGTTTATAAAGAAAATTATTTTTAAAGAAATACTTTTACTTTTATTACTTTTATTACTTTTGTACATTTGGGAGCATGTACTTTCAGACTTTTACTTGTGTAAAAAAATGTAGTCATACTTTTAATTGAGTATTTTTTTACTAGATTACTAGTACTTTTACTTAAGTAAGGAACTCAGGTACTTCTGCCATCTCATGCAGACAAGAACCGTTCTCCTGGCTGCCGCCAGATCCAGACTCATCCATCAGATTGCCAGGCAGAGAATGGTGATTCATCACCCCAGAGAACACGTCTCCACCGCTCTAGAGTCCAGTGTTGGCGTGCTTTACACCACTGCATCCACCGCTCTGCATTGTGCTTGGTGATGTAAGGCTTGGATGCAGCTGCTCAGCCATTGAAACCCTTTCCATGAAGCTCTCTACGCTCTGTTCTTGAGCTGATCTGAGGACCACATGAAGTTTGGAGGTCTGTAGTGATTGACTCTGTAGAAAGTTGGTGACCTCTGTGCACTATGCTCCTCGGCATCCACTGACCCGCTCTGTCATTGTATGTGTTCTACCACTTGGTGGCTGAGTTGCTGTCGTTTCCAATTACTTCCACTTTGTTCTAACACCACTGACAGTCCACGGTACCACGCTGGAGTTTACTGAGCTCCTGAGAGCGACCCATTCTTTCACTAATGTTTGTAGAAGCAGTCTGCATGACTAGGTGCTTGGCTTTATACACCTGTGGCCATGAAAGTGATTGGAACTCCTGAATTCAGATTTGGATAAGTGAGTGAACCTGTTTTTCCAGTCTTAAGCTGGCGAGCTGTAATGTGCTGGACCGAGAGACTGCAGTAAAAGTGCAGCAGTGGTTTGAGCAGATCCTCCTCCACCTTCTTGCAGCCCACAGAGTTTTGTCGTAAAGAGCAGACATGGTGTACTCAGTGTGATGGTGGATCTAAACTTGCTTTATGTTTTCTACTCTCTGCATTATAATTAGCTGCAGTTATTCATTTACCAGCCTGGGAGCTGTAAAGGGTGGGAGCCTGTTTTTGGGGGGAGGGGGCTTTCAACTTTGTTTATGTTAAGGAGGGTGGTTTGTTTGTGTTTTCATTTTCTTTCTTGCTAATGGCTTATTTAGTTTTCCAGGGAAGAGAGTTTGCTTTCTTTGGCTGAGGCCAGCCTCGAAGCCTTTTGCCATCAAAGTAAATACAAATTTTCTGTAGCTATTATTTTGCTGTAGCTACTATTATACATATTACACATACAGTCTGTTTTTGCATGTATAGGCTATATTATCCTAGTAGCATCCACACTTCAATGCAGCTCACGTAGCATTAACTGCAGTGATTCTCATTTTGCTCAGATTGTATTAATCTTATATAACTTGGGAAGCCGAGCATAAATTAATGAAGAACAATGGCCCAGCTGTAAGCTTTCCATCATGGAAAATAATTCCAAGTGTGCAGATTAGACTTTTTAAGGCATTTCTTTGAAAAATCCTCCTCAAATATAAAGATATGAAGATAAACAAAACAAAAGCAACATGCAATTTCCTCTACGCTGGCACGTCTACTCTTTTCAACTAATTAAACTAATTAAAAGTATATGCATATGGACTATGAGTCATCTGCTAGTGAGGGCCACAAGTAAGTCCGGGGCATCAGGTTCTATGAGTCTGTGCTTGGTAGGCCTGTAATGGAGAAAGCAAAATTAAATACTATTAAAAATTTTGAGAAATTCATTGTTTTTAACATTATAGGAAAATGCCAAATGGCCTTAACTTGTTAATTCTATTCAATAATGGATGCATCAATATATTAATATTAATGGTCCACAATTATTTGAGAGAAATTCTTATCACACTGACACACATTGAATTTGGCCAAAATTCCAAAACAAAGTATGACCAAACAAAGTATGGTGGTCACCCTTTAACTGCCCAAAATCCAGTGTGGGGGTAATAGATGGTAGTCTTTTGACACATGTATTGCAATAAGTCCAGATCCAGGCAATTGTTGGTTCCAAGCAGATGATTTGTACATTTTTTAACCAAACAAATAAATAAACAAGCAAACAAAGAAGAAACCAAATAAAAGTATCAAGTTCCTTTGTTCAACAAACACACTGCTCAAGTGCACCACATGGTCAAAGACTGTATGAGCTGGTATCAGTGCCCCCCTCTAGGACTGGAAGAACACTTTCTCTTAAATTTCCCAGGAACCTCCCTCTACCTGCAGAGCCAGCACAGTCTTAGAATGTTTAAATTAACAAACAAATGAAATATTATATATATATATATATATATATATATATATATATATATATATATATATATATATATATATATATATATATATATATATATATATATAAGGGATGCACCGATACCACTTTTTCCTTACCAATACTGATACCAGCTTTTCAGGTATCTGCCGATACCGAGTACCAATACTAATACCAACTCTGACTTAAATGCTCGATATATGGCTATAAATCCTGATATTTATTATGTGTTGTATTTTTTATGTCTTATCCTGAATAAGATATAATAACCTTGAAAGAACATCATTTACTGGTTGAGTAACTGCACATTTAAAAGTTTCAGAGCTATGAAAAAATAAAAATTGCCACAATGCAGAAACACACGCAGCCATTTAGTCAATAAGCTTCATGGTATCGGCGCTCTCCATTGCCGATACCGATACTGTGTATAAAGTGCCACAACGATTGCACCGATACGGTATCAGTGCAACACTAAAAAATATATATATATATATATATATATATGTGTGTGTATATATATCAATAAAATACTTACAGTATACTTACATATGTTTTGATCACAAGTTAGAACAACTAATTTCAGTACAATCAAATATGAAAATATTTCATTTACATGATATCTGCTATTGATTATAGTGCATTTTGTGAGAAAAAAAAATATTTCTCATTGTTAGTTGTTATATATAGTTTTCATATAATATGATATAATATAAACCCCACATGCTCACCTACAAGTTTGTTTGTCCTTTTAATCATACGACAGTAACAAAATGTGTGCATATATATAAAACGTGTGTGTATATGTCTACATTTAGGGATCGTAAGTGTCATTGCTGGTGATGCCGCAGCCATCCGTGCCTGAGAGTCCACGAGAGCATAATGGGCCCTCTGGGTTCTCTTCATCTCCGAACACAGTGCTAGCCAGTGTGGTCGTCTGTTAGCTGAAAGATTCAGGAACGTGTGGGTTTTGTGGGAAGTCGTTTGCTGCCATTGTGTGAAAGTGGATGTCTATTATACACCTAATGTACATGAACAGCGCTGGAAAGAGGAAATTCTTTGTTTGTACCTATAAAAATGTGTGTGCACCTGCAGCGCCCTGTGCATAGCTGTGCCCTGTGCTAACAGAGCTGTGTTATCAGCGGTGGGCGGGTCACTGTCTTTATCTTCAGAGGCTGGGTTATCCGTAAGGTCCCTCCAGCTTCAGAGGCATCTTAAACGGCGGCGGCAGTCTTCAAAGCAGCAGCAGAAAAGTCACACCTCTTGCTTCCAAGAACAAGACAAGGACATCTCTCTGGAGCTGCTCAGCATGGCAGCAATGATCTTTCCGCGTATGTGTGTGTGTGTGTGCACATTTTCATACTGCTTTCGTTGACTTATTTTTTTTTTCTGTGAGCGCCTGAGGCACACACCTTGTGTGTCGCTGTATCCCTCTGTAGAGGTGCAAAGATGTGATCTTCACTGTCATCGTGATGGATAGCTGTGGTTGACTTCTGACTTTGGCATCTGTTGAGAAATAAACAGTCATTTGCTGAAATCATCTCCACTGTAATCCATGCCAGGGGTCATACACATATTGCCAAAAGTATTCGCTCGTCTGTCTTCACACGCATATGACATCCTATTATGAATCCATAGGGTTTAATATGATGTTGGCCCAACCTTTGCAGCTATAACAGCTTCCTCTCTTCTGGGAAGGCTACACGGTTTAGGAGAGTGTTTATGGAAATGTTTGAGCGTTCTTCCAGAAGCACATTAGTGAGGTCAGACACTGATGTTGGACGAGAAGGCCTGGCTCACAGTCTCCGCTCTAATTCAGCCCAAAGGTGTTCTATCAGGTTGAGGTCAGGACTCTGTGCAGGCCAGTCAAGTTCTTCCACACCAAACTCACTCCTCCATGTCTTAATGAAGCTGCTTTATGCACTGGTGGGCAGTCATGTTGGAACAGGTCCCCAAACTGTTCCCACAAAGTTGGGAGCATGGAATTGTCCAGAATCTCTTCTGAAGCATTAAGAGTTCCTTTTACTAGAACTAAGGGGTCGAGCCCAACTCCTGAAAAAAACAACTACACACCAACAACTTCCACCAAACTTTACACTCGGCCCAAGGCAGTCAGACAAGTACCATTCTCCTGGTAACCGCCAAAACCAGACTCGAATATGTAGTAGCAAGGACATTTTCATGACTGGACTTGTTACACAGGTGGCGTCCTATCATGGTACCACGCTGGAGTTCACTGAGCTCCTGAGAGTGACCCAATCTTTCACTAATGTGTGTAGAAGCAGTCTGCATGACTAGATACTTGGTTTTATATACCTGTGGCCATGGAAGTGATTGGAACAACTGAATTCAGTGATTTGGATGGGTGGTGAGTGAATACAATACAGTTTATTTGATATCCGGAAATGTTGCCATTAGGGAAATTTGTATGTTTGTGTTTTGCTGTGATTATCATTTTCCATATCGTGCCTGGAAGGAGTTATTCACACTGGATTTGCTTGTGGTGAAGAAGTTTGTCCTTATGTCACCATTTCCCAAGCTGGAGTAGATTGTTTAGATTACACTGTGTGCCTTTACGTGCACTTAATAATCCGATAACTGCAGAAAATCAGATTTTCTCAGTAATCTGTTTACTGCGTTTACATGCACTTGAATAATCAGATAATGGGAAACTCTGGGTCTACATGAGTCGGACAGTAATCAGATTTCTGCTTTGCAACCAGCCAATACACTCACAGAATAGAAGTGATGTAAATATAAAACTTCGTGCCATGGCCATTATTTTCCACTTTACCTGAAGATGTAAGCATTTTATTTAAATCCTTCAGTTCATCAGTCGTGTACTTGATTTCAATGTTGATCTCACAGTTGATGTGTTAAACGAGCCTGATGACTGAGATAAAACCCAGCTCTCTTTATCACAAGTCTTAATTCTTTTAGGCCTCTGTGATATTATATGTTCACCAAGTTAACCATGATGTACATTCAATTTCCCACAGTGTGGTTTATATTTACAGTACTGTGCAAACATCTGTAACCCGACAACAAGATTTTTTCAAAGCTATTTGTCGAGGCAGCAAAATAAATCTCTAATACTAATATAAGTATATGTAAATAAATAAATAAATAAATAAATACTACATTAAGATTTTATGTGTAGCTTAGCTACACATCCAACCAATAGTGACCATCCAAGACCTATTTCATCTTATTAGTTCTTTACTGAATAACTAATATAATTATAACATCTTTAAGTAAATAAAGTACTTGTTGCATTTTACTGTATTTATGTTATTATATTAACTGTAATGGCACTTTGGGTGTTTACTAGTATAAGCACACTAACGTAAATCATTTTTAACCTAAACAGCTTTCTTGTTCCCAGTATGGGGTATATTGCAATATTAAGATTATGAATACTCTATTGACACTCAGAAACACAGTATCAATAATTATTTAATAGTTTACATGTAAAGATTGGTAGCAGACAGTGATTCATTTAGTGTTGCGTTTAAACCCCTGACTGCTAGATAGCAGGGTTGTAATCTTCAGCCATAAGATGCTTCCACTCCACCATGAACAAGTAGCGCAAGGGTGCACTGTGCATATGATGGTGTGTGTTTATACAAATTGAGATTTTAAAAATGCCAATATATTGTTTTTCTTACAGTGTCTTAATATATCACAGTGTTTAGATTTTTTTTTATTGTATGACGATATGTATGCCGGTTTTTGACAATAAACAGCCCAATTCGAATCGTCAAGACTTGCTTATCTTTTGCACATCATTAGTTTTTATGGATTTTATGGTTTTAAGCAGTCTCGCAATATATTATCCTGATCAAATTAAATGATCTTGGCTTCTGGGAACAAGTGCACTGCTACATATACATATTACATATAAAAACTATAAATGTGGACCAGTTATAGAGAGCATATATGTATAAAAGCCTATATGTAGCTGATTGGATGTCAGCCTGTAATGCCCTCTTATAAAAATCAATATTTTATTTAATTTTTTTATTTTAATATATATATATATATATATATATATATATATATACATTTTTTATATATATATTATATGTACTGAAGACTGAATGTTGTTGATTCATGTACCTAAATGCTTTATTTTGGCGAAAATCTTCCTTTTAGCCTTTTTAATGAGATTGCTTTCCTTTTTCATTTTATCTACAGTATCTACTACTTCACCAATCTCATAAAACCAAAACATTGTCATACATACCATGCCATCACACCCATGTTTATCAAATCAAACCTTTCATTCATTTAGGTTTTTTTATTTCTCCTATATCTGTTTATCCACTAAATAGGTCACGTTTCTATGTTTATTGTGCAGATTTTTTTCTCCACACTTCCGAAGTTCAGTCTTAGAAATTGGTTACACTTTCTGCTAAGACTCATTCAAATAATCCCAAACACAATGATTCAGTGATGTTGAGGTTCTGGACTCTGGGGTGGTCACCCCATTGTTCCGAGCAGCTTCTTTGTTTGATGTGTCTGTATCTCGTTTGCTTCTTGAACCGCTACACATCCATTTAGACCCAGAGCATTGAGGTGTCTTCTCACAGTGGAAGGATGTTCTTTAATGATCAGGACCTCCACAGGACCATCACAGAGCAGGTACTATTAGGGAATGACACTGACATGGTGGTGGTCTGTTAGTGTGTGTTGTGCTGTTGTGAGTGTCACTGCTGGACTGAGAATCGTCCACCAACCAAAACTATCCAGACAGCAGTGTCCTGTGGGCGGCGTCCTGTGACCACTGATGAAGAACTAGAGGAACACAAACTGTGCAGCAGCAGATCAGCTACTGTCTCTGACTTTACATCTACAAGGTGGACCAGCAAGTAGTAGGAGTGTTCAATAGAGTGGACAGTAAGTGGACACAGTGTCAGTGTCACTGCAGTGCTGAAAATAACCCACCACCCAAATAGTACCTGCTCTGTGGTGGTCCTGTGGATGTGGAAGATTTGAGATCTGCAAAGCATCCTGAAAGATTCAGGATTTAGGGGCTGCTTATCTGATGAAGCCAGGTTTTGGACTCTCCCAGGTCCTGCTTGCTCTTAGATGTTCCATTTCCTCTGTAGGTTACAGAAATATATAGAATTCCATTTATTCCCTTATTTCCCTTTGACTTTCACCTTCCGTACCCAAGTGGATTATCTGATCTAATCTGATCTAATATCTCCTGATCGTTTCCATTTGGTCTGGAAATGAAATAAATGAAGGTCTCAGTCTCTGACCCGGACGCTCTGTACGTCGTATAGACAGACGCTTTCTCGAATTGAGTCAGATGTCATTGTGTGCGGGTCAGGCTGCAGAGGGCAGCCTGCTCTTATTAGTTCTTACGGCCGCGTGGGAGCTCGGCAGCCGCCACTCGGCCTCTTCAGAAATGCTAATGAGACGAGCGCTTTGGTCACTTCACTCTTTAGTGTGGAGCTGTCAGATGTGGATGCGGGAAGGGATAATGATGTCTGGCAGCGATGGGACATTGAGCGTTGGACCCTCTCAGACAAGGCAGCCCGGGCTGTGATGGTAGGCGCGTTTGTGGGTTCTGAGAAGAAGTCATTAGAGAGCGTGTGGAGAAAGGAAAGTGGAGAAAGGAAGCGTAACGGCAGCGCGGCACCGAGCCCTCGTGTTTACCTTTGCTCTGCTCCAGTGTGAGATATGACTCCACGCTGGAGTTGTTTGCATCAGATTGCACCGTAGATCTAGCGATGCAGCCAAGACATCTGCGGCTGTTGCTGTGATGCTCCGTCTCCCTAAGTGACCTCTGGGCCTAATGAACATATCCCTGCACTTATTTCGCAAACATCCAATTTAGCATGCCGCGCTCTGAACCCCCCACCACACGTACACCCCCGACTGAGGCCGAGGCTTCTCGCTGATTAGCAGCCTGCTGTAGACCCGAGCATCTGGGGAGGGGAATAGTAGCACTCGCTGCTAAAATTACACCCGTTTGTTTAGCCCAGCAGATTGGAAGTATGAAAATGAGCCTCATTTCAATGAGCGCATGCTTCTGAGCATTGGGGTCAGCGTAGCGTCGGCTCCATACATAGCAAATGAAGTTTCCGTATTTATTTCCTCGCATCATTTCCATAATGCTTGGAAGTTTTCTTGGTGTGCGGCTGGTTTTACAACCCCACACTCAGCCACACTACACAGCGTAATCATGTTTATTTGCTTGGCTCATTTTTATTTCTTGTTGATAGCGGTGGGCCTTCGTACCCTCTGCAACAAAACATCCCAGGGGCCCTCTGTGGACCCTCACACGTCATTCCCCTGACGATGTCTTTAATCTTTAGTGTTTTCCTGTTTCTGGGCCAGAGGATTGAAACAAAAACAAGAGTGAGGGCATCACAACGTTACTGTATACATCTCCTTGTATCCCCACTCAGTGCCAATGTTATCAGCTCCACTGACCATATGGTAGCTACACTTACAGACTGTAGTTCTTCTGATTTTCTGTGTACTTTATTACCCTGTTCTTCCATAATCAGGACCCCCACAGGACCACCACAGAGCAGGTACAATTAGAGAGTGACACTGAGGTGGTGGCGGTGTGTTAGTGTGTGTTGTGCTGGTGTGAGTGGATCAGACATAGCAGTGCTGCTGCTGCCGGAGTGTTTAAACACCTCAGTGTCACTGCTGGACTGACAACAGTGTCCTGTGGGCGGCGTCCTGTGTCCACTGATGAAGAACTAGAGGAACACTAGAAACTGTGCAGCAGCAGATGAGCTACAGTCTCTGACTTTACATCCACAAGGTGGACCAGCAAGTAGTAGGAGTGTCTAATAGAGTGGACAGTGAGTGGACACAGTGTCTGATCCACTCACACCAACACAAAACACACTAACATACCACCACCATGTCTGTGTCACTGCAGTGCTGAGAATGACTCACCACCCTAATAATACCTGCTCTGTGGTGGTCCTGTGAGGGTCCTGATCATTAAAGAACAGGGTAATAAAGTATACAGAGAATCAGATGGGCTGCAGTCTGTAAGTGTAGCTCCTATATGGTCAGTGGAGCTGATACAGTGGACAGTGAGTGTAGATACAAGGAGGTGGTTTTAATGTCATGGCTGATTGGTGTATGTGATACATAAGGAATGGTTTGTGATTGGTTGCTTTGTATATTTGTCATGTAATCACACTATATAACCACACTAAGCAACAGAAGCTGTCAACAGTAGTTGGAAATCAGGTTTGTGAGGCCAGAAAGCCGTTGGCGTAAACTATCAACCACCAGAATCAATAGCTCCTTTAATTACTAATTGAATGCCAGTGAGAGTTGATGTATACATTTCCCAAAACTCTCAACTCTCAGTGTTTCGGGATCACGGCTATCATGCAGCAAAGAACGAATGCTTGTCCTGAGCAGCTCTTTCACATGTCAAGTTAACCGCAGTCAACCATGACCCACTAGGCCGCTTCATGTTTGTGGACATCTTAAGGGATTTCAGGTTTTCCTCGTAGTTATACACTTCATTCATCCAGTTATCTGGTGATCCTGTCACAGCGTAACCTGCCTCAGCATTGTTATGACCAAGTCTGGGCACAGGCCATGACAGAAAGTGAGAGTGGGTTCTCTCCCCTGACCTCCAGACCAAACGCCAGAAACTGCAAGTTTATTTTTCACAAATGTGTGATTGGGCACTGTTCTTCAGGGACGAGCCAATGCCAAACCAATACACAAAAAAACTGAAGGTCATGGAAGAAACTACAATAAAACAGAGGGAAAAGGGTAAACAAACAAAAACCCATCCCCTACATCCCATAGATACTCAAAAGGTGAAGCAAAGAGCCATGAGGAGTGCCGGGCAGGTCTGGTCAAAGGAGAGAACCCTGAACGTCTCTCCAAGATGGCGGTTAGGTGACCTTTTATCAAGATGGTCAACACTGGACCTGCACACATGGTAACAAAGGGAAGACATATACAACATGGCAGCTGATAGACAAAAGCTATAACAACCAGTGGTCGTGACACTGTGGACGGGGACTGGACACCCTTTAGCTGGATGTAATACTGCACAGATTGTCCAAATGCCATTCATTTCATTACAGGAGAAATCAAAGGGGAACCAGCCCAGGGCTTTGCTGTTGTGCTGCATAAACAAGTGGAGTTTGATTGTAGACCTGTGACCTTTTCGTTTGTGCTGCTCTGTCATAGCAGGCTGTTCTGTACATCTACAGAGAAAGTACATCCTGTGTTTACGTAAATTCCTGTGCATGTGCTATAAGGTATCTCTGATGCTCCAGTTGTTTAAAGGATTATACGGCATCATTTTTTAAAAAATGTAGCCTTTAAGAAACCAGAGATAATGATGTTCAGTATCTGATCTGATCATGACTGGCCTTCTCTGAGGTGTCCATGCTGTTAATGTCTTAGTCACATGATCAGAGACAAGTTGACTTCGAGCTTAAAGCAGTAAAGTCTGTTAAATCCTGAGCAGTGAGATCAAATAGTCTGTGCAACAGTCGAGTCACATTATTATGACCAGCTAATATCCAGAGTAACCACCGTGTGCAGTACGGACAGCAGCTAGATGGACTGGGAGGCTCATTAAGGTCCTGGTAGGTGATCACAGGTATCTGACTGCAGTGCATCCCACAGCTGCTGTCAAAAGATCCAACACCATCATCCAGGTGGACCCATATATGCTCAGTTGGTTTCAAGTCTGGGGAATTAGGGGTCCAGGGTAGTCTTGGTCAGCTCTTCCAACAGGCTGTGTCACACTCTCTTGCTGGAAGAACCCATTTGCTCCAGAGAGAACAATAGGCATCTATAGTGTATATGATCTGTAAGGGTGGATTCATACCCAAATCAGATGGGAGTGTCTTCAACATGGATGTAGGAGCAGAAGATGTAATGAAAACATTCCCCAGACCAGAATGCTGCCACCATCAAAAGTAGGAAGTGGTCATAATAATGTGACTTGAGTATGTATATTCATAGTTGCACTATGAACATGTCATGACAGATATATGATGCGATTATAACAGAGTATGTCTACATTACACTGTGTATACGTTGGCATACGACATAAGCCATCATAATATTGCAGTCATCACACTGATCATAAATATGCCTTATATTGATAACATGTTATATAACTGAACAATATCTGTCACGATCACAGGATATGACATCTGCTATGACATGTATTGGTCTGAATCTATAAATGTATCAATGACATTTATCTGAGCAAATTAAGTTTTCCCAACTTAATTATTGTTTATCATGTTGTTTGAGGTGGCACATTTAACTTAACGCCACAAAACAAAAATACCAAACAGACCACAGAAATTTATATTCCTGTTCTGGGACAACAAACAAAAATATTTCTTTTTTTTATTCCAGAGATGGGACTTAAGTGCAAAGTGCACATGAAGTAACTACAGGGCAGCAAACATTTCAGTCAACAGGCTTTTATCAGGGCTACTTATTTGTTTCTTGAGCTGTTGTGACTTTCTGCACTAGTCAGATAACCAGTAAGCTGATTTACTGTAATCTACAGAATATATATATAGTATCTCACAAAAGTGAGTACACCCCTTACATTGTTGTAAATATTTTATTATATCTTTTAATGGGACAACACTGAAAATATTACATTTTGATATAGAGTAGTCAGTGTACAGCTTGTAGAACAGTGTAAAGTTGCTGTGCCCTCAAAATAACTCAACACGCAGCCATTAATGTCAAAACCACTGGCAACAAAAGTGAGTACACTCCTAAGTGAACATGACCAAAGTGTCAATATCTTCTTGTGTGGCCACCATTATTTTCCAGCACTGCCTTAACTCTCTTGGGCATGGAGTTCACTAGAGCTTTACAGGTTGCCATTGGAATCCTCTTCCACTCCTCCATGACGCCGTCACGGAGCAGATGTCACGGGTGGATGTTAGAGACCTTGCGCTCCTCCACCTTCCATTTGAGGATGCCACACAGACGCTCAATAGGGTTTAGGAGACATGCTTGGCCAGTCCAGCACTTTTACCCTTGTTGTCTTGGAGGTGTGTTTGGGGTCATTATCATGTTGGAATACTTCCCCAGTTTCTGAAGGGAGGGGATCATGCTCTGCTTCAGGATGTCACAGTACATGTTGGCATTTATGATTCCCTCAATGAACTGTAGCCCCCCACAGCCAGTAGCACTTATGCAGCCCCAAACCATGACACTCCCACCAATATGCTTGACTGTAGGCAAACCACACTTGTCTTTGTACTCCTCACCTGGTTGCTGCCACACACGCTCGACACCACCTGAACTAAAAAAGTTTATCTTGGTCTCCGGGGGAGGAAAATGGCTAATTTGGCACAATTTGGTCATTTTCACTTTGGGGTGTACTTACTTTTGTTGCCAGGGGTTTAGACATTAATGGCTGTGTGTTGAGTTATTTTGAGGCACAGCAACTTTACACTGTTCTACAAGCTGTACACTGACTACTTTATATTCATGTCCCATGAAAAGATGTGTGTGTATATATATATATATATATATATATATATATATATATATATATATATATATATATATATATATTTGCGACATATATATTTGCGACAACATCATTGTAAAAAGCGCTCTACAAGTAAACTTGACTTGACAATGGAAACTTGAGGCATGCTCACGAATTAACTTAGTTACTGCTTTTAAACCTGGCATTAATGTGTATGTATCTCTTACCTATATGCTTGTTTTCACACTGTTATGTGTATATGTTAGAGATTATATAGCTTAAGTTATGTGACGAAAGTCAAGTGAACGTCACTGATGATGTAATGAATAAAACCACAGAAGAATGCTTTGCAGCCAGCAAGTGTAAAAATCCCATTTTAAAAAAAGTGCCCTTTCCAACAAGTCTGCAGATTGCAGAGCTAGTTTTTGGGAAACCAGAGAAGGACATTCAATATTTGATATTTGCAGCACTGTAGCTCAGTGGAGGAACTTCAGCCGAAATCCACAAGTCAGTAGAGCATGACAGGCCCTGAACTGCACTGCAAACCTTCAAGAAGTGGAAGTGGCTCCTCACCTGCTGTTTTCTCGGAGGTGTCTGAGTTATAACTGTCATAATTAAGTGAAAAGCAGGTAATGGACACCAGTCTTACAGTGAGCAGTAAAATCAACTGACTAGCCCTAGTATACATGCCTACATGTTACTGTCCAGCTTTGGCCACTCTAAACACAGTGGACAAATTAAATCCGTCTGATAACTTTGATCTTGGACAGTTTCATTTTCATTACCAGCTCAGTTTAATTTTTTTACCAGCTCAGTCAGATAATCCACGACAGTCTGAGTGTGAGTACTCATTAGGAAGTATTTTGAGTGCCTATTTGCAATAAACCAGTGTTTCTGTTAAGAGTGCATCTGTTCCTGGCTGTAAATGTCACATTGTATGTATTCAGGTTGCTATGCCGCTAGAACCCAAAGCCTGCCTACATATGTTTTAAGCTACAGAGATGATCCACACAACAGAACATCCCGCAGACCCGGCCCTGGCTTGCTAGTATACTATCATAATCAAGCTGTGAGCATCAGTGCATAATCTGGCCACCCAAAATCCTGAAATTAGTTCTCTTTTTATAATGTGGGGTCAAAAACTTCTGAATGACTCACATATCAGAACACCCTGTCCAAGGTGATTTCACCCACCTCTGACCACCCACCAGCCAACAATCCACTCGCTATCATTGTATTAGCTCTCTGCTTTAAAATATAAAGTCTGTCTTGTTGTGTATCAGAGTTTTAGCACTCACAGTGATTCCACGAGGAAAGAAAATCAATACAAAAACAAGCCCACTTGATCCTAATTATGTATTTTCAATCAATAATAAGCAACAGAATGAACCACTATTAACATTACTACATTCTTTCAGCTCACACACACTCCAAACACACACTTTCTGAAAAGGTATCTGAGCTGACACTTGTTTGCAAGATCTGTACAGGCAAATATTAAGGACATTTGCAGGCTGTAGCCAAAATTTCATAAGGATATCAAAATACTGTCAAGTAATGGTATATCTGGGTAGCCCAGGGTCTCCCGAATATAATATCTCATCTTAATACTTTGTAATTGTATTTGAACCAAATACAGAAATAATTGCACAAAATTATAATTGCACAAAAATACAGCTCAACACATAAAGTAAAAATAAAATAGAAAGTGCTTTTGCACTTTTCCTCAACTACACAAGAAACTCTTTTTTAAATTGCCACAAACTTTGCACACTTGGAGGAGAATACTGACTGCCAGTTCCGTATTGTCAGCCATGCCGAGAAAACGAGGCCAGTTACCGCCGCTGCCGTCCAATGATCTCCAAAACGGCAACTTTACAGGAGAGAACAAAAACTCTCTTTACTCTTAATGTAAGTCAATGGAACCAAACTTTTTTTCCAAGCTATTTTTGACCATTTCTATTGGTCTCTTTATCATGAAAATTTTATACAATGAAAACGAAAAATGAAAATCAACAAAAATGGCAATACACGGTTTTCTTTGAATAGCGGTGTTATGCTCCCTTAGCCTCCCGGCCATGGATGACTGTGGCATTTCAGAGGATCAAACTCTCCAACTCTAGACAGTAGGGCTAACCGTCATTTCAACAACTGACTGGCATCTCAACAAATATATATTACGAGTTTCAACTGTGAGCTGTTTATCCTCAGATTTCTCCGCCCTTAGTTTTCAATGCAGCGTATTGTAATGCTGAGTGATCGTCTCCGCAGTACGTAGCGGGCCTCGCGGTAACACAGGCACTGTGTCTGATTACAACAGATTAGGAGAAAAAGCTCTGAAATGTTTATCGCTGCAGTGCCTGACAAAAGCACTTAACTAGAAGATCAAGAGATCTTCAGCAAAATGGCTCTTGTAAACCTCACAAGCTTCCAAATTCACATTCACTGCCTAATTAGCAGATGCTTGTAGGGATGTTCCCATGCACTTGATATTGTGTACTTACGAGTACTAAGTCAGATCCAGTATTTGTGTTTTCAAGCGAATGAAAGAGCTTGAGACGAAGCCATTCAGAGCGGTTTGAGGTGGTTCACTGGAGACAGTAGCAGACTCCAGTAGTGATGATACCATTCAAGTATTGCTATAATGATAATAACCCAGGCAAAAAAAAGAACATACTTAATGTAGTATACTTAATTTAGGTGCACTTAGTATACTTTATTGATTAATTTTCTAATTAATTTTGTGTACTAACTTTGTGCTTTGTATGCTACATGTATGTTTTATAACTAATAAAAATGTGCCTAAATACAACTAAATATACTTAATGTTGTCTGAAAATAGTACAGTTAAGTAGATTTAAGTGCATCTTAAGTACTTTCTTCTACCAATTCTGTATTTTTAAAAATATACTTTGCATCAACTTTGAGTATATATGAATCCACCTTTAAGAAAACTGTTGGTATAGTAATAAAATATCACAAATATATTTATAATTCAATAACAGTATCTAAACAATACATTTTAAACACGCCATCAGTACCTTTTAAAATGTATTTAAGTTGAAACGGAGAATATATTAAAAAAAATACCAAGTTAGTGGGAAAAATACGTACTTAAGCATATTTAAATGTGTCATAACGGTGTTTCAAAATAGTACAATTAAACAAGGGCGTAGATTTGCTCTTGACATTGGTGTGGACCAACCCTGCCCCCATTTATTTATTTTTTTGTTGTTATCTCTTTTTGCTCCATAATAAAATTATTCATTCATAATTAATGAATTATATAAAGTTTAATTAATGCTAAATTAATGACTGACAAAGAAGTGATTTAGACTTCAGTCTCATTTCCAAACTATGTTATTCACAGCTACAGACGATGATAGCCTGCTGTATGCTGTGCACCAAAGCCTAGGATCACCGTTAACATTATGAGGGACTCGTTTCACTAGACTTACACGTTTCTTTGAAAAATAGCTCCACCATCTTCTTTTTTGCTGCCCATGTGTCTCCCACGCTGCACCTGAGTCTTACACAGTGAGTCTCATATGACTGGAAAGCTTTCCTTCCACTTTTGGCACAGCTTACAACCAAACGTAGCTACAGAGTTTCTCGTGACAGCGGAGAAAGACTCCAATCACACTGGCCCTATGACTCCTGTAGAGAACATGATTTAACCCTTTCTGCACCTCTAGGTTAAGCACACTTTTATTACATTAATCATGAGTGCATAAAATGTATAGATTAAGAATAGTTCAGTGGGACACTTAAGGATATTTAAAAGCACTAAACTATATTTAAATTATTACATTAAACTAAATAATTTTTTGAAAATTCTTTTAGTGCTCTTAAGTAGAGATGGAAGGATCGATTGGCTATGTATCTGTTTTGGCCGATTTTTCTCCAATTTAGCCGATAGATGGCGTTAAACAAATGAGCCTAATTTTTCAGCCAGCCTTTTTATCCAGGAAGAGCAGCCCTCCGGCCAGCTCCCTGCAATTCCTATCTGAACCACTAGGTGGAAATACACACTCTTTCATTTTCCACAGACTGACTGAATCAGCGACCTTGCGTTCACCCGCATGTACGGATAGAAAACATGTCGTCCGTCTGTGTATGTGACTCAGACTCATCCAGGGCAGTTTGTAACATCTGTAAAATTAGTAAAATCAGTGTCTCTCATGGGAGAACCAAGACAAAGACATTTAACTCTACTAATCTGATACGGTGCATACACCACACAGCTGAATACAGTGAATATCAGCAAACAGCACAGCTAGAACAAAACAAATAACCCAGAGCACCGTGCAGACCAGATCTGACCGGTACGAACAGAACAGCAGCAGAAACAGCCAGAGAGCTAAAGAACCACAGCCAGAGTGATTGAGTTTATAGTTCTAGATAAGCAGCTCTTCTCGGCTGTAGAAGACGTTCGTTCTGCTGCTTAATACTCCACCTGGATCCACGCTCTGCTGTTCCTAGTAGAGATCAGTTCAGATGTGGCTCTTCCGGAGCTGTATCAAGCGGTTTACTTCCACATAGACAAACTTCTAATTTAGTTAAAAATATGATGCTGTTTCACATGAGCTCGTTAAAAATGGTAATAAACCAGTTTAGACCATGTTTCATGACCTGCTTGCGCTAATAACTACATGTAGCCCTGCCGTGGTATATAGCCCCGCCCTCGATCGGTATCGGATATTAGCTGATCGCATTGAAAGGTGCCTCAAATACGCTGAACGGTCCATCTCTACTCTTAAGTAAATTTCTTTTGCACAAGGGAAACGAAAATAGATATATATATAACTATATTTGCTATATTTTTATTATATTTTTATTACAGTAAAATAGCAAAAAAACTGAAACAAAGGCTTCTTTGTGGACTAGTTACCTTGAAATGCCCTGCATGCAAATCAAAACTGTTATAAAACAATGTGTCAGGCATCAGTAGGGCTGCAACTAATCACTATAATCAGTCCAACAATCTGTCAATTATATTAATGAATAATCAGCTTTTCGGATTATGAATCACACAGTTACTCAATTGTGACATATTTGTCAGACATAACAGCATTTCAGCTCCAGTGTTCCATTAAAATCTACATTCAAACCGTGAATCCTGGGTAGACACAGAAGTGTGCACTAAATAAATGCTGCCCAGTTTTTATAAATGGAGGTGTGAGGTAACGAGGCGGACACTTCTTTCCAAAAGTTCAAACCAGATCAAACAAACCCAGAAACTGCTCAAATGAATGTAAATTCAAACCACACAGGGCAGGGATAGACACAAGAGAGTGCTTTGGGTTAAACTATCTGGAAGACTGCATTCATATGTTGCTGCTGCTGTAGATATTTTATTACCGTTCCCACTGGATTCCTGCAAACTTCATAAACAAACTTCATCCTAAACAAACTCTATCCTGAAGTGTGCATTAATTTCCTATGTTACTGTATGTACTGCTGAGTGTCTCTTTGGTAAATCTATTGAAATCAGTTTATTTCATTATTTAATGTTTATTAAATGAAAAAAAATGTTTTGGATCTTAAATCATTATTTTAATTCCTATTTATTTACTTCATGAACAAAAACAGTGTTTGTAAATATGTTCCTGACTGCAAATGTTTAAAATGTCAGTAGTTACTATCAAACTCCAGAGTGAACACTTAAGGGTTAACTCTGGCTAAGGTTGTGTGTTAGAAGGCAGCAATGCAAAAATGTTTTTTTATTAACAAAGTAAAGAAAATAATACGGATATATGGATTTGTGAGTATCAAAAACAAGTAAACTGAGGAATTCATGGAAGTTTAATGATTAATTTAATAAATTTAAATATATTTATTGTAAAGATACAGAAAATTAAATCTCAGTCGGGTCACTTTTGACCCAGGTTGTGCATCAAAGGTTTTATATACATCCTTGCCACATCTCGTCAGAACCTGGGAGGAGCAATGATATATATATATATATATATATATATATATATGTTGTGTTCAAATGACATAGAAAAAAGTAATACTTTCTAATAAGATACTTTCTTTTTTTCGAAATTTCCATTTTTAGTGTTGGTGTGGTAAATATGCTACTACTTTTAGATATTTTAGATATACATACTTAAAGTATCCTGATCATTATGCAAGCTGTTACTGCTAATATGGATTTATACCAAAAGTGGTACTACAGTGCTTAGAGCTTATAGCAGGCTTATACTGCAGACCTATAACCCTCTTGCTGAAACAAGTGCTGAACAATTACTGAACCAAGACTACATCCCACAAGTTGTTGATAATGTGTTTTTATTGCATCTTTACAACAGAAACTTCAATTTATCCAGTAACTGAACGCTGTTGGAAGACTCACCATCACTACCTCTTCCTCACCCATCACCTGTCACGCTGTTTATGTCCCGTCCCACATGTGCTTGTTTACGTCTTTTCCATGTGGTTCTGTTTTGATCATGTGCTCCTAGTGTCTCCGCCTCCCACCTGGCCCGTATCTGTAACCCCTCCTGTGTCCAGATGT
Organism: Megaleporinus macrocephalus; assembly: GCA_021613375.1. Lineage (NCBI taxonomy): Eukaryota > Metazoa > Chordata > Actinopteri > Characiformes > Anostomidae > Megaleporinus > Megaleporinus macrocephalus. Next base: position 45,397,826 of record CM038706.1, read on the forward strand.
TTTGCGTTTTCTGTCCTGTTTAATACCCTCTGCGTTCAGTCTGTCGTCGTCGCTCATTGTTGTTGATTATGTTACTGTGTAGTGTGGTGTATCAGTCTGTGTAGTTACCCGTTTTTTTCTTTGTTAAATCCTTGTTTGACCAAAAGCTTGCGAGTGTGTCCACTCCTGCCATTCCCTGCTCCAGCACAGCTGACCCGTGACATCACCAGCCAGCTCTCCTGTCCATTTGTCCATTTGTTACATCACTGTACACCATCCAGATGTACCAGCATTGAGATAGGATGGGACTGTTTCAGCTCACGCCCACTTTACATAAAGACTCAGTCAGAGACTGCCTCAGCCAGAGACTGCCTCAGTCAGAGACCGCCTCAGTCAGAGACTGCCTCCGTCAGGGACTGCCTCTACCTGTACAGTTTCTAAAGCTTTGCAATCCAGATTCGACACTTTTCTTTGGTGTTTAGTTTATTAAACTGTGAATACTGTTTGACCAGAGGAGGACAGGTCTCACCTTGAGAGTCTTGGTTCCTCCCAAGGTTTCTTCCTTCAGTCTGAGGGGGCCTGAGGGGCTTGCCACTGTTGTCTCACTGATGGATTTATATGTTGTAACTTTCTGTTTTCAAACTTCTGTAAAGCTGCTTTGTGACACTGTTGTAAAACGTACTACACAAATAAATATGTATTGATTTGTATTGAATTAACTAAGTATCCATATTGGGATTGGGCTCATCATATCTGATACTCATCTGTTCATTTATGCCTCAGTTCCAACTCAGAGATCAGATCAGGACTTTCCAGTATGTTTTGAATTACACACATGAGCAGCCCTTCATCTATTTTTTTCTTTTATTATTCTTAATTTTTTTAAAACAATTTTTTTTTGCTCCAAATAGCACTATCTGAGGAAATCATCTCTTTCCAGGTTCTGGGGAGATGTGCTGGAGATATATAAACGCAGATATTATTTCACACTTGAAAGTTTGTTGATACAAACTTTCACTGCAGAGCTGATAGAGCCATGAAGCTCCGCAAAACACGATTAGAACCGTAACTGTCATGCTTGCTTGGGCACAGTAGATTCACTTCCAGCTCCCTGTGCTGGAACAGCCTCAGTCGTTTAAAGCATTGAGCGACGGAGCGTTTGCATGAACCCCGTGGCTCTGGTTATGGTGTATTGCGGACCACAGCATGTGCTCACGTATTATAAGGTATATTTGTTGAACGTGCACACGCGCAAACCTTCAGGAAGCTCTTCAGGGACACATTGTAATTCCACAGATTTGCCTGTTAAACTGTTTCACGTCGGGCAGCCCTACAGGCATGGATATTAATGCCTCTGTGTGATATGGGGGGCGCTGAGACTAATTGCACATGAATGCTGGCCTTAACCAGATTAGCCACAGCTCGTTCAAGCACATGAATCGCAGTTTTGTTCACTTTGTTCTCTAGTGGTGGAGCATCAGTGTCTTTCAGAGGTTATCAGAGAATTTATCATCTTCTTAGCTCCTCACTCGAAGATGTTACTCTCCGGTTGGTTAGCTCTCTCTAGAGCAGAGGTCACTAATAGGCAGACGCTGTCCAGGTCCGAACCCAGGGGCTGTGCAGTGCGGACCCAAACCAATAAACTATTAAGAACTATTTAATTTACACAGTGTTTATTTTAAGTGGTGGAACATTTCTTGTCTTTGCGGTATACGGCATGGATCACTAATAGGCAGGCCGTGATGCAGATCCGGACCCAGACTTTGTCCAATGTGGACCCAAACTGATAAACTATTGAGAATAATTTAATGTAGACTGTGTTTATTTTAAGCGGCGAAGCTTTTCTTGTCTTTACGGTATACAGGCTTTATGGTGCAGTGAACTCTGAGACCAATCACGTGCGCTGTAAGATCACCGAAGACTCCTCAGCCAATCAGATCTGTGCAGATTGGGGAGTGCGACACACACACAGGCAAGGTACAAAGTGAGGAGCAGCAGTCGGAGACTAAAGCGAGTCAGAAAGAATAACGAGCTCTAAAAACAGAAAAGTGAACAGAGAAAACTGAGTGTTTAACAGGAACGGTTCTGGAATGGACCTGCTCGTCTAGTTTTAGAGAATATCGCTCTGTAAAACCAACATGTCAATCTGTGAACAAGAAGACACACATTTTATTTACTTTCTCTATAAATAAACACTTTAAGATGCACTTTTTTCAAAAGCATTCTGTTTTTTTATGTAGCTCTTGTTTTTATTGCAGTGAGAAAAAAACATTTATTTGGAGCCTAATAAGCAATTCACTTAGTTCAGCATTTAAACAGTAAATATACTGAAATATACTGAACGGTGTGTGTGATGTGTTGGTGTTTCAGTAGCTGATGGTATAAGATGCTGATATTAGGCTACTTCAGTAAACAGGATACGGCACTGAATCATAACACACGTTAGAAATGATGAGGGTCCGGACCTTGGCCTGAGGAGATCTCCTCGAACTGGACCTTACTGACTCTAATTAAATACCCCTGATATACGGGCTTTACGGCGCAGTAACCTCACAGACCAATCGTGTGCATTGTAAGATCACCAAAGGCTCCTCAGCCAATCAGATCTGTGTATATTCAGGAGTGCGGGTGTGGTATGAAGTTAGAAACAGCGGTTGGAGAATAAAGCGAGTCGGAGAGAATAACAAGCTCTAAAAAAGTAAAAACTGACTGTTTAACCAGGAATGGAGCGAGACTTGCTTGCCTAGTTTTGGAGAATACCACTCTGTAAAACCAACAGGTCAAAATGTGAAGTTGAGTTAACAAGAAGACGCACGTTTTATTGACCTTTCCTATAAAAAAAACTTTTTAATAATAAAATAATAAATAATAAAATAATAATAATAAAAAAAGAATAATAAAAACACTTATTTGAAGTTTTATCAATAATTCATTCAGTTCAGCATTTAAAACAATCAATACTGTTGAAATATATTGAACAGTATTTGTAATGTGTTTGTCTTTCAGTTGCTGATGGTATAAGTTGCTAATACTAGGCTACTTCAGTAAACAAGATATAGCACTGAATCATAACACAAATTAGAAATGAGGAATTTTTTCGTAGAGCTTTTTGGAGCTGACCAAGTTTTTTTTCATTTTGCACTGTATACTATTATATGGAATGAACTGAATGAATCTGATAGTAAAGCTCTGGTCACTTTTATATTGATCTCTCAGAAGATCCTAGAAGAGAAGATCTTTGGCCATAAAGCTGCATGAAACTGTACTGGCCAAGTTGCTGAATCTGAAAAAACGTTAGAAGTTGGTTGTTATTTAAACAAGAAACACTAGCCAGTCTGTAAAGTGCCTTTAAAACCTGTAGGCAAACTAACTACACTGCCAAGCAAACCCCCCATCACTGCCAACAACCTGCAGGGTGTGTTGGCGGGCACATTTACAGTGATACACTGACCCACTGTAGCCAGTCTGGAAAGTGCCGGCAAAGTCTTTACATATGTACCCTGGCAGAAAGCTAACTGGACTGCCAAGCAAAACCCCCACATCACTGCCAACGACCTGCAGGATGAGTTGACTCGCATAGTAGCAGTCATGCACTGAGCCATTGTGCACTGTTATTGGAGAAACGTCATCTACATGTAAATAATCTGACTGACAGACATTCAGCATGCTTATTACAGTCCAGTTATCTATCACTGCAATGCACCTGGGTCGCGAGGTGGTGCTGGAGCCTATCCCAGCACTCCCTGGGCAGGACGCCAGTCCATCACACGGTAGCTTATTGCAATAATTTGTCATTTTTTACCACCTAAATATGTCATGCTTTTAAAATGTTCATTAGCATTGACTAAGCATATCATCCAGCCCTGCTTTTTAATTCTAGGGGGGGCTTCGATCCAATACTTAGTATTGGTATCTGTCCACTATTGGCCAAAATCACTGGATCAGAAGAAAAAAAATACAGTATGCTGCTCTTTCTATGCAGCCCCCAGCCACTAGGGGAGGAAGAGGGCTTGATTATCTGATTATCTGAGTGACTAAAGAGAGCTCTCACCCAGTTCATGGTGCCACACATGTCTCATTATCCAGCCGGTAACCACGGGTGACGTTTTCACTTGGGTTCTCTCACGATTGCAAGCTCTCAGCATATCGTCACTGTCCAAGGAAAAACAAGCATGTCTAAAATCACTACTTTACAAGAAAGGCCAGAAACTGTCTTTACTTTCAATGGAGCCAGAATTTCTTCCAAGCTATTTTGGAGCAATTCTATTGGTCCATGAGATTTTCACACAACGGTAGCTGCTGTAGTCAAGTAATGTAGAAAAATAGTTCCCTTTGGACAGTGACAATATGTTTTAAGAACTTGTGTTTGCCTTCACTTCTACAGCCTGTGCATGTAAACAGGAATTAAAATAAATGAAAGAGTAACATTTTAATTAATAATGTAAGACTTTACATTTCTTGTAGGAACCTTAGTTTTCCACGATGCCAACGTCTTGTCCGTGGACTTTTATCTCGGAGGTCAACAGTTTGATCACTCTTCCGGTCTAGAAATGAAATATACTGAGCTCTTTTGAGTTTAGGCATGTATGTTGAGTCAGCTGCTGACCTCAAGAACCATGCAGTGGCCGGTGATGTTCTATAGTGTACTGCTTTCTCAGCTGCAGGTTAAATATGGGGAAGCCAGCCCCCCAGTACAAATCCATAAGCCTATCATGAAAATACATCTTGCACATAGAATCCCATTGTGGAGGCGCTGATTAATCAAAAATGCCACTAAGAGACCGGTATGTAAATATATATATATATATAATATATAGATACAGCATTGTTGCATGTATTGTATTTTATGTATTTCTTTCTGTAGGGGAAGTAAATGCCAAACGAGCACACATTTAAAAACAGACTGTAAACACAAGACAGACCTGTTGCATCAAATATGAGTGTCAGAACATTGACCCACCTGGTGGTCAGTCCCCTGTCCCCATATCTATCAGATATCATAGTATCAGCCCTTCCCTATCAGAGGCACAGCGATCTCGTTCCAGTCTTCCAGCACTAAAATGCGTGGCAAAACCACGTGGCTGCTTCTCTCTTCTATCTTCTTCATGGTGGATCAGTAAGTGTGCTGTAGAGAGCCCCCCTGCCCCTGTATCCTGCACTTCTCCCTCCTGCTCTTGCTCTAATCCCACCGAGTGGCAGCAGCTGCTGTGGAAACTCGAAAACCTCCCCCTGCCAGGAAGAGACAATTAGCAGCGCTAATGAGCGAGCCCCCGCGATCACAGACGCTTCCTCTCTCTTCCTCAAAACGCCTGCCATTGAGAGAGACAGAGATGAAGTGGGACGAATAACTCAGAGGGCCAGAAGATAGAGAGGAAACGAGCCAAGAGCCTGTTGTGCTCCTTGCATTTGTAGTAGCGTGAACGCTCTCTCTTATTATATTCTCTCTATCTTCGTGGTAATAGAGGATAAACAGACTTGCATGAGCACACCCCATATCACACCTTGCCAGACATGTCATTCCAAATCCTTGATCATTAATATGGAGTCTTCTTGTCAGCTTCTAAGCGCAAGGCATGGCTAGAATGTGTCACAGTGCCTTGGAGTGAGAACGCCAACTATTATAAAAAATGAAAATAGACAAAATCAGATATTTATATCGTCGCTATCCAATAAAAAAAACTAAATCTCCAAAAATTTCTTTACAGGAGAGACCAAAAACACACTTTACTTTCAATGTAAGTCAATGGAACCAGAATTTTTTCAAGCTGTTTTGAAGCACTTCTATTGGTCCATTCATCATAAAAGTTTCACACAATGTTAACAACCATTGGCAAGTTCAGATAATGTAGAAAACTTAAAATTGACAAAAATGGAGATACATGTCTTTCACTGGACAGTAACAATATTGTTGCTATATATATATATATAAGCTTTCCTTCTTCTATTTCAACCAGTGGTCAACCTCCTCCTTTTGAATGTCTCTGTTTTTTTCCAGATATCGTACTACAGAGCTACATTTCATGACTTCATTTAATTAAAAATGAGAACCGCGCTGTTGGTGAAGCTGAAGCTGACTAGGGTTCAATTCCCCACCTGGGCAGGTACACAGATGCTACATTCTCCCACGTCTGTAATGTGCTTTAATTGTAAGTTGCTCTGGATAAGAACACCTGCCAAGAGTTTAAATGTAAATGGTTATGGGACTTGCACTGTCACATCTTGTGGTTTGGTTCTCGTGGCTGTTGGTTCTCTGCCAGCTTCTGTTTCTCCATGTTGTCGAAGGCTTAAACAAAAGCCTGAGTTGACTGGGGCAATAGGAGGAGGTGGTTTTACAGAGTACTGAAGCAGACTGGCTTAATCACTTGATTGAAAATGCTTCAAATGTTGGTTTCAATCATTATTATTGCAGACGTCATGGTTTCGTTCAAACCTTCAACCACCAAACTGCATGTACTCAGTCAGAGCAGGTCCCCAAGCACTAATCCACAGACATACTGACCTGTACTCCTCTATTTATCATTTATTCATTCCTCAAATCCCATCCATTTTCAAGCCAATGCAAACATCATGGTTTAATTTAACCTACAGCCACAAAACTGCCTGTACTTACTCAGGACAGATCCCCAAACACACTGACCCTCACTCCTCTATTTGTCATTTATTCATCCCTCATTCCTCACACTGCCATAGCTGTGCAAACAGAGGTGTCAGAAGTACATGAGTTCCTTACTTAAGTAAAAGTACTAGTAATCTAGTAAAAAAATACTAAGGTAAAAGTTGAAGCATGCCTACATTTTTTACACAAGTAAAAGTATAAAAGTACATGCTCCCAAATGTACTTAAAGTATAAAAGTAAAAGTATTTCTTTAAAAATAATTCTCTTGGGAAACTCAAATTCTTAAACAGGGTTTCTGAGCTCTTGCTTTTTTGGGAGACACTATAGGCATCTCATTCGCCAAGAGGTGTCTTGTTTGTTTGTTTTCTTTTCTGAGCGCTCACTACTGAGGCCTGAAAGCTGTCAAAGTAGCCAATCACAGCCAACCCCCCCCCTTCACATCCAGTAGGATTATGATTTGTGTTTCATTGGGAGAATTGCCTGATTAAAAAATAAACAAATAAGGAGATAAAAGATCGTAAAACCAAAGTAACGAGTCTGTTTTCAGAATGTAGTGAGTAAAAAAGTACAGATTTTTCTTTTGAAATGTAGTAAGTAAAAGTCAAAAGTATTAGATGACAGAAATACTTAAGTACAGATACCAAAAAAGTAATTAAGTACAGTAACAAAGTACATATACTTAGTTACTTACCACCTCTTTGTGCAACCAGTACTTTTCTAGTTATTATTATTTTAGTACCTAGTTGGTATATGAGTTGTGCACAGTGGCAACCTAATTTCTGAAGGTCATGCTGTTCCTTTATGCTTTTAAAGAAGACCCTCTGTTGCTACCTCAGTGCTGTTGGATGTGTGACTGGCAGTCACTTGTGATTTGAAAGGTTTTGATCATTATCATTGCAGCCAAACGTCATGGTTTCTTTAAAACACTCAGCCACCAAACTGCATGTACTCACTCAGGGCAGTTCCTTAAGCTCTAATCCTCAGACACGCTCTCCTCTATTTGTTGTTTATTTATCCCTTATTCTTCCCATAGAGTCCCATTCATTTTCAAACCCAAGCAAATGTCAAGGTTTTGTTTAACCTACAGCCACAAAACTACCTGTACTTACTCAGGACAGCTCCCTAAACACACTGACCTGCACTCCTATATTTGTTGTTTATTCATCCCTCGTTCCTCGCACTGCCATAGCTTAGCAATCAGAACTTTTCTAGTTATTATTATTATTTTACTACCTATATTGGTATATGAGTCGTGCACAGTTGCAACCTAATTTCTGAAGGCTATGCTGTTCCTTTATGCTTTTAAAGAAGACCCTCTGTTGCTACCTCAATGCTGTTGGATTCGTGACTGGCAGTAGCCTGTTATTTGAATGATTTGAAATTTCCAGCAAGTCCACTTTTGTGTCATGTAATAATTTACGTATCCAGCTGTACCATGTTGGTCTCCCCATATGAAACCTTACCCTGACAGAAAAACAGGACACTCATTTGGTAGAGAGAGAGACAGAGAAAGAAAGAGAGACAGCCCTCTGAAGGGATGCAGCACTCTTGTATTGATTGGGAACAGGAGGCAGTAAATATTCCGGGATAATGAATGCAGTCACTGGTCTCAAACTGCACCTCATTCATTATCACAGGAACAATAGCAGCATGCCCCCGCCACTAAAATTCATATTTTCCTCCCTCTCATTCTTCTTTCTTTCTCTTTTTTTTGTTTCATTTCCTTACTTGGACTGCCTAATTAGAGCAATTCAGCAACTGACAGACCCTTGAGCTGTGTTGGTTAAACATTCGGGGAGCTATTTTTTTCATGTGCTGCTGGCTTATGGGACAGCTCCTGTGTGATTACTATAGTAAATTGCATAATAATAATAATAATCAGTGTCTTTTTAGGACAAAATGTAATAATCAGTGCACAAGTACACACTTCACACATTACATCTTCCACTGCAGGTAAGTCTTTTAAAAAGTCACCTACATTAGGTGTCTCTAAAAACCTAGTGAGCTCCTACATAGACGGCATTTTACGTTTTATGCACTCCTGACATGTAGGCTGTCCCAATACTTACAAACCTTAAACATGCTGTCTACTGAGGAACCTTATTTAGACCTGATTTTAAGGAAGCGCCAAACGCTTCCATGAGCCGCTAAGGCAATCCCATGATGCAACGCAGGCTAATCTACGAGCAGTGAAGTGGTTTTAAAATGTGAGTTATTTTGATTCTCTCTGGAGTTTTAATGTGTTTCTGGTCATATAATCACACAAAACAGTATTTTATTATCAACTCTGTAACGAGTCCTTCACCATTTTACAGTTTTATACCCGAGACATTAGCATTTATGCTAGCGGATTTTTAAACCTCAGGCTATTGTTTTGGATGCCGGCCGGTAGCTTAGAAACTAGTTAAACACTGGTGGCGTGCTGCAGTGGGCGGGAACAAGCCGTGACGCAGTCTCTCTCTAACTAGAGCGTCTCAGTAATCTGTTTTATGAGGAGAGATGAGGAGAGAACGCTGATACTTACACAGCTGCTACCTAGACAGCCTACTTACACACTCACTAGGATTTGAGACACCCATTTTTAACCTGTTGCTGTTTGATGTATGTCAGGTCAGTAATGAAGATGTTGCAGTGGATTGCTGCTCACAGTTTAGGTGTATAAGTGTATAGAAATACACTGGCTGGTTACATTCAAGACAAACACACAGTGTCTTTCTCTCATTCTGGCCTCTCTCATTCATTCATCACTCACTCTCTTACACTCTCACTAGAACGTCTGGCTTGTGTGACTGATTGAGCTGTTAATTGAACCAAAGCTCCACAGCCAGAAGTGTAATTGTCTGTAATTTAAAAGATTGCTCCAGAAGACAAAGTTGTAGCAGTTCTTTGTGTGTAACAGGCTTGTAATTGTACACCTTTTGGTCACTGTACCCTAGGCTTAGTACACTACCAGTCAAACGTTTTAGATCACTACCAGTCAAACGTTTTAGTACACTACCAGTCAAACGTTTAGTACACTACCAGTCAAACGATTTAGTACACTACCAGTCAAACGTTTTAGTACACTACCAGTCAAATGATTTAGTACACTACCAGCCAAACGTTTTAGTACACTACCAGTCAAACGTTTTAGAACACTACCAGCCAAACGTTTTAGATACACTACCAGTCAAACGTTTTAGATCACTACCAGCCAAACGTTTTAGATACACTACCAGCCAAACGTTTTAGATCATTACGACTGGTCAAAAGTTTTAAAATAGTTCTAAAACGTTTGATTGGTATTATACATATATATACACATGAAACCCTGAAGGACGCTATTTTCCCTCCTCAAAGAGAAAATCAAACAAACAATAAAAAGATCAACAGAAAATATATCATTAAAAATATATATAATAATTATAATGTTAACAATAATAATAACAATGAAGTGGTCCATAGTAATAATACTAAATTGTGCCTCTATTAAATATTCGTGTACGCTGACTTTAAGCAGCATTCCCTCTTCTGCTAAAAGGACCCTGCGTAATAAGAGTGTATCACACTTAAGCTGGAAGAATGTAATTACTGCTGTTCTGCTCTGCACAGATATTATTATTACATAAATCCAGCTCCTAGGTTTAGTCACTGTCATCCGCCACCATTGTGACTGACCTGAGAACACCTTATCTAACCACTGTCAAATACATAGTTTGTTGTGAGTCACTGAGTGGAACAGTGTTGATTTCTAAATCACAGGGAACTCAGGCTGTATCTGAGGTTTAGTTTCATAACTCCTTGTAGCTGAAAAGAGTATAGATGGTTCAGCAGCAGCAGTATTGTGTTGGATCAGCATTTGGTTCCCACAGCCATCTATCTTTGTCACAGGCCGGCACAGGATAGCACAAGTAACATGCTACACTATAATGTGAGCAGTAATCGACTGTAACAACTTCACCACTGATCACACACAGCACGTCACATAGCAACAGGTTCCACATGTTGATGCGTACACAGCATCACCCTCCAATGAAAAACGAGTATCTCCAAAATGGCGACTTAAAAGGAAAGGCCAAAAACAGTCTTTACTTTCATTGTAAGTCAATGGAACCACAATTTTATTCCAAGTGATTTTGGAGCATCTCTATTGGTCCATTTATCATATTTTTCTTCGGACAGCGATGATATAATGTCCACAAAGTAAAGTCACAACTACTTTTAAACGTCTTTGCTTTCAGAATTGGCATCTCCCACAGGCATCTATGGCTGCACAAGCCAATAGGACAGCGGTCTTGGCAAGTCTATGGCACCCCCCCCTCTTGTGGAATGTCCTCTCTTGGAGCCACGTCCTTTCTATTGGTACCGAGACTGAGAGCTCCTTTCTGCTCCATGGCGGAACTTCTTGTAGCTTGTGGCGTCAGTCTCTCTCGCCCACATTCCACTTCCCCTGCCACCCACCGCTCCAGTGATGCCAGCGATGGTGCTGGTTGAGTGCTAAGGCTTGACCAACCACACAGCTGTTAAGTGTTACTGGTAGGCTATTGAAAACACCACCAGACCATCACACCGCGCTGTTGGCAAGTCCTAGCAACCGGCCGCCAACGAGCAAGCCACAGCACACAACACATCTTTAAACGGTTCTTTATACGAGGCCGTGCTGCGACCGCAAGCCTCTGTGTGTGGCTGCTTCTCAGGGGCAATACTGAGTACTAGTACTGATATGCTGTATTATTATATATGTTTATAATACTTAATTAAGCTTGTATACAACTTCTTATCCTAGTACAGGGGCGTTTATTAGAAATAGAAGTCAGTAACGTCCAGTCAGAGGAGATCTTCTCAGGCCAAGGTCCGGACCATTATCGTTTTTCATTATCGTGTTATGATTCAGTGGTGTATCCTGTTTACTGAAGTAGTCTAGTATCAGCATCTTATACCATCAGCTACTGAAACACCAACACATCACACATACCGTTCAGTATATTTCAGTATATTTACTGTTTAAATGCTGTTTACTGAAGTAGTCTAGTATTAGCATCTTATACCATCAGCTACTGAAACTCCAACACATCACACATACCGTTCAGTATATTTCAGTATATTTACTGTTTAAATGCTGTTTACTGAAGTAGCCTAGTATCAGTATCTTACACCATCAGCTACTGAAACTCCAACACATCACACATACCGTTCAGTATATTTCAGTATATTTACTGATTAAATGCTGTTTACTGAAGTAGTCTAGTATCAGTATCTTACACCATCAGCTACTGAAACTCCAACACATCACACATACTGTTCAGTACATTTCAGTATATTTACTGTTTAAATGCTGTTTACTGAAGTAGCCTAGTATCAGTATCTTACACCATCAGCTACTGAAACTCCAACACATCACACATACCGTTCAGTATATTTCAGTATATTTACTGTTTAAATGCTGAAGTGAATTAATTATTTACTTCTAATAAACTTTTTTACTCACTAAAATCAAGGGCTACATTAAAAAAACAATGCTTTTGAAAAAAGTGTTTATTTATAGAAACAGTAATTGAAGTGTGTGTCTTCTCATGAACCTGTTGGTTTGGAGAGTAAACATTAGTCTCTCCATTTCTGGTTATAATTTGGTTTTTGCCATCAACTTTTCTTTTTTCAACGATATTCTTTCTTTTTTTATGCTTTCTTCTCCAACTGCTGCTTTTCGCCTCATACCTAGCCTGTGTCCACGCCGCACTCCCCAATCTGCATGGATCTGATTGGCTGAGGAGCACTTTTGGTGATCTTACAGCGCACTCGGTTGGTCTGTGAGTTTACTGCCCGTATACCGTAAAGGCTAGAAAACTCCCGCCACTTAAAGTAAACACTGCCAATATTAAATCGTGCTCAATAGATTATTGGTGTGGGTCCGCATTGGACATCATCTTGGTCCACCTATTAGTGACCTCTGTCCTAGTATATTTCGTCTTAGTCAACAGATTTGAATAAACGTATCATATACTGACAATAACCCCCAAAGAAGACACATCAGACTAACACAACTTCATTTATCAAGATATAATTCATTGCAGTGAAGGCATTCTTGTTGCTTGGGCACAGTTATCAATGCCAACGCTGGACACAGCTGTGATTGGTGGGTTCATTAGTTCATATCAATAAAGTATGAAATTTTCAACATCTGAACAATCCAGATGACTGACGTCTGAAAAAAATCAAGTCAAACGGAATGCATCTCGACTGCTGTGTAAAGACTTTGGAGACTAGGCCAGTTGTTTGTCGGGGAAGCTGAGCGAGAAGTTGTGTGATTTCTCTGTGGCAGTCCCCCTGGTGGTTGTAAAACGGCTGTGTTTGAAACAGAAAAGCTCCACCGCAAGGCTTACAGAAACTACACAACAATAGATTGTCTCAAATCCTAGTCGTAGAACATAATGACTGAGAGCTGTACCCTCGGTGTAACATTATTGTTACAGTGTTTCTGAGCGTTATTACATTACATGGCACTATTGTCGAATATCCTCGGCCTTGGCTTTGCCCCATCAGCGCGCTACACACATTCCCAGAGTTCATGGCCTTTTTTATTACCAGCGTGTGTCGTGGCTCTATACTCCTGTGTCTGCGCGAAACACTTTCTCTGTGTTTTCTTGTTTTTTCTGTCCAACCACTCGCGCCTCATTGAGTTTTCTCTTGTGTACCTGCGAGTTGAAGCCTCTTGTTCTGCTGTTATGGAGCCCGCCGCTATCTGAGCTGGAAGGAGGAGCAGTTCTCTGTAGTTGCTCAGCGGTTGTACGTCGTATTTGAAGAGACTGTGGTGTGTTGCTGCCTCGTTTTCAATCCTGTCATTCTTTCTGGTCATTCCTGTAGAAACCAGAGTATATATATATATATATATATATATATATATATATATATATATATATATATATATATATATATATATATATATATATATACTCTGGTTTCTACCATATATATATATATATATATATATATATATATATATATATATATATTCTCTGGTATCTCAAAAACCATTTTTGAGATACTTTATTAAATTACCATATATTAAATTACCATTTTCTTTGGACAGCAACAATATATATATATTGTATATGTGGAAACCACTTTGGAGAATTAGGCCAATTCATTTTTCAAATTATGTAGAAAACTAAAAATTGCAAAAAATGGAGATACTTTTCTTTGGACAGCGACAATAGATAAACAAAAAAGTGCAACACATTAACATCTAATTCCGTTTCATAATTATTATACTAATGTTTAATAATAATATTTTGTTTTTAACAAAATAATTTTTATCATGTATCAACATTTTAAATAGTGTTTGTCTATTCTTATTATGTACCAAAACTTTATATACTACTATAAACTATTGTTACTAGATTAGATTGACACTTTATTGATCCCAGAGTGAAATTCAAGATCTTCACATTTAACCCATCCGTGCAGTGAAACACTCACATACACACACACTAGTGAACACACACACTTTCCTGGAGCAGTGGTTCCCCCAACCTACAGACTACTACTTCTACTACTACTACTATTACAACTACCACCACTAATACTGTCACTACTACCAGTACTACTACTACTACCACTACCACCATCACTAATACTACCACTACTACCATCACTAATACTACCACTACTACCAGTACTTCTACTACTGTCACCACTAATACTACCACTACTACCAGTACTTCTACTACTACCACCACTACTACTACTACTGCTACTACTACTACTACTACCACCACTACCATCACTAATACTACCACTACTACCAGTACTTCTACTACTACCACCACTAATACTACCACTACTACCATCACTAATACTACCACTACTATCAGTACTTCTACTACTACCACCACTAATACTACCACTACTACCATCACTAATACTACCACTACTACCAGTACTTATACTACCACCGCCACTACTACTACTACTACTACCACCACTACCATCACTAATACTACCACTACTACCAGTACTTCTACTACTACCACCACTAATACTACCACTACTACCATCACTAATACTACCACTACTACCACCACTAATACTACCACTACTACCATCACTAATACTACCACTACTACCAGTACTTATACTACCACCACCACTACTACTACTACTACTACCACCACTACCATCACTAATACTACCACTACTACCAGTACTTCTACTACTACCACCACTAATACTACCACTACTACCATCACTAATACTACCACTACTACCATCACTAATACTACCACTACTACCAGTACTTCTACTACTACCACCACTACTACTACTACTACTACTACTACTACTACTACTACCACCACTACCATCACTAATACTACCACTACTACCAGTACTTCTACTACCACCACTACTACTACTACTACTACTACTACTACCACCACTACCATCACTAATACTACCACTACTACCAGTACGTCTACTACTACCACAACTACTACTAATACTACTACTACTACTACTACCACCACCACTAATACTACCACTACTACCAGTACTTCTACTACTACCACCACTACTACTAATACTACTTTTACTATTAGTACCACTACTACCAGTACTACTACCACTTTTACTACTACCACTACTACTACTACTACCACCACTACTACTAATGCTACTTTTACTAGTAGTACCACTACTACCAGTACTACTACTACTACTACCACTTTTACTACTACCACTACTACTACCACTACTGCCAGAACTACAAGTACTACTACCAGTACTACTACTAATACTACCACTTTTACTACTACCACCACTTCTACTACCACTACTGCCAGAACTACTACTACTACTACCACTGCTAGTACTACCACCACTACTTTTACTACTACTACTACTACTATCTTCACTGATTTAAGAATAAGCTGATAATCTTTTCTCTTGTATAATTAGTAATGTACTGTTATTGTTTAAACAGTGAAATATATTTTTGTAATGTAAACTGACTGAGATGATGAACGAACTGAGCAAAAGTTAAAAAGTTGTGCTGTGCATTGGCCGGGAATCGAACCCGGGCCTCCCGCGTGGCAGGCGAGAATTCTACCACTGAACCACCAATGCTGAGCTGCTATGGTATGTGACCCCTCCTTCCTTGAAAGCAGAGCAGTCGGGCTGCATTCCTGCGTTCTGAGGAGGTAGAGGAGGGGGAGAGAGAGAGGCGCAGCTGCTGTCCGCTCACTTCGCGCCTCTTTTTAATTGTTCTGAAAGGTTAAACGAGCCATGGGTGGCCTTTCCCCCAGAGGCTCGCGCTCAGCCTCACTGTCCACCTTCCTCATTTAACAAATCAATCAGCCTCCGATCAGCACGAGACCGAGACCGAGGAGACGGCCTCCGCGAGAGCCTCGTTTGTAAATGTTTATGGATCCCTGCTCTTCGTTCGGCGCAGTGACCTTGAGAAGACGAAAGGAACAATCAGCCAATCAGTCATTTGCAGATGCTCTAATGAACCTGTCTGAAGGAATAAGCTTGGTGGGCAGAAGTCCCTCCTCATCTGGATCTTTATTTGGATAATGATCAGCATTGTGGTGATATTTTGCAGGAAGCACGTGGGCGGTGGTCTCTCTCAGGCTGTCTTTCTGACCTGTGAGAAGATGAGCAGGTGGGAGACTGTAAAAGAAGTTTGTAGGAAGGGAGACAGTGATTATCTAGCATATCAACAACACACTTTTTATAATTCAGTGTTTCGTAAACTTTGGGTCGCCTTCTGGCATGTGTCATTTTTTTAATGTTTGTTTTTTGGAATATATAAATGTTTGTGGCTCAGATAAAAACTTTTCAAATCATGAAATATATATATATATATATATATATATATATATATATATATATATATAGTGCAGTGTACCATATACACCATATTGCCAAAAGTATTCACTCGTCTGTCTTCACACGCATATGAACTTGAGACTTCAAGTTGGGTGTGACGTCCCATTCTTAATACATAGGGTTTAATATGATGTCGGCCCAACCTTTGCAGCTATAACAGCTTCAACTCTTCTGGGAAGGTTACACGGTTTAGGAGAGTGTTTATGGGAATGTTTGAGCGTTCTTCCAGAAGTCCATTGGTAAGGTCAGACACTGATGTTGGACAAGAAGGTCTGGCTCTCAGTCTCCGCTCTAATTCATCCCAATGGTGTTCTACCAGGTTGAGGTCAGGACTCTGTGCAGACCAATCATGTTCTTCCACACCAAACTTGCTCCTCCATGTCCTTATGGAGCTGCTTTGTGCACTGGTGGGCAGTCATGTTGGAACAGGAAGGTGCCGTACCCAAACTGGTCTTTTAGCTGGTCATAGTAAAATGGGTCAGAGTAGCTTTCTGCTCTACTGTGTTTCTAGTTCTGCCTGTATCGATGGATGTACTATGGAAATAATAGCATTGATCTATTATTGATTTACATCATCAGGCGACTAAAGAGTGAAATATATTTCCAGTTAATATGTGTGTCAAAACAATAGTTTCGAGGAAAGAAGCGAAGAGTAGATATACGGTGTTAATAACTGGCCTAGTGATTGAACTGTAGAGTATAGACTATGTCTAGTCCAGTAACTGCATATGTTGAAGTTTCTCTTGTTTTTGCTTTTCATCACTGGACCAACACACTCTATTTCTTATTTCCACACTTTCTTTCAGCAACTTACCTTGGCTATTTCATGGTAGGCTATGAGCTTGTTTTATCTGTGCTGGCGCGGCAGACGAGACCAGGCAAGATGTTATCAGTGCTAAAGTGTGACGTATCAATTACTCAAGCCTGTCCAACCTCAAAATGCCATGCTTGTTATGCAAGTATTAAAAAGCCAATGAGCTGGAATGTATCCCACTTTTAAGCAGAGGCTTTGTATTTTTTCGCTGCTGTAACAAAAACCAGTCCGTGAAGAGATAACTTTACAGATGAAGATGTTTCTTTCAGTGTACAATAAGGTCACGAGTCTGTATTCCAGCAGGGCCTGGCTCATACCTCTACGCTGCTCCAGGCATAATGGCATGATGATGCGACTCCTGCAGATTTGCAGCATCCCAGCCAAACAGACAGCAGCACGTGAAAGCCAATGCTCTGCCTTTAAATGAAATACAAACAAACAGCGCTTGCTAAATAGGCTGGTCGCATGTATATTTAAGCAGCAGACAGCTGCCAGCCGCAGTCAAGATCTGCTGAGTGTGATTTGACTCTCCACACTGTGCGATACATAGCCACTCAAAGATATACAGTGCATCCGGAAAGTATTGGAAGATGGAAGAAGTTTGGAACCACGAGAACTCTTCCCAGAGCTGGCCACCCAACCAATCTAAATGATAAGGGTAGAAGGGTCTTAGTCAGGGAGGTGATCAAGTACCCAAGGATAACTCTAACAGAGCTTCAACTCTGTGGAGAGAGGAGAACCTTCCAGATGGACAACCATTTCTGCAGTACTCCACCAATCAGGCCCCAGTATGGTAGAGTGGCCAGACGGAAGCCACTCTTCAGTAAAAGGCACCTGACAGACTCTGGTCTGATGAACTCAAGATTGAACTCTGGCCTGAATGCCAAGCGTCATGTCTGGAAGAAACCAGCAGCAGTTTTTCAGCAGCAGGAACTGGGAGACTAGTCAGGGTGGAGAGAAAGATGAATGCAGCAATGTACAGAGACTTGAAGAAAACCTGCTGCAGAACCTTCTGGACCTCAGACTGGGGCGACGGTTCATCTTCTAACAGGACGACGACCCTAAGCACACAGCCAAGAAAACAAAGGAGTGGCTTTGGGACAACTCTATGAGTGTTCTTGAGTGGCCCAGCCAGAGACCAGACTTGAACCCGATTAACAACTCTGGAGAGATCTGAAAATTGCTGTGCCCCGATGCTCCCCATTCAACTTGATGAAGCTTGAGAGGTTCTGCAAAGAAGAATTGGAGAAACCGCCAAAAAATAGGTGTGCTAGGCTCATAGCTTCATACTCAAAATACTTGAGGCTGTAATTGCTGCCAAAGTATTGTGCAAAGGCTGTGATATTTATGTACATGTGATATTTTTTTAAATTTTTTTTTATTAGTAATAATTCTCATTTTCAACGCTATGGCTATCTATGTAAGTATTGAAACTCTGGTTCACGCTTTAGTATCATCCTGATTAGACTACTTTAACTCCCTTCTCATTGGCATCCCACAAAGAAGCACCCGTCCTCTTTAATACTCACAAAACTCAGGAGCTGGAATACTCACTCAGTTCATGTCACCCCAATTCTATTATGACTACCTGTTAAGCTTCGCATCCAGTTTAAACTCCTCCTGCTAACATACAAATCACTACATGGTCTAGCACCAGTCTACTTAGCTGAGGTCCTGCTCCCATACTGCCCAGCCCAAACGCTTAGGTCCCAAAATTCAGTTGAGGGAAGTGCTTTCAGCATCTTGGCCCCCCAACTGTGGGATCACAATCTCTTCAAGGCTGTCTCTCACTCTCCTCCTTCAAAGCTCAACTCAAAACTTACCTCTTAGTACTTTCTCTCTGCTGCTCACTGAAGGGTTGTCTTTTCGTTTCCCCTGCTGATGTAGAGGGTCCTTGGGTACAAGAAAGGCGCCATATATAATTGAACAAGTGGTCAAGTCAAGTCAAGTCAAGTTTATTTGTATGGCACTTTTTACAACAATGTTGTCACAAAGCAGCTTTACAGGAATTTTAAAGCATGAAAAACATGAAATCACAGCTGCTTATCCCTTGTGAGCAAGCCAGAGGCAACAGTGGCAAGGAAAAACTCCCTTAACTGGAGGAAGAAACCTTGGGAGGAACCAGACTCACAAGGGGATACCCATCCTCCTCTGGTCGAACAGTATTTACAGTTTAATAAACTAAAGCTGAGTCTGAAGGTAAAAGCTTTAGAAGCTGCATAGGTGCTACATCAGGTGGATAATACAGAGATGCAGTCAAGGATGGAGCAAATGGCACAAATGGAGAGGAGAACTGGTTGGTGCCAGGTGACGAGGGGGCCCTGGTGGTCAGTCCTTTACAGTATTGGCGGGACAGGTGGGCGGTTATTTCCTCGGAAAGAGAAAAGAAAGAGTTAGTTCTGGTTTGGGTTAGTACAGAGACAGAGTTAGTTCTGGTTTGTGTTAGTACAGAGACAGAGTTAGTTCTGGTTTGTGTTAGTACAGAGACAGAGGCCGGCGCTTGTTAAGCGTTGCTACCGCACTTTAGGCCCTTCTACCTTTAGAGAGTTCCACGTCCTAAGTCAATAAACAGAAAAAGAAGAACTAACGGGTGAAACGAGAAGTGCGCCACTAGACTGAGCAGGACACCCTCAAGACATAGCTTGGCCTTTGTTATTCACCCATCCGATCTCCCTCACGCTAACCCGGTTAGGAGAACGAAGGGGTGTGGAATAAGTCAATTAATCAATTTAGAGATACTCGCAGGAACTAAGTAGGTCAAGAAACAATAAATGGTCCATTTATTGTTTTGTCCATTTATTTATTGAAAAAAATAAATGGTCAATTTATTGTGTAACACTCCCACAATGTACAGCTTTTTACACCCCAGGTACAATCCTGACGGGGCTACTTTTCCAGCGTTTCTTAGTGATTTCAGCCTGCATGTCATTTTGTATAGATGTAACAGATTCCCAAAAGCGAAACTCATATCTTAGTGTTTTTAGGCCAAATATAATAATATAATAAACAGTATATGTTTCCGCATTTCCTACTTAGTGCACTGAATGCAAGGGTGTAGAATTAGCATGGACTGAAGTGATGTGTCCCCACCAATATCCAGCGCTGTTTGTATTGATTGGCCCCACCAAAAATTTGATTCCCTCCAAACAAAACCCGATTTATTAACGTCTCATTAACCTAGAGGTGCAGAAAGGGTTAAATCACGTTCTCAACTTAAGTCTTACTTCTCCGTAACACATACGGCCAGTGTGATTGGCTGTGTCTTTTTCTGGTGTCACGTGAGACTCTGTAGCTACGTTTGGTTGTTAGCGGTGCCAAAAGTGGAAGGAAAGCTTTCCAGTCATATGAGACTGACTGTGTAAGACTCAGGTGCAGCGTGGGAGACACATGGGTGAAGAAGAAGGTGGAGCTATTTTTCAAGTCAAGTTCACTAATGAACTGAGTCCATCATGATAACATTAATAAGTCTTTAGATGTAAACTCACTGCTGATTGGTTTGAAGATGGAACAATATCTGGATGATTGTGTCTTGTACTTTGATTGACACACTAAGAGAGATTGTTTTTCTGTGATTGTTACGTTGTTGGGTTTGTGGAGATTATGCAGCTCCATCTACTTTAACTACTGCTGATGTGTGAGAGCTGTTTCATTTGCACTATGGCTGAACTAAACTGAAGTCCAAACTACGTCTTTGTCAGTCATTAGTTTAACATAATTTAATATTATATAATTCATGAATTCAATTAGGAATTGTTTTTCAGACTACTTTAAAAGCATGTAGATATGTAGCATATGTAGTATATCATTTTATAACGGAGCAAAAAGAGAAAACAACAACAAAAAAAGCAAAAAAACAGGCAATGTTGGGGGGATTCATGGCTCCCCACCAAGGTCAAGAGCAAATCTACGCCCTTGACTGAATGTAAGTCCGAGCCACATGCATCTACAGGGTTTTCTTCAGCGTGCAGATGAAAAGTGATGTAACATACTGATTGCAACTGTGCAGCTGGTCTTTTGGGTTCATGCTTTTTAGCAGCGTTCGTGTTTCACTCTTGCTACAGAGACTATAGTCTTAGACTGATGCCTTATGCAGGCCTTACACCAAGCGATTTTACAGTCACAGACAAATTTCCAATGTCAGAATAAAATTATGAGAGTCTTGCGTTGAGTTGAGTCGCGCTCGCATCATCTTGATCGTTTAGTGTGAGGTAGTCAGGACTGCAGGTTTAAGCCAGTCTTTTACTCGTCCTAGCATTCCCATAAAATCAACTATGTTTAATATTAAGTCTTTAGTCTTGGCTGACATCAACCAATAGGAGAGCTCTTTTCACCAACAAACGGGAAGCCGTGAGACAAGTACAGGAATGTCCGGAGGGTAAAGATGTCAGACATGGAGGGGAGTCCGGCGAGGGTTCGAAAGCTGCGGTTCTCTTGGACTGTACAGAAGGAGGAGAAACTGGTGGAGCTGTGGAGTGAGCTGTGGAGTAAGCAAGAGTGCCTCTTTGACGTGTCTTCCCATTTATACTACGACAGAGTGGAAAAGGAAAAAAGTTGGACTGAAATCGCTGAAGCCCTCGAAATCCCAGCCGAACGAGGCTACAGTGTTTACAAATAGCCTAGCAGTGAACCTAACATCGCAGCTGAATATTGTTTACTTCAATCATATGAATGGGAAATAATCACTAAAGGAATCTAGCTGCAGTCTTGGAAATAGTGACTCTGAAAGACCCCCAGTCTTTGCAAAATCATAGCCTGTGACTAGTCTGTGACTAAAAGTCTGTGACTAGTCTATAGATGTGAGAGGGTTTCAGACTTAAGTCTATTAAATGTCTTCTCAGAGTCTTCTAAAAGTCTTCTAGTGTACGGTCAGCCTCAGTTACTCTCCCACCACCACCACCAGTTCACGGTCCTCACGCCACATCACCTATGTTTGTTTGTATCTGTTAGTGCGAGTCACTGACCCCCTCACAGCCTCTCAGCCTGCAACAGAGAACAGCACCAACGCTGTAGATACCTGAACTGAACTCAGTCCTGTTATAATGAACACAGGTTATCAGAGTAAACAAGCTGCAATAACTTGGACTGTTATATCAAACCTGAAAGACTAAAGTTAGGAGGAGAAGATAGGTTGTCTACATGTTGGCGAGGCTCTGACTGGAACAGATGACGGGTGTTTTTACTTGATGATTGGTCAGGTTGGTGGGTGGGGAGAATATCCTAAGATATCATTGGTTAGTATACGCCTCAGGCACACGCTGATGTAACCGAACGTCAGATGCTGTTTATATGGAGCTGAATTGACTACACTTTGATCAAAGATTGTAGAGAAACAAGAATGTTGTCTTTTGTAAGACACAATGGATTGCGTCCAGTGAGACCAGAGAGAAGAAGTTAGATGGTAAGAACGTCTGGTTTGATTTTAGGTTCTATATTAAATAGAGAAGTTTGGTTTTGATGTGACAGCAGTCAGTGATATCGTCTGCGATGTTTCTCTCATAGTTTTTTTTTTCTTTGATTGAAGTGCTAGCATGTGGTGCGGGATTCTGGAGAGAGAAAGCAAGATAGCCCCTCCCCCCCCCGAAACCCCCCAGGTGACAGAGAACAGGGGCAAAAACAGCTGTTGGCATCCTGCTGTAATGTAAATAAGTAAATACTGAAACAGCCAGAGAACATTTTCCCACACGGCCTACGCTCACACCGCAGCCCAACATAGCCATCTGCTCCTGTACTGCACGCACGCACACACACAGCACAGTACACACACACATACAGCACAGAACACACACATACACACACACACAGCACAGTTCACACACACACACACACACCACCGTGCACACACACATACAGCACAGTACACACACAGTACACACACACACAGCACAGTACACACACACACAGCACAGTACACACACACATACAGCACAGTACACACACACACACACTACACACACACACAGCACAGTACACACACACACAGCACAGTACACACACACATACAGCACAGTACACACACACACACACACACACACACAGCACAGTACACACACACACTACCGTACACACACACACACTACCGTACACACACACATACAGCACAGTACCCACACACAGCACAATACACACACACACCACCGTACACACACACACACAGCACAGTACACACACACACACACACAGCACAGTACACACACACACACACACAGCACAGTACACACACCTACACACATACACAGAGCACAGTACACACACACAGCACTTGTGCACACACACACACTACAGAGCTCATACACAAACACACACATATATACACACATAAACAGCACACACACATTACAGAGCTCACACACGTGCATGCACACACACATACACACTACAGAGCTCACACATGTGCGTGCACACACACACACACACACACACACACACACAACAGAGCTCACATGCATGCATAAACACACAGCACGCACACACACTACAGAGCTCACATACAGCACACTCACACATACACAGCACACACACATGCACAGACACCCAGCACATACACAGCACACACATATGTACATACACACATGCACATACACACAGCACATACACACAGCACATACACAGTATACACAATGCACACACACACACACACACACTACAGAGCTCACACCCAGTGAGTGCTTGCACAGTGCAGTTTTTTGAAGCAGTTTGAGTCACAGACATGATTTAAATAGGACCTCTATTGATCTGTTCCTGGCTGTTTGCTCTTCAAGGTCAGGAGTGTGTGTTACAGTATCATATGTGTGTCTGAGTTGGCTCAGTCAACTTGACTGAGAATTTGAGTAGCGTAATTCAGTCGTTTTGTCAAAGGCTGTGAATATTTGAGGAATTTTTTTTTTGACAAATTGACAGTCAAAATTCACATATTAGCTCAGCTCGCACCACACATTTACATACTGAATGTTTAGCTCACATGACTTATTCTCAATCTAAAGATTACAGCACAGATTAAAGATATCTGGTGAGAAATATGACTTTCCTTTATGGACAATGGTTTGGGATCACTTTGCTTTAATATTAATTTATATTAATTAGCTTCATATCGGGTGGGATGGTGGTGTAGTGGGTTGGATTCCCGGTCCAGGCCGTTCTGTGTGGAGTCTGCATGTTCTCTTCGTGCTTGAGTGAGTGTCCTCCCACAGTCCAAACTTTACATTGGAGTTTGAGTTGGCCATGTGATGGACTGGCGACCTGTCCATGGTGTACCCCGCCTTTGCCTGAAGATGCTGGGATTGGCCTTCTGTATATATGATAACGCTGTCCAAACAACAATATGTATCTCCAAAAGAGTAACTTTACAGGAGAGGCCAAAAACCTTCTTCACTTTCAATGTAAGTCAATGGAACCAGAAATTTTCCCAAGCTATTTTGGAGCATTTCTACTGATTGGGTCAACATGAAATGTTCACACAATATAAAGAGCAGCTGTCATGTTCAAACAATCTGGAAAATGGAAATCAGAAAAAAATGGAGATGCAGGTTTGAGGTTCACGGTATGTACAGTTGTACATACCGATATCAGTTACACAGTTTCTGGAAAACGATTAAGACCACCCAAACATCATAGTTTAATTTACCCTACAGCCATTAAACTGCATATACTCACTCAGGACAGAACCCCAAGACCTAATTCACAGATATACCCACCGACACTCACTCGTCTATTTGTCATTTACTCATCCCTCATTCCTCCCATTGAGTCCTATTAATTTTCAACCAAATCTAACAAAACCTTAAAGGAGCAATCGTATACCATGGCAACCTTCTAGCAATACATTAGCAAGCAGCTGGGATACCATAGCAACAGTGTAGCGACCCCTCCAGCTTTTCCTTAAAGAATAAATACAGCTCTACCTTAAAACTGTAGAAAAACTTTCTCTGAGTGGACCGCTTGAGGAGAAAGAGTGTGAAGGACACGTCTCTCCTTCCACCCCTAACCCTCCTCCACAATCTATTCAAAGCAGGGATGGTTGATGGTTTTACCCTACAAAGGAAAAAGTCTATTGTCCACTCATTCCTCATATTTAATTAACCCGCTGTAAACTCTTGCCCCTGTGGCCCTGTTTGTGCTCAGCCAGGCAGATGCCTGGAGTGTTCCCTAATGAACCCTCTCCACCTCCGGCCCCCAGCCTGGCCGCCACGCTCGCAACAGCCCTCCCTCTGTTCCTCTATTAGGTTAGCATGCAGTGACGCAGGCTTCCACACAGACGCCTGTGCCAGGTGGACACCAGCGAGGGGGGTGGCGGGTGGGGACGGGAGCACTGCGTGATGTCCCATGGATTTTGCTGAGCTTCACATTCTGTAAGGGATCAAACAGCCAGAAAACCAATACAGGCTCAACTGACATTTCACCACATACATCCAGGATCAAACACGTGTTACACAAGTATTACAATAAGATTCAACACACTTACAAATATTATATCTGCTGATATCATCGTTTACTGGAGTTTTCCACCCTAACTTCATCATATCAGTCAGTCACCTTCTCCCATTCATCACAATGGCAAGGCCAAAAGGGTGAAGCTAAATGGAAGATGTTCCTCAGAGGCGCTCGGGCAGGACAGGTGTCCCAGCAACGACAAATCTCTGACCACTGGAGTGAGACGCATCCCTGGGCCAGGCCACACTCCAGCTCGCCCAAGCTGATCTGCTAGATGAGTTTGTGGGGGTAATCTGTTGTAGGGGGTGCTGGGACGTCATGCCTGCTGCCTCTGGAACAGAGATAGGCCGTGCAGGTTGGTCACGGAGGGTTGTGTGAACATGCCTCTTTTGTTCTGACTTTCTAGGTCGTGGATCAGACCCTCCCTGTTTTTCTCAGCCAGTCACAATGTCTGCTCATCTGTGACCAACGCTTGGCAGAGGCCAGTACCAGTACCAAGTGTAAAAAGCGAAAGAACATCTGATACCTTGGACGCCACCAAACCACCATTATGAAGCAATGAAAGATCTGAGAACGATATAGTTGATAAGAAGTCAGAATTTCTGACTTGGTTGGCTCACTTGTTTAGAACTAAGATTAATTAGGACTGTCAGAATTACTTAACTACTCAATAAAAAAACAGAAGTATTGATTAAAATTGATCATCTGTGATGGTGCAGGGTAAGTCCAGCACTGATATTAACAGCACCAACCGTAATATTTAACTTATAATGGTTGTGTAAACAGTTGTATGCACTTACCTTGATGTCCTGATGTAGAAGGGGATGCAGGGCAAATGGGTGGTAAAGGGAGCTGGGGCTTCTTGTTCCTGTTGGGCGGATCCACCTTTAGGGAGGGAGAGGGTCCTCAGTGTCCTAGGGGGTAAAACCTGTAAAGGAGGAAATGAATTAGTAAATTAATACCTACCGGTAACATGTAAAGAACAGTCATGACTAGTTAACAGCTGTATAGATGTGTGTGTATGTATGAATGTGTGTATACTGTATGTATGTATATGTATAATTAACACCTCAGGATATCAACCCTCATGTGAGGTGTTAGTTTAGTTGGGGCGGGGCTTCAGCCATAAGAGCTCTCTGTGTTCTTTTACTGGGGTCTTCCTACCTGTGGGAGGAGCGATGTGTAGGCCTCTGTGATGGTATGCCGCTGTTAGCTGCTTGTAATGGCTGGTATAGGAACTAGTGTGACAAGGGTGAGCCTTGTGGCGAAGCCTCAAGGGCCTGTCCCGTTTACCTTTCATTTTTTTTCTGTTAGATGCAGTTTTTCTTTTTGTTTTTTGTGTGAAGTGGAATAAATCACCTGGTCACTTGAAAACTGGGATCTCACCTCCTCGTGTCCATACCCACGCCCATAGTGCCAACTCTGGCGTACGTAAATCCCGGTGACTCTCCATTTGGGGGTTTCACCGTCACATCGTCTTAAGGAATAATCAGATGGATGCTCTGGCTCTTTATATTCAACATTCTTAGACTCCTACATTAATGCTGGCAATATACTCCAAACGACAAAAGAACTGCAGCACCATTTAAGGTGGAACAGAATATTTGCAAAACAAGCTGGCGAATGAGAAGCCAACTTCAGCTCTTTAACAGACACCTGGACAACTTTGAATTAATAAAGATGTTAATTTTCTCTGCACATTTCACTCCAGACAGTTTCTCAACCACTTGAAAAATATTAGGCAGCTGCAGCTCAGTGTTTACCACTGAAGAGACTGAAGAGACGAGCAGCTCCACCTTTAGTAGCATCACAACCTCCAACAGTGAGCTGTAAGCAGAAGCCATGCTCTGTGAGCGTATGACTTTGTGCTGGTAGAAGCAGATCATCTTTAACTGAAAATTTCACAGTGACTACTTTAATTAACTTGGTGTGTCATGTCCAAATGAAAGCTTGTAGCTAGTATAGGTAACCTTGGATCTTCGCAAAAGGAAAGTAGCTATTGGCTGTCCTAAAAGTCGCTAGAAGTCTCTAAATGACGTAATCGCCTAATTTGCATACTGGTCTATTGTGTGTATTAAGAGGAATAACGTGGGAGAGATAAAAAGTGAGGAAAAAAACACCATAAATATGTTATAACTACAAATAACCTCTGAATAAATGAACTTCATCTATGGATTCTTTTTTGTTGCCTTTGAAATGGGCCACACTGAGAAATTTCCCTCTGGGATCAATAAAGTATCTATCTATTTAAGACACATTTATATTTACATCCTGCTCTGTAAACAGGGGGCGGGGTCAGCGGTGGCTTTGGGCATGCGCAGTGAGTGTAGTGGATGGAGGAGTGGCGTGGGCTGCTCTGACTGTGAGACTGAGCACTGTGAGTGTAGTGGGACGGGGCTAACGGCAGCCCCCGCTGCTCGCTCAGGACAGAACTGAAGAGTCTCCAAAAGTCTCCAATGACACTAGAAGAAGTCGCTAGATTTGTCGCTAGTCGCTTTAAAAAAAAATGCGCTAGAGGGTCTGAAAAGTCACAAAATATAGCGACAAAGTCACTAAGTTGGCAACACTGAGCATAGCAATCTATGAGGGGGGAGCTTATTTACACAGTGGCTCATGTTTATTTTGTCTACTTGCACATGTTGCGTCTGTGTGAACATTGTGGTGTCTCACTGTAAACCAGTCAATCAGAGCAGAGCTCTTTAAAATATTCATGAGCTCCCCAAAAAAAGAACAGCTCATTTCATTCTAGGACTAAGTAATAGGGTGTAAATTGGCGTGTGAAACCACAGCTGGGCAACTGAAGACACACATACAGTATCTTCTGTGTAGAACATCAGAGAACAATTTCAAATACTATACAAATGAATTCAACATCTCATCACAACTCTAACCATCACAACAAATAGCAGATCACTCATTGCGAATACGAATCATGGTGTCATCCTTAAGCTCTGAAGCTGCTATACTGAAGCGCCATGGTTAAAATATGTAATCCTGGGATTTGAACCGTACGAGCCCTTTGATCTGTGTGTCATGTGCAGATATATGCCATATTTCAGCGTTTACTCCGTAGAGGATGTGTTAACTTATTTTCCAACTTAGAAAACCAACTGATTGTGTGATCAGGGGCACCCGAGTGCAGCATTTATGGGAAATTAACCATGCACATCTGCATGAACTCGTCAGGAGTAACTTGTGGTGTGATGTTAGTCGATAGATAAAGAAAACCGTGCTGTCTATTTGGCGTCTTGATGGAATTGACACTTCTCTCCATTTCTCCTTCGATGTGCGCTGTTCTTCCGTCATGCTGTCTCATTATAAACGAGTGTTTTTTGATGCAGTGCTTCCCGCCTTTCTTCTCTCATGCAGCACATAGCTTCCCTGTTGAGTCAACACAATCTTCTGGATGTGTTCTTCTGACTCAGCTGACAGTGCTCGCTATTCTGTGTGCTCTGAAGCTACACGAGCGAGCGAGAGAGAGTGAGAGAGAGAGAGAGAGAGAGATTGAGTGAGCTGTAATTAGCCAGGACCACTCGCCACTCAAGTGCCAACATCTGCTGCAATCAGGTCGGGCGCTGCTCTCTAACTGAAGAGCTGTTTGAGTGGTAGCCACTCTCAGGAGTCAACAAGCAGCCGAAGCACCAGAGACTTCTCAGGCCTTCTCTTTCTCTGACTTTACAAAAAGCAGAGCTGAGCCGTTCAAGTACAAAACTCAGGAGAGAAGAGTTGCTTCATAATTAGGAACCTTGTTTATGCCTTAAACGTCACTGTCGTGCAGCCTTGAAGACCTGTTAAAGAACGTAGATGCTTGTAGTAGCTTGTTGTGCCGTGGCCCCTCGTCAGTCATTCGGCTTACGCATTCATTATTGGACCCTTTTCATAATGGTTAAGCACTTTTCAGTGAAGTAGTGGTTTTCTCGTACTATCAGGTCAAGGCTAATTGCTATATTTACCAGCAGATGAACTGTAAGCTCTGTGTTTAAGGACTAAATGTGTGAAGCGTAGGGTTTTAGGCCTGTCAAATGTAGAGAAGTTGCTAAGAATGAGTTCAGATTATGATGTGTGTAAGCTCTAACAGTGAGATTGATCATTTTAACCTATGTAACTGTCCTACCCACTCCTCTCTTTCCTAGACTGTGGTGTATGTTAGGTGTTCCAGCCCATTAGAGAATTCATTATATTCATTTTTCATTATAATAAGGTGACAAAATGTGGGTACTTAACACATAATGGTTCTCCAGCACCAGAGTTCTAGACATTTATTAAACCTAACAAGCAGTCCTACATAACATACATACTAATCTACATACATATTATCAGTGAGGATAATATAATACCCTCATATTATGTGAAAAGATCATTCATTCAGAAGAACATTCATAATGTTACAGGTCAAATTGACCCACACAGTATAAATACACTCAAATACAAAGACAGACAAACTGTATTATAAACTCTCATAAAATTCTGACAGATTAAATGTTAGAACATATAGTATATATACAATTTTAACAACTATTTATTGGGACTAGAAATGAACAGTCAAAAACCATTTCAAATAAAGGGAGACTTTATTCAAATTTATCAGCAAGTCAGTACATGGAATTCCAAATAGAACTTGTTTCAATGATATCATCAGATTAACCCTCATGTTACAATAAAAAGAAGTTACATTCATAACTTTATTATGATTCTCATAGAAATCTGACATAATATGTGAGAACATATCGTCTTTGTCCGAAGAAAAGTATTGATTTTTACATCATTTGAATGCAGCAGCTGTTGTTTACATTGTCTGATAATTTTATGATGAGTGGACCAATAGAAATGTTCCAAAATGGCTTGAAAAAATTTCTGGTTACATAGACTTTCATTAAAAGTGAAGAAGGTTTTCAGCCCCTCCTGTAAAGTTGCTATTTTAGAGATATATGTGTTTCTTTGGACAGCGAAGATATGGCGTATATATATATATATATATATATATATATATATATATATATATATATATATAAATAACATTTTAACACCTATTTAATGAACTTTTTTCAGTTCACCAGTGGGTCACCAGGGTCACCAGTATTTCAGATCACTTAGTTCTAGCAATTTATTAAACCTAACCAGCAGTTCTATATAACATACATACATATCATCAGTGCCATGTAATAATTTTATAGTGTATTTAATGTTAACCCAGTCTCAATAATCATTATTTCCCTCTGATCGACTGATCTAGACCATCAAAACATCCTAAATATTTTTTTTAAACTGACAAGATTTTATCATAAGGACATTTACCAGCCTATCATTCACATTTTCCTGTTCCACCTTAAATAATGTCTGAGGAATTGTCATGACTGTTGCACTATTTAAGGTGGAATGGGAAAATACAGAGAAGCGGTTGGCAAATAAGAAGTTAATATGATAAATATGCTTTAACGTAGAACATTTCAGCCAAGATTCTTCTTCTTTCCTCTAATGCTATAGCACCACCAAATTAAAGCTTCAGTATAAAACCATAAAATGTGAGAGTCACTCTTTACACCTGGTGTAGGGTTTGTCTGTACAACCTCTGCAGCTCTACATGGCAGCTTCTGTTGCAACACAATCCACTGATATGTACATATGAAGGGCTTATTTGTAACTACAGATGATTGTACACTGATGAAAATGTGGTTTTGTATCATATACTCTCTTTCCCCCTCTCAATCTTACACACTGCTCCTTTAGGCAGTTCTTAACTACACACGCCATGCCTGGCCTTTCTCTATCCCTGCATCCCCTCTATGTTTTCTAATCAGACCAGATCTGACTGGCTTAAGCATGGGATTCTTATTGTATTTGTATTGTAAACAAGGCATTTCAGTGGGGTTTTGATACAAATATTCTAATATTCTAGAGAAACTTCTGTCGGTGTCAGAATTGTTCACAGCAATGGTAACAGGAAGCACACATCTGATGTGTTTAATCCTCTTAAAGCTCTCTTCTAGAAAGGTGTTCAATGCAGAGGTTATGAATACGCTGCCTGAGACTCGATGTATTGATTTACATATAAAATCTCAGAGGACGTGTGCAGGTTGCTGGTTTTGGATAGTTGTAGACATGGTGACCCCTGGTTCCATTCACCACCACTGTAAAGAAATCAGAGTCAGCAAGTTTGCCTACGATTTCACATCAAACCCCTCCAAATGACTTTGTTCACATCTGCAGATTATATGTATTTGCCTTATAATTGTCATAGAAAGGTTCATGGCTATAGCACTGCTTCTGTACAGTCTTGTACAGTCCATGTGTTTTGTTTACGTCTTTCACCATGTGGTTCTGTCTGATTAGTCATGTGATCCTTGTCTCCGCCCTCCACCTGGTTCCTATACTTGTCACGTCCCATTGTCACCAGCTGTCTCCTGTTTCCACTCGTTATCCAGTGTATATAGTCTGCCTGTTTTGCCCTCTTCTTCGTGGTTCATTGTTTATTGTCTAATATCTATTGTCATGTGTGGACCCTGTTAGTCTGTCAGTGTTTCTGTTTTGGTTATATTCATGTTTGTTTTGCTTAGTGTTTGTTTTGAGCTTTACCATTAAATTACTTTTAGATAAACCTTGCGCCTGCGTCAAACCCCTTCATCGTGCCTATCATCCCCCGGCACCTCTCTGGGTCCAGCGTGACATAGTCGTTGAACGTTGTTGTCCAAAGATTCTCCATTTTTGTTGATTTTTACTTTTGCACACTGTTTGAATGCAGCAGCTGCCGTTTACATTGTCTGTATTTCATGATAAATGGACCAATAGAAATGCTCTAAAATGACTTGAAAACATTTCTGGTTCCATTGACTTCCATTAAAAGTGAAGAAGGTTTTCGGCCTTTCCTGTAAAGTTGCTATTTTTAAGATACTTGTTTTCGATGGACAGCGAAGATATATATATATACCACTTAACACCTATTTAATGAACATTTTCTTCAGGGAGGGTCACCAGTTTTTCAGACCACTCAAAGTGGAACCAGGTCAAATTGATCCGTATCATAATAGGAGGGTTGAGTCTGTGTTCTAATTAATGCATCGTTAAGTTTGGTCACTCTTCAGTCTCCCAGTGCTTTATGTCCTATATTTCTGTTTTTCAGTTTCTTGGTGGCCTCTAGTCAGTGAGGAGCCGGGGGAGTTGGGAGTGAATAACTTTAAAAGCACGCCATATAGCCTAACCTTCAGAATTGCTCATAAGGAGAGACTTTAGTTTCTACCATCACTTCCTTCCTTGTAGTAGAAAGGAAGGAATAATGAAGGAATAATGGCCTGCCCTGTGGACTGTAATGGGTTTCCTTGGGGAGACGGAGATGTAATGATTGTGAGAGCACTCCTGGGCTTCTCTGTGTCCTCATTTGTTGTTGCTTATGGAGCTGGCGCATGCTAGCATGCTTCCGCACTTGATCGTGCAAAACAAAATCATTTACATAGTTATATAAGTTCGGAAAGTGTTTATCTTGTGTGTTGCTCTTCTACACCCTGGCTGTGTTTTGTTTCTTTCGTTCTGGTGTATCAT
The DNA here is from genome assembly GCA_021613375.1 of Megaleporinus macrocephalus. NCBI lineage: Eukaryota > Metazoa > Chordata > Actinopteri > Characiformes > Anostomidae > Megaleporinus > Megaleporinus macrocephalus. The sequence goes on from CM038706.1 coordinate 45,431,059, forward strand.
GTTTGTAAAGCTGCACAGGTTGAGCTATTGACTGCTCCCCAGCAAGAGTTCCCTTCAAGGTTGAGTCGAGACAGTCAGTTCACTCTGACTGCACTGCAAGCATCAGTAACAGTAATGTAACTGGGATATAGTGCACTTATAGCAGAACGTCTTCTATATAGTACCAAAACATTGGTTCTATAACAGTAGTGGATATGTTATTGGTGCTATAGAGAATCATCACCTATGAGAATCATTTAACCATGCAAAGAACCTTTAATGGTACCTTGAGTGGTCGCTAGCATAGATAACAGTGCTTTTCTCCAGATGGTCTTCCAAAAACAGTTTGAGGACCACTTCTACACATAATAGCTGCATGTACTAAAAAAAACCCTGAAGAAGCAGTTTGAAAGTTTAAACCCAGCCTCAGTAATTTTTTCCATCCAATAATCTATCTGTGCACTCTTGAAAATTAAAGTGCTCTACAGAGTTCTTTAGAGCGATGCTGCTGAAGAACTAAGTAGTTCAGAAGTTCCCAAACACAGGGCTGTGGACACATAACAACAGTGCAGCAGTGAGCGTGGCCTAATTGTTGAAATCCATATATATATCTGTGTGGAGTTTGTGTGTTCTTCCCATGCTCGACTTGAGTGTGTGTTGCCCATGCAATGGACTGGCGAATGTTTGACTGGTAGTGTACTCAAACATTAGACTGGTAGTGTACTCAAACGTTTGACTGGTAGTGATCTAAAACGTTTGACTGGTAGTGATCTAAAACGTTTGACTGGTAGTGATCTAAAACGTTTGACTGGTAGTGATCTAAAACGTTTGACTGGTAGTGTACTAAATCGTTTGCCTGGTAGTGTATCTAAAACGTTTGGCTGGTAGTGTATCTAAAACGTTTGGCTGGTAGTGTACTAAAACGTTTGGCTGGTAGTGTATCTAAAACGTTTGACTGGTAGTGTATCTAAAACGTTTGGCTGGTAGTGTATCTAAAACGTTTGGCTGGTAGTGTATCTAAAACGTTTGACTGGTAGTGATCTAAAACGTTTGGTTGGTAGTGTACTAAAACGTTTGACTGGTAGTGTACTAAATCGTTTGGCTGGTAGTGTATCTAAATCGTTTGGCTGGTAGTGTACTATAACGTTTAGCTGGTAGTGTACTAAAACATACTACTGTATGTATATTTAAGCGTTTGCATTGAAAAACTCTTATGTTTAATGTAATTAAACTAATTGTAATAGAATTTTAAAAGAATGTAAAATTTTGACCATTAAAATGTTCATAAATTAAAATATGACATACATTTAGTCATATCAGCTCCCACATCCTGTCTCTGCATGCTCTTTTGGGAGTGTGTCAGCTCATATTGGCTGCTTTCAGTTGATGGTTAATGTAAGTAAAGAAATGAGAAATAAAGATACTAAGTAATTACAAACTTTTTGCTGGAATGACCTCAAAAACTACATAAAAACTAGAACCGAATGATACAAAGTAAAAAAATTCTATATCATTCAGTCTATATATAAAATATGATGACTGCTACATAAAATAGGGACTCTTTGCCCGGGGGGATGCTAATGCACCAAAGTCCTCATGCGAGGGGTATCTAACAAATGAGACAGTGAAGCTGTCCAGTTAATTAAACATTTCTTTATGAAGTCAAAACAGAAACTCTCGCTCTTTCTCTATACTGCCCGGTTTGTATATGTGGAGGACACGTATGCTCCCTTGTTAGAGGCTGCAATAAAGATGATTTGACTGGGGCCTGTATGGATATCACAGACGTGATGAGCTTCTCTTAGTAAAGCCACAGGCAGTACCGCAGTCTTATTTAGAGAGTGGATCTACAGCCAGCCCCTCCTTTACAGATCAGCCTGGAGAGAGAGAGAGAGAGAGAGAGAGAGACGAAGAGAGTGAGAGAAGAAAGAGAACTTCCCAATTAAAGAGTCTCCTGCCCGGGCGCGTCAATGCGAGCAGCTTGTGAAATATGATTCAGCAGATTTACAGCTTCATTTCAGGATCCCCCTTAACGAGGAGCGCACCCAATCAATCGCCAATCAATACCAATCTGCAGCCGATGCTGCGAGGCAGTCTCACAGCGTCCCGCAGGGAGCCCTGTTGTTGGGGTAATAAAGAAAGCAGGCGGAGTGAGATGGGATAATACTGCACTCTGCCCCGGAGCTACAGTGAGATGGAAATAAAGCCAGGCTTTGTTGTGTAATCCTCCTTCTCACTGAGAGCCAGCGGTGGGTTCCTGCAAAGAGACGTCTGGCACCTGCGGTAACGTTCCAATTCAATTCTGAGACGGACAGCCGGAGACAGCAAACAAAATATATGTGTGAAAGAGATCAAATATAGAATAGAAAAATATAAATATAGGCAAATATAGAGACCCAAAGCCGTTATGTATAGTTTGGTCCAGTTTTGTAGATACACAGTATGACATACAGACATTTTGAGTTTTCTACATCATTTGAACACGACAATGGTCATTTACATTGACTGGACCAATAGAAGTGCTCTAAACAGCTTGGAAAAAAATCTGGTTCCATTAACTTACACTAAAAGTAAAGTATGTTTTTGGTCTCTCGTGTAAAATTGCAATTTTGGAGATATTTGTTTTTCATTGGACAGCATATATATGTACAGGGGTTGGACAATGAAACTGAAACACCTGTCATTGTAGTGTGGGAGGTTTTATGGCTAAATTGGACCAGTCTGGTGGTCAATCTTCATTAACTGCACATTGCACCAGTAAGAACAGAGTGTGAAGTTCAGTTAGCAGGTAAGAGCACAGTTTAGCTCTAAATATTACAATAACACAACATTCTGGGACATACCAGATTTCAAAAGAGGACAAATTGTTGATGCACGTCTTGCTGGCGCATCTGTGACCAAGACAGCAAGTCTTTGTGATGTATCAAGAGCCACGGTATCCAGGGTAATGTCAGCAGACCACCAAGAAGGACCAACCACATCCAACAGGATTAACTGTGGACACAAGAGGAAGCTGTCTGAAAGGAATGTTGGGTTCTAACCCGGATTGTATCCAAAAAACATAAAACCACGGCTGCCCAAATCACGGCAGAATTAAATGTGCACCTCAGCTCTCCTGTTTCCACCAGAACTGTCCATCAGGAGCTCCACAGGGTCAATATACACGGCCGGCCTGCTATAGCCAAAACTTTGGTCACTCGTGCCAATGCCAAACATCGGTTTCAATGGTGCAAGGAGTGCACATCCTGGGCTGTGGACAATGTGAAACATGTATTGTTCTGTGATGATTCCCCACATCCGGGAGAGTTACGGTGTGGAGAAGCCCCAAAGAAGCAAACCACCCCGACTGTTGCATGCCCAGAGTGAAGCATGGGGGTGGATCAGTGATGGTTTGGGCTGCCATATCATGGCATTCCCTTGGCCCAAAATGAATTGACACTGTATTGGCCTCAAAAGGAGGCCCTACACCATACTAATAAATTATTGTGGTTTCAGTTTCATTGTCCAGCCCCTGTATATGTGTATATATACATATATATACATATATATACACATATATACATATATATATATATATACATATATATATGTATCCAAGCTATTTTGGAGCATTATATATATATATATATATATATATATATATATATATGTGTATATATATATATATATATATATATATATATATATATATACACACATATATATATATATATATATATATACACACACATATATATATATATATATATATATATATATATATATGTGTGTGTGTATATATATATATATATATATATATATATATATATATATATATATATATATATATATATTTACACATATATATACATATATATACACATATATACACACATATATATATATATATATATTTACACATATATATACATATATATACACATATATACACACATATATATATATATATATATATACATATATATATGTATCCAAGCTATTTTGGGAGCATTATATATATATATATATATATATACACATATATATATGTGTGTGTGTGTATATATATATATATATATATATATATATATGTATATATATATATATATATATATATATATATATATATATATATATATATATATATATATATATATACACATATATATATATGTATCCAAGCTATTTTGGAGCATTATATATATATATATATATATATATATATATATATATATATATATATATATATATATATATATATATATATATATATATATATATATATATGTATTTTAGTGTGCACAAAGATCAGAAGTTATTCCCACATTGAGGGATTTGCTGAGTTTCTTGTTTTTTTTTTAAACATCAGACGCAGAATAAATGTTTTCCCTGCTGCTCTGAACAGCTGACCAGCACCATCACGATTATGAAACAGAAATAAAAGATTATTAATTAATGATTATAATTCATATAATTCGTTATAATGACTAATGACTATATTAGACTAATGATTATAACAAGATAAAATTCAGTCGAGTAGTCATATCGCAGTGTGCGCACAATGTGTGTATATTTGTTTACTAGAAGATTTTGACCACTCCAACATGGCGGACACTTGGACATATGTCCTTAGAGAGAGAACTACAGAAAACGCCGTAGCTGTTTAGGTATATCTGTGGTTTATACACACTGCACAGCTAGTAAAGGACTGCTACCCAACCAGAGCCCAACAGGTCCTCACAAAACATCAGGTTAGGAAAGAAACCAGGACTGAAGTTCATCAGTACCTCATTCTCAACCACACCATGCGTGATCAGTGGGATATATTAGCTTGATGAGAAACCACAGCAGATCTGGTCTCCAGCTTGTTAAGCTTTCTTAGGAAGTATTAAGCAAATAGCAGCATTAATGAGAGAGACTTTAGTGAAGCAGGATTAACAGAGGAGGCAGGAGGCTGTTGTTGGTCAGGTGTGATCAGCAATATATTAATAGTATATGGAATATAAATACTGTCTGTGTATTACAGATGTTTAAACCATCAGTTTGTTCCAGCACTCTATATTCTCTCTCAATCATAACCCATCTCTGCTATTCTGAGTAAGCCGGTTTAGGTCGGGTACAAACAAAGGTGTCAAAAGTATTCACATTCATTACTCAGGTAGAAGTATAGATACCAGGGTTTAAAAATACTTCTGTAGAAGTTGAAGTATCAACTCAAGCGTTTTACTCCAGTAAAAGTGTAAAAGTATAAAAATAAAAGCAATGTAAGGGAAAAAATGCCAATAAGGACAAAAGCTTAGGCCGCACCACAGGGGTCTATAGTGCACTAGCCCACCTCCCCAAAAACCAATTCTTCTAAAAGCCATAATGGCTTTAATGTTATATTAAAATGTTAATGTTGATAAATTTGGGATGCGCTAGGCTTCCTGATTCAGTCGCTTATACGCTCATTGAACATGAATGTAGTTTAGTACAATGTAAATATATTAAAGAAGCATATCTGTGTACTACTGAGCTTTAACATGTGTTTCATGGAGCAGAAGATATGATGACTAGTTGTCTAAGTACTGTAATGGTAAAAAGTCAAACTTCAAAGTCATGTTATCAATAATCTTTACTGAAATGTAAATGTACATGAATGAAAACAAGCTGAAATGAAATAGGAGTAACGAGACTATGTTTAAAATGTAAGGAGTAGAAAGTACAGATAATAGAGTGTAAATGTAAGGAGTAGAAAGTACAGATAAAGGAGTGTAAATGTAAGGAGTAGAAAGTACTGATAATGGAGTGTAAATGTAAGGAGTAGAAAGTACTGATAATGGAGTGTAAATGTAAGGGGTAGAAAGTACAGATAATAGAGTGTAAATGTAAGGAGTAGAAAGTACAGATAAAGGAGTGTAAATGTAAGGAGTAGAAAGTACTGATAATGTAGTGTAAATGTAAGGAGTAGAAAGTACAGATAATGGAGTGTAAATGTAAGGAGTACAAAGTACAGATAATGGAGTGTAAATGTAAGGAGTACAAAGTACAGATAATGGAGTGTAAATGTAAGGAGTACAAAGTACAGATAATGGAGTGTAAATGTAAGGAGTAGAAAGTACAGATAATTGGATGTAAATGTAAGGAGTAGAAAGTACTGATAATGGAGTGTAAATGTAAGGAGTAGAAAGTACTGATAATGTAGTGTAAATGTAAGGAGTAGAAAGTACAGATAATGGAGTGTAAATGTAAGAAGTAGAAAGTACAGATAATGGAGTGTAAATGTAAGGAGTAGAAAGTACAGATAATGGAGTGTAAATGTAAGGAGTAGAAAGTACAGATAATGGAGTGTACATGTAAGGAGTAGAAGTAAAAAGTGGGTGGAAAAATAATTATTCCAGTAAAGTATAAATTAATCAAAATTTCTGCTTGAGTAAGGTATTAAAGTATTTGTATTACATAACTTGACACTTCTGGGTACAAACTGCAGATTTAGCAGTACAAGTTGGGTATGGTTGGGGCTCAAAGTTAAAAATATGAATATGGAGTTCAGGCTTCAGTTTCATACAAAACCAGGTTCCAGGCCCCTTGAGTTCAACTCAAATCTGTGTTCTCCTGCTCTGACGAATCAGATCCAAAGAATGGCAAGAGTCTTCAGAGACTTCCTGAAGTGTATAATTTTACAGCATTGTTTTTAATTTTGCTTGTTTACACTAGCAACACCACTTTTCTGTTTGATTTGTTTTACTGGTTTTCCTTTTCCATAGTTAAAATATTACTATTATAAAGTTACTATTTACTCTATGCAGCCAGAATCATCATTCCAAACATCTACGTTTTCTGCAGTACCTACCATGGTGAATATAGATACCATATCTCCCATTATTCTAGTACCTGTGGTCCAAAACTAAAGAAACAAAAAAAATACAGACATTACTTATGCTCGAGTTGTCTGCTACTATTGTTTTTAGCCATCCGATGTGCTTTTCACATATTAGAAACTACATAAGCAAGCCTATTTTAGATTCCTCAAATCAGCATTATGTGAGAATTGGTATTTTTTGGTCTTGGGGGGGCTCTGGAGTGCAATTTTACCTTCACTTTACAAATCGTCCTCATGGAAAACTGTACACGTCCATTAGTTGACAAGTTGAATTCTTGTTGTTGCATTTTTTGACCACTAACAAACTGTTTAACAAAATTCAATTAGACAACAAACAGCTAGTCAACTGTATTGACCTCACAACACTTGGATTTCACTGAAGCTGAGGTGGCGAGCTAGCCAACACAGCTTGATTTCAACACGCAAGAGCGCTTGTTTGCAATACCAAAGTCTGAGTGTGCTAACATCTCGAGATGTATAGCTAGTGGCTAAACCTCTGGTCAGTCTTAGCCTAGGATCATATCCAAGCAACTCAGAACAGGACAGCAAAACATCAAGCAAGTACCACCAAACACAAATACACCAACTAATACATTATTACTAGTCCAACACGAAAAATACCAGATTGGAATTTTTGTCTTGTATCCATCTGTTTTAGCTCTTACCTACAAATAAAAGCCTGTCCGAAATTTACTCTGATCACTTGCTTGATTCTCTGCATTGAAAAGCTAGTCAACTGAATCAACTTTACAACACTTGGATTTCACTGAAGCTTAGGTGGCAAGCTAGACAACACAGCTTGACAGCAACGAACGCTAGGGCACTTGTTTGCAGTACCAATGTTTGTGTGTGCCAAAATCACCTACAGATGTTTACCTACTGACTAACTAGGCCGTCATTGCTTCAAGCCAACACATTATTGCTAGGCCACCACAATAAAGGCCAGTTTAGCATTTGTCTTGTATCCGTTTTAACTCTTACCAATAAACAAAAGCCAGTCTGAGTCTGATTAGTCTGATTTTTGTCTTTCTCACTTTGTTACAGCCTATCTAGGGGTAGGCCACAACATAAAGTGTCTCCCCCAACCTTCCCAAACCTCAACCCACCAGACCCATTACAGAAAAAGGATGCTAGTCTCAGGTGTTTTATTTGTCCCTTCAGGAAGCACAACTTTAGGGATGGTCTCAGCCCAAAATAATACAGACAATTTCCCTAAACTAGCTTTACCTTAAAAACAAAGAAAAGAAAATACAGTAAACATAACCTAACTCCATAAAAAGAATAACATAGTCAAACCCCCAAAAGAATCAGGCTACACCCCTTAGCGCTAGTGATGGGCAAATGATACTGAGGCTTCAGAGCTTGTGTAGAAAAATCTAGGAAGTCGTTTATGAAGTACATACCGAGGCTTGCTTCGTTAAGGGCGAATGATGTCACTGATGACGTCTGAAGCCTCGCTGGTCACCATCACCCCACAATCACTGTCCCATCTCTTAAAACCACTGCAACAGTTTTAACATCAATATCTCACATACTATTGGATTATTTACTGACTGAAATCATACTGGCAGTTTTTTTAAATTAACAGACCCACACAATCAAACACAGATCAGATAAACAAATAAATTAACCACAGAAAATGAAATTAAGGTGCTTTATGTATATACTTGTTTCCATGCTGACAGCGTTGCAAGAGGCCATCGCTAATAGTTGAAATGACAATAATAGTTTTGGCCAGCAGGGGGGTTCGTGTGCACATGAAGCTTCGAGTAATGAACATTTTTTTGAACCATCTGGAGGGAAAGCTTCAACACTTCAAGAGGCTTCATCTGGCCATCACTACTTAGCACTTCCAAGTTAAGAAGGTTCAAGCTTTAGACACAAGATGTTACATACCACATTAGAGAATCACAAACAAATCACAAAGTTTAGGAAAACATGGAGAGCACGCCACCCTTCTCCACTTCATGGTCTGACTGGTTGTGGTAATGGAAGAGAAGAGAGCACTCAAGAGGCAGCCGGTCAACTTGGTTATAAGCCATCTTCAAGCCCCAGCTCAACCAATGAACACAGTGTCTCAATCAGCTCAGCCAGCACACCTGTAGCTTGGTAGATAATCAAAGGAACTCAACACATACAAACAGCCCCTGCACGTAACAGCTTCCTCCGACAATGTCTTCGTACATCTCTTCTCAGCCTCTGCCTTGATGTCCATGCTGGGAATACGAAGATAGCTTCTTATTATATCCAGTTGAAGACCTATAGTTGTTGTTGTTGTGTAATATGGTGCCATAAAGGGTTTTGCATACGAGAGGTCTCATGCCCACCTCCCCAAAGCTGGGTAGCATTGCGGGCCTATATAGAATACTGTGCAAAAGTTAGAGACCACTGTGATGGTGCAAGATAGCCCATCCCCAGTATGGATATTGCCAATGTGAAAATTGACTGTACTAGCTTAGACTCTTGTTGTTTAGATATATTGGATCCATTTGGTTGTCCGGCGCGACGGTCAGACAAGGGCTGACAAAGACAGTTAGCTAGCTAAGCCTATCTATTTTCACCTTAACTCAAAGATTTTGAATATACTTTTTAAGAAAGCTTAACAAGCTGGAGACCAGATCTGCTGTGGTTTCTCAACAAGCTAATATATCCCACTGATCACACATGGTGTGATTGAGAATGAGGTACTGATGAACTTCAGTCCTGGTTTCTTTCCTAACATGATGTTTTGTGAGGACATGTTGGGCTCTGGTTGGGTAGCAGTCCTTAGCAGTACTTTACAATAAACTTCTTATAAAACCCATAGCCAATATAAAGAAATTGAAATCAGGTGCTCCGGTGGTGGAAATTAATTTGATAAAGAAGTCTCGTTGCTTTTACATCCAGATGCAGTTTGACGTCCAGTGATGCTGAAGGTTCAAGCCTGCTGTTTACTCTGTGTTAACAGATGAGCTATTTTTGCTATTAAGTGCTGCTTTAACATAGCAATTATAGGGCTTGTATGTAAACAGAGGATACAAATATATGGCGAGTCAATGTAAACGGCCCCGTTACTCATGCGGGCTGGGTTCAAGTCTCCAGTCTCCGCAGCTGAAGTGGCTTTGTGTGCTGCTCGATGGAGTGTCAGTAAATAAATCAGAATAGCTGCTTAATGAAGAGTGCGTCCACTCCACTGCCCACTTACGAACCTTATAATCAACCTTGAGACCGCAGGCTAGCGGCATGACTCACTCTCGTTCGGAGACACGTGGCTCACGGGCAGCGCTCACATGGTCAGAACGGCCCTTTTTAATAAGAGTCGTTCAGACCGTGACCAGCCAACCAGTCAGCATGGACAGACTGCACGCTCAAAAGTGGACCCACCAATCATGTTAGACTACCATATTAGTGTCCACCCCTTGGCACTTTTAAAACGAATGGCCTTCATTTCTCCATAGTCCAGACAAGTGATGCGGAGAGAGAAAGCAAAGAGGGAAATAAAGTGGATGAGTGTAAGCTTGTCTTGTTTGGTGCTTTCTGAGGAAATGCAGTACTGCGGTGCCATTATTTCCCCGTGCGCTTGCGTCTGGGTTCTGTCCCCGGAGAGAGCAGGGCTTAGACTTTGCTCTTGTTAAACACTGCTTAACACAACGGGGAGCTTTTAGCACTCTGTGACTCACATGCAGCACCAGTGAAGGGTGAATCTCGAGGGACTCGGGGCAGCGTGGTCTATAAGCCTGCATACACACACATACACAGGCTTGTTTTTATATGGAGTGAATACATAGGGCCATATATATATATATATATGTATAAGTATATAAGTAGGTATACAAACCTATGAGCACATATACAGTATCTGTATATAGTAATAAGCCCATATAGAATACTGTGCAGAAGTTAGAGACCACTGTGATGGTGTAAGGTAGCCCATCCCCAGTATGGATGGTACCAATGTGAAAATTGACTGCACTAGCTTAGACTCTTGTTGTTTAGATATATTGGATCCATTTGGTTGTCCGGCATGACGGTCAGACAAGGGCTGACAAAGACAGTTAGTTAGCCAAGCCTATCAAGCCTTTTCACCTAAACACAGAGATTTTGAATTATAGCAATAAACTTTTTTTATAAAACCCATAGCCAATATAAAGAAATTGAAATCAGGTGCTCTGGTGGTGGAAATTCATTCGATGAAGAAGTCTGGAACCAAACCTATGATCTTGTAACTACGCTCAAAAATATTCACTCATCTGCTATTACATGCATATGAACTTGAGGGACGTCCCGTTCTTAATACATAGGGTTTAATATGATGTCGGCCCAACCTTTGCAGCTGTAACAGCTTCAGTTCTTCTGGGAAGGCTCTCCACACGGTTTAGGAGTGTGTTTATGGGAATGTTTGACTGTTCTCCCAGAAGCACATTTGTGAGATCAGACGCTAATGTTGGATGAGATGCTCTGGCTCGCAGTATCAGCTCTAATTTATCCCAAAGGTGTTCTATCAGGTTGAGGGCAGGCCAGTCAAGTTCTTTCACACCAAACTCGCTCCTCCATGTCGTTATGGAGCTGCTTTGTGCACTGGTGGGCAGTCATGTTGGAACAGGAAGGGGCCGTCCCCAAACTGTTCCCACAAAGTTAGGAGCGTGAAATTGTCCAATGTCTCTTGGTCTGCTGAAACATTAAGAGTTCCTTTCACTGGACCTGAGGGGCCGAGCCAAACTCCTAAAAACAACCCCACACCATAATCCCCCCTCCACCAAACTTTACACTCAGCACAATGCAGTCAGACAAGTAGCGTTCTCCTGGCAACCGCCAAAACCAGACTCGTCTGCCGGATTGCCAGACGGATTGGTCACTTCAAAGAACACATCTCCATTGCTCTAGAGTCTGGTGGTAGTGTGCTTTACACCACTGCATCTGAAACTTTGCATTGTGCTTGGTGATGTAAGGCTTGGATGCAGCCGCTCAGCCATGGAAACTCATTCCATTAAGTTTGAAGTTTGGAGGTCTGTAGTGATTGACTCTGCTCCTCAGCATCTGCTGATCTGGTCTATCATTTTACGTGACTACAACTTTGTGGCTGAGTTGTTGTCGTTCCCAATCGCTTCCACAGACAGTCGACTGTGGAATATTTAGTAGTGAGGAAACTTCACGACTGGACTTGTTGCACAGGTGGTGTCCTATCACGGTACCACGCTGGAGTTCACTGACCTCCTGAGAGAGACCCATTCTTTCACTAATGTGTGTAGAAGCAGTCTGCATGACTAGGTGCTTGGTTTTATATATCTGTGGCCATGAAAGTGATTGGAACACCTGAATTCAATAGTTTGAATAGGTGAGTGAACACTTTTGGAAGTAATTCTTAGATTTCGTTCCATTAATGTTTGTTTTGTTTTTTATTTTTTCAAGCAAAAACACATTTACTGACTTGGTGCCCACGTTTTTTGCATAGCCCTGTATATGTAAGTATCCGTGCACCCGTAGGCCTTCGTAAAACTAGGTTAGCCCTGTTTTTCTCTGGTTGCGACGACGAGCTGATGCTTGAGAGGAAAGCTTTTGCTCAGTTTGAAGCAAAAAGTCTGTCCTTTCGGATGAGTAATTGCAGACGGAGGTGTTTTTGGCTGTGTGCTGCTGCGGCTGGCGAGAGAGAGAGAGAGAGAGAGAGAGAGAGAGAGAGAGAGAGAGAGAGAAAGGAAAAAAGGGCCTATTACTGTGCAGAGGTAAACACACACACTCTCATGCGCGCAGGTTGAGTGTCGGGGGCTGTAAAATGGGAATGGATGAGAGGTGTCAGTGAAAGCTGATGATGGGGGCTAATATGATGTGATATAATTGATGAACTCTGAATTGTCCCACTTTCCCCTCCTCCTCCTCCTCCTCTCTACCGGCACTGCTCACTTCCCTGCGGTGTGTAATGTCAACAGTACGTGATTTACACTCTGTCACTGCGCTGCTTAACACCTCCTCCATCCCACTCACCCCCTGTCTGGAGAGGATGTATGAATGAGAAAGTCCCTGAGTCTGGTGCGTAAATCATTTCTCTCATTTGTTGTGCACTCTTCAGAAAAAGAAGCCAACAAGGAGCGATGGAGCAAAGCCATAAAAGAACCACCTTTTGGTTTCCTTTCAGTGGACAGGTTTTAAAGCATCCTTGTGGCGTGTGTGAAGTAGACGACACAATTTTCATCGATTTAGAGGTCATTTGAATTATTACTGGTCCAGTATTGGACTCAGAACTGACCATTCAGCGGCATTTAACTTGGAAGTTCAGAGTCATAGTTTAACCAGCAGCCAGGTTTTTACGTCTCATTTAGAAGTCGAGAAGTCATTCTTTATCACTACTGACGTGTGAGTAACCACGTTTATTGGACATCCTATACTGAGTTGAGAACATTCCCTACTTTCTGAGTAGGAATTCTTGAATGTTTCCAAGGAATACAGCTTAAAAGATTGTTTAGCTCCGCCCACTGTTCAGAAACTGCCGTAGGTTTTAGTCGTGTGACGTACAACGCTAGAAGATGCACTTACAGTAACGCATAATGACGGAAAGGTGTTGTTGTTTTTGGCTGCAGTAATTGGATATACTGTGGACCCCTGTGCACAAATAGCCCAAAGACCCCCAAATATCCAGAAAGTGGTCTAAACCTGTCAAATTTAAACAGGCACATTGGAAAGGACCGTCCTCTCACTCAGTCATCTGTAGATCATTTCATGTCTGAAGATTATCACAGCTCTGGGACGTAGACTTACACGACGACTGGATCTTAAGTCTGACGCTGTTCAACAATAACGGCGTGTCAGGAAACCAGCGAGAGGAGTTCAAGAGCCTCCGTGTACGTGGAGGTAAACCAGGTAAGCTCAGTTACTGAGCCTGCTTTAGCTGATGTTAGCTAACATTAGCTTCACTTGCTAAGTTCGGTGGGTCAAGTTATGCTAAGCTAATGTAGCTGAATTATGGAGGTTTATAGAGTCGTATGAGAGCGAGTTCCACTTTAATCATATTTACAACAATAACTGTACCTCAATATCTGAGTGTAGCTGGTTGCTAGGCTGTTGTCGTGAATAATGTTGGTTATTTAGCTAAATACTGTTTACACTCAGGATGAGCTGCTGTTGAGGGTGTGGTTAGACTAAAAGTATCAGGACTGAGTGATATGGTGGTCTATTTCTATATTACAGCTCTTTCAGATTCAAATTCAGAAATATCATCAGAATCTGAAGCAGCAGCTCTGGAACATTCTCAGTCCCAGTCAGTCATAGTGCTGTTGTACCACGACACTGTTCACAAGAGTCTAAGCTCGTCTAATTTAAAGCAAATTAAGCAGCGAATTTCATTTTAAGTAATGTATATATATTTTCTGTATCTAATTCTAGAAATTTAAGGTGGAATTTAGGAAATTTTATGTTAAATTGCAGACATTTAAGGTGCAATTCCAGAAATGTAAGTTGGAATTCAAGACATTTAAGGTGCTATTCCAGAAATTCACAGTACTCAGACTAAAACACATAATTAACAGCAGGAACAGTGTTTTTAAGGTCGAATTCAAGAAATGCGCGGTGGACCTAGAAATTTTAGAAATTTAAGGTGCAATTACCTAGCAAAAGCATAGCAACCGCATAGCAACCACCTAAATTTTTATTATTATCAGCGTGCTAATTACCCGTACCTGTGAATTGATATAATATTGCCACATCAAATACAATGCTGGATGGATTGCTCCCCCGCATCCCTAGTTTTTAGGCATATACTACAGCCCTTGCACTACAAAAGAATTGGAAAAAAAAGAAAATACAAAACAATAAAAGCAGATATAACATGTAAATGTAAAATAACACAAAAATAAGAAACAAGTAACAATAAACCATATAACACCACTACAGGATGCTTTCATGGTTAAGAACATCGACAGCTCCGTCATGTCACTGCACCTTCAAATCCTTCACACCTCACCAACCCACAGTTAGTGGGCGGGGCTATACACGTTTTCTGTGATGAGCTGCTAAGTAAATCAAAAGTTACTGCACTCGTACATATATATGCCTCTTTGTTTGGACACAACTCTTTCTCTTTGGAATCGACTACCAGCTGTAGCTGCTGGCACTGGCATCAGTCACAACAGGGTGTTAATAGGTTGTTTGCAAATGATGTCACGTGGTGCTGTGGTGTGAACTGCAGGAGGAAATTTCACACATAGGGAGAAGCTCTCATAATACCTGCGGTTACGTCCTTTATAGTCGCTGAAAATAAGTTTAACAGAGAAACCACAATGAGTTTTTATCACTTACCACAAGTTGTTGTTCATGAGGAACCTTCATCTGCGGTTAGGACGAGAGGCTGAAGTTCCTGTTCCAGTTTTCATTGTAGCTGTAGTTTTAAATCTCTCACCAGTGACCAGTCACATCACCCACAGACCAACTGCTCACTATACAATACTCACTCCCACCATTCACCAGTTTCCTTTTCCACTATGAATAGTGAAACAACAGTTGATTAACTGCTGCACCATTTAAGGTGGAATCAGGAAGACTGGTGAATGAAAAGCTGACCAGATGGTGCTGGTAGTCAGTAGGGGTGAGTATTGTAGTGTGTACAGGTGACGTTGGGTTGATCAGTCATTGATCTGTGAGTGTCAATGGCTGTGAGTGTATGTAGGCCATGCGATGGCCTGGCGACCGGTCCATGGTGTACCCTGCCTTCACCCGATGGAGCTGGGATTGGCTCCAGCCCCCCTCTGTGACCCTGACTAGCGGAATAAAGCGAAAGATAATGGGTGGATGGATAATATATCAATTTAAGAATTTGTTTTTTATTTTTAGATTTATTTTTATTTACTTTTAATGTACTCGTTCTAAACTGAGTTCATCTTCCTGTTTGCCAGCTTTTTCAAGTGTTTCTGTTCTTTCTTATATAGTGCAGCGGTTCTAGCAACCGAGGCTGCGCCGTTTGAGGTGGAACAGGAAGACTGGGCTGGCTAATAGGAGGCTAGACACAAGTCAGTGTGGTGCAAAACTCTAATGTTGTTTTTTGTTTTGTGAATATGTTGCAGGAGCAGGAGTGGACATATCTGCAATATGGAGCAGCAGCAGGAGGAGTACAGGTAAGTATAGGTACAGGTATGTATACGTAAATCCTATTTAGGTCCAAAAAACAAAAAAATACATTTTATAATAGCAAAAAAAAAAAAAAAAAAAAAAAAAAAGAATTTTCCTTGAACCACACACATATACACCAAGAACCATTTAGGAACCTTCTTTGGTCTTTCGAGTATGTCCTTCTATAACACGGCCCCATCTTCAGCTCCACCATCCCTCCCTCCCTAGTCTTTTTTGTCCTTCACTTCTGTCTCTGTCTTTCTCTCTGTAGACGTTAGTGCTAGTAATGGCTCCTCAGGACTGAAACGATTTGCCCCAATTACGAGGCAGTTACATGACAATAGAGAGGAATGAGACAGTTGTGCCCTGTTCAGCACAGGCTTACATAACAACTCACCAGGGTCAGGCTTCTGCTGCCGCGATCTATAAAATGATTGTGCATTGTTTTGTTTTGTTGGGGTTTTTTTTCTGTTATGTTGAAAAATGATTCAATAGTACACCGTGTGATAGAATGCAACAATAGTAGCATAATGAAAGATTAAACGTGCACCAGCGAGAAATCTCACAATGGAATAATTCATCAGAGCAGCTGCACTTTTCAACCAGAGCGCTATGGAAACGGCGCTGGACTGTTACTGTATGAAAGATGATGGTATATGAACGGTGGCATGGACCCGCATCAAGCGGCGCTCCATATGTTCGCTCTGAGAGACACATGTGGTGCTGCGTACTGTGGTGCTTGGTTGGTATACGGTATATCATTTGTTGATTGATGCTGAAATCGCAGAAGTCAAATCATATTGCACTTAACTCTTTCATCTTCTGGCTATGAGCGCTGGCTGGGTATTCCTAGGCAAGGGGCGTAGGAGCGGGCTTGACATTGGGGGGGACACTTCTGCTAATATGAATCAAAGCCCACCCTATCCCATAAATATTACATATAAGCTGAGTCCACTGTAGGTAAGATAGTAAATCACTGTATGTATAGTGATGTAGAACATTTGTGGAATTACAGTAAATTACTAATAAATAAACAAAATATAACATTATCTGTACGTCTGTTTATTATTAGATAAATCAAATTAAAGATCACTTTACAAACTAAACAGTAATGCTGAAATGAAATGACAAATAAATGTATATTAAGGTTTCCTGGCTAGACAAGACTAACATTAATGTTAGACAGTAAGGCTACTTTACATATTTAGTGTAGTAGCAGTCTACAGTTTGGGGGCGTGGCCAGTAATGTAACTGTACGTTTCAGAGTGCTTTCTGACTAAAGTTAATGTAAACGTTAGCTAACTCAAACCCTCCTACTCTGTTACTATAACAACACATTATACTAAAGCTGGTTTATTACAGTATATATGGTCATCATTGCTATTCACTGCTCTCATCACTGACCTCGCGTTTAAAGCTGGCGCAAGCTACCCAACGCTCCAGCGAGGCGAGAGCCCGGGTCAGTGGAGCTGCCGACTGCAGGACCACCTAACAACCAGAGCATGTTGCTAACAACAAACACAGTGCGTGAGTTGCGAAAATTGCCAAAACGTGCTTTTTCAAAATAAAGTGTTTTTAAACAGTTTCAGCTTTTTCTGTGGTTTAATTTTTGGGTGGGACAAATTTATCTCTTTCTGATATTGGGTGGGACATGTCCCTCCTACCCCCCAGGTTCCTACGCCAATGTTCCTAGGTATAGCACTTGTCTTGTATTTAACCCTGTATTTGATTCTCTTCTCTCAGGGTGTCAGCACTGGCCCAGTGTTTCAGCTCAAGGGTGGTTTGGACTTAAACCAGCTAGTACATACGCTGACCAAACTCAAGGCACTAGTGAAACATGACCACTCCCCAGGGCTATTGGGTGGGGTGGCGTAAAACAAATAACAACAAACACAACTTAAATACAACAAACATAAAACAAATAAGAAGCTTCAACCATACATTATTTTCCGTTTTATTCCACTAGTTGGGATAGTTGGAATCCCACCACTCCTGGCCCCGCCCACTAACCTTTTGTGGAAAAGAAATAACCTCAATACAGTGTAGCATAATAAAATATATCCATCCATTATCCTGGAGACAATCCCTGCATCATCGGGCGAAGGCGGCTACAGCATGGACAGGTCGCCAGGCCATCACATGGCCAACATACATTCACATACACATTCACCTACACCTGGCAGTTTAGGGTGACTGATCAACCTAACATGCTTGTGTTTGGACTGTGGGAGGAAACCGGAGTACCCAGGGAAAACCCACTCAAGCACGGGGAGAACATACACACTCCACAGAGAACAACCCGGACCGGGAATCCAACCCAGATCATCTTACTGTGAGGAGACAGTGTTAAACATGTAGTTATTAGTATTGAGCTTAATTTGATCATTACTATACAATACACAGTCGTATAACCAGAGTGTGGGATTTCGTCCAGCCCCAGCAAATGATTAGCTCTTGATTCTGGTCGGCGCGCCGCATCCCTGGTCAGTATTGACTAAATGTCTGCGTCGAGCGCTGTAATGTCCTGAGGTGGTCATGGATGTCCCCTCCTCTTAGTGATCGATCAGAGGGCCTGTGGAGTCTTCCTGGAAGTCAATCAACGTCCTCGTCTCCCAGAGTTTATCGTAGATCTGCACATTGACGTCTGTCTCGTCTTAGCGCTGGATAACAATGTAACATTATCGTCCTAATTACTCCACAGCACACAAGCTGGACTGGACGGCATGAAAAGGGACAATGTCCTGCCCCTGTCTTTCAGTCCTTCAGTGGTCTCTTAGAGATGTAGCTCTTTAGAAGTGGGTATTGATCAGAATAGTATATTGTGGTTTGATGCTGATTTGATGCTCGTAGCTCAGTCAAGCAGACAGAGTCTTACTTGTTTGCTCATAGATCCTAAACCTTCACTCCACAATTGCACAGTAGTCTATGAAGAAGAGGAAATATTGCATTATGATTTAAACGTATGGGAAGTGATTGTTATACAGTCTTGTTTTGCGGAAAGAAAAAACATTTACATTTCTAGCATGTTTGCATCGTTTGTTGACATCCAAACAAATGAAGAAGGCCTTTTCACAGACACCTACCATCTAAACAGTGGATTTCTGAATATATAGCCAATATTTATTATCATCAAAGTATATATATAAATATAGCCACATTAAAGGCTGAGCACCACTAAGGCACAGCCCTGGTGATGTCACATTGTTTTAGATACTAAAAATATATAAACATCACTTAAAATGAAATTTGCTGCTTAATTTAAAATAAACATTTTTAATTAAACTGACAGAAAAAACAGAGCTCGCTATGGAAACTCCTAAACGCTACCGTGTGACGTCACTGGTAGACAACAGTGAACAGCGCCGCGGTATAACAGCATTATTTGAATTTGAAAGAGTTGTAATGTAGAAATAGACCACCATATCACTTAGTCCTGAGACTTTTAGTCAAACCACACCCACAACAGCAGCTCATCCTGAGTGTAAACAGTATTGAGCTAAATAACCAACATTATTCACGACAACAGCCTAGCAACCAGCTACACTCAGATATAGAGGTAGTTATTGTAGTAAATATGATTAAAGTGGAACTCTCACTCATACGACTCTATAAATCTTCATAACTCAACTACGTTAGCTTAGCATAACTTGACCCACCAAACTTAGCAAGTGAAGCTAACGTTAGCTAACATCAGCTAAAGCAGGCTCAGTAACTGAGCTTACCTGGTTTACCTCCACGTACACAGAGGCTCTTGAACTCCTCTCGCTGGTTTCCTTACACGCCCATATTGTTCAACAGAGTCAGACTTAAGATCCAGACGTCGTGTAAGCCTACGTCCCATAACTGTGATAATCTTCAGACGTGAAATGATCTACAGATGACGAAGTGAGAGGACGGTCTTTTCCAATGTGCATGTTTAAAGTTGACAGATTTAGTCCGCTTTCTGGATATTTGGGGTTCTTAACCTTTGAATATGGGGGTTTAACCTCTGAGCTGCAGCAAACTTAATTCAAGTTAGAGGTACTGTATAATTTTGTATAGCTCATTGTTTGTCTACCACCACACTTTGATTCCATAACTTATTTTTATATAAAATATATCAACTTAATAATATTTCTTTAAATCAAGTCCATTTTTGTGGGTATACATATTGTCGCTATTGTTGTATATCCAAAATTGTAAGTTTTCGGAAGGAATCAGATGAACTACAGTTTATAATTGTGCTCCTATATATTCTATATGGTCAGTGGAGCTGATAAGATGGACATTGTGTGAAGATACAAGGCAGTGTACTAAAGGAAGTGGCCAGTTAGTGTAGAGTAAATAAATTCCCATACAAAAAAAAACATTTAAGTTGTGACATTTAAGTTTAAGTCAAACTACATTTTGGAAGTGCTAGGTAATTTTGTAGACGTGTGGACACATGGATGTCACATGGATGGGACTCAAATCCAAATCGAATCACTAAACTGATGACTTGTGACTTGACAGCATCACTAAACATTGCGACTAGACTTAGACTTTACCTTTACTGACTTGGACTTGTAATCGGACTTGAGCTTTAAGACCTGAAAAGACTCGCCACCCTATTTTAATATAACATAAGGAATACTTCAAAAATCACATAACAATCATTTTGTATTAAATGGTGCTGTAACGTTAGTCACCTGAGCTACGCCACTCAGTTTATCCATAACCTAGCAACAAGTGACGTTCTGCAGCCAATCACAGGAAGCTTTGGGGCTGCACCAGAGACGAGGAGCAACATGCTCCCGAAAAACGGATATAATCCAGTTAAACTACAAAGATTCTGCTGCAGTAAATAAAAAAGAACTGCGTCATGCAGAACATGTGGAGTCAAGATCACAGATGAAGCTGCAACCACTTCAAACTTGTTCAAACTTTGAGGTGCACAAAGAACAGGAAGTCTTTGCTATGTGTATTTCACATATAGCAGTTAGCTAGCTGGCATAATGACATAATGATAAACAACAGCTGATGTGAAGGAAGCTCTCTCCCTCTGTTCATCCCTCCTAGATCTTCCACCGTCCACTGAGAACTTTACTGAAACATTTAGGAAGCACAGCATCTCAGACAGGAAGTGTTCAAGTAGTGCAGAACAGCACAAACACTGATCAGTCCATGCAGAGCTACTGCAGAGTCACACATGCTGTTAGAACTGAAAGACCCGTCCAGATATTAATGCTTATGGGTTTAGAATGTGATTATTAAAATTCCTGTAGGTGTAATGAGTACTAATACTTCCATACAGTGCTGTGTTTCTCAGCCTCAGCCTTCAAGGCTCACTGCCTCACATTTTAGTGTTTTTTCTGCTTCAACGCCTATTTTAACTGGTAATAGACTGGTAATGAGGGGATTAGACTGGTAATGACGTAATTAGTGATTAAAACTGCTTGAAATTATCTAATTTCATACGCAGGTTATTTTTGTTATAATATAAACTTTAAAAAATGGTATATTAATGTCAGTTTAATATACTACTAATCAACTGCATCAACTGTGTTAAATACTGAAATGACGTTACATCTGGTGACTTGACTAGGACTCGAAGTTTAAGACTTGGGACTTGACTTGAGACTTGCTTGTATTGTATTGGGACTTGACTCGAGACTTGCATGTATTGACTCGAGACTTGCTTGTATTGACTTGGGACTTGCCTAGAGACTTGCTTGTATTGACTTGGGACTTGCCTAGAGACTTGCTTGTATTGACTTGGGACTTGCCTAGAGACTTGCTTGTATTGACTTGGGACTTGCCTAGAGACTTGCTTGTATTGACTTGGGACTTGCCTAGAGACTTGCTTTTATTGACTTGGGACTTGACTCGAGACTTGCTTGTATTGACTTGGGACTTGATTGTCAAGACTTGAGACTTACTTGTTACTTGCAACTTAGTGACTTGGTCCCATGTCTGTAGTTTTGTATAGCTCATTGTTTGTCCAGCGTACCAGTTGCGTTTTTACTGATGGACATTCATAAAATCACAGCATTAAAGTCTCATACTACGCAGTCCTGGAATTATTTTTGGAACATTTCTTCGAAAGCCTGTTTCTAATGATGATAAAATATGACCATGTTTTTATCTGAGATGGCAGAGTAAACAAGTCCTGTCAATAAAATCCCAACCGGATATTACTGGGCCTTATCAGTCGGGTCATTGTGCAGAACCACGTTAGCTTCTGTGCTGAAGAGAGGCATTGTGTGGGTTTATGACTGCTTATATCAGATTCATTACAGTGAAAGTGTTCGCTCCCTATGGAACCCCTTGTTCAGTGCTGAATAGAGGCCCGCTCAGATATGGCGCCCGTCGTGAGCCTTGGCTGGAGAACGAGAGTTTAACAAAAGGGGATTTTATTTAAAGGATATCGGTGGTTTTAATCTAACCTGGTTAATAAAACACAGTCGCGGGCTGAGGAGGAGGCTAGGCTGGTAATAGTCTTTTAACCAGCAATCAGTGAGGCCAAAAATATCTCCTCACAAGGGCATAGACTTGCTCTTGACATTGAGGCTGGGCACCTATGAATCTACCTTATGAATCTCATCCAGTCTCTTGCCATTTCAAGGCTCGACTACTGCAACTCGCTCCTGGCTGGTCTTCCTCTGCAGACCATCAGGCCCTTACAACTGATCCAGAATGCAGCAGCACAGCTCGTCTTCAACCTCCCCAAGTTCATACAGGTCACTCCACCGCTGCGCTCCCTTCATTGGCTTCCTGTAGCTGCTCGCATTCAGTTTAAAGTTCTGATGCCTACAAAGCCAAGAATGGACCAGCTCCTCCTTACCTTATGGCAATGGTCAAAAGTTGATTCGCACCTCCAGCCCTTTGTGCTTCAAGTATGGCTCGACTTGACCCGCCATCACTCAAGATTCATGGAAGACACGCGACAAGACGCTTCTCTGTCCTGGGGCCCAGATGGTGGAACGAACTTCCACTGGCTGTCCGAACAGCGAACTCTCTCACAGTCTTCAAACGCAGACGGAAGACCACCGTCTCTTTGGGCACTGATCTACTGAAGCATTGGTAGAAACCGTAATTGCATTTGATCTTCTAGGAACACTGGATAAGTATTGCACTTATACTGTATGTAGTCTTGTATTTACTCTCTTCTCTGTAGGTGTTCCAGTCTTGCTAGGTATTGCTCTGTTTCTAATCTTATAATTTGTTGTCTTCTTTCTAGGTATCAGCACTTGGCACTTGATTATAGCAGTGTTTGAGCTCAGGAGTAGTTTGGACTTAAACCTGTTTGTACTAGATAGAGATTCATACATTCTCTGACTGAACACTAAGCGCTTTTGTAAGTCGCCCTGGATAAGATCGTCTGCTAAATGCTGTAAATGTAAATGTACTCCACCACGCCACAAAGAAGTAGTTTTGACTTCAGTGCAAATGAAACAGGTCTCATACGTCAGCAATAATAAAAGTAGATGGAGCTCCATCAATCTTTCTTAATGTCTCAGTTAAACTACAGGACATAGACTCGTTTCAGCCAGCTTCAAACCAGTAAACAGTGAGTTCACATCTAACGACTTATTAACATCACCTCAGCCATAGTGCAGCTGATGTCTCTAATAGATTAGCATTAATAAAAGTAGAGAACACTGCTTGTTCTTCATAGCTATAGATGATGTTAGCCTGCTGTATGCTGAGTGCCTAGCATCGCCATTAACGCTATCATGATGGACTCATTTCATTAGTGAACTGGGCATAGGCAGTCATAGCCTAAAGGTTATGGATCAGGTCTTGTAACCAGTAAGTCGCTGGTTTGATCGCCAGGTGTGATAGGGCTGCCCACCCTTCTAGGCACATGTGCTCTTTTCCCCCTAGTGTGTATGTTCACTAGTGTGTGTTGGTTACATTCAAATTTCAAATTTTTACTGTGTGCAAAACAGAATAATTCAAAACTTAACCTTTAAGTGACTTTGAAAAATAGCATTTCTTTGAAAAATAGCTTTTTGGCTGCCATCCTCACTCGCTTTTCACACCCATGTGTCTCCCATGTTGCACCTGAGTCTTACACAGTGAGTCTCATATGACTGGAAAGCTTTCTTTCCAGTTTTGGCGCAGCTTACAACCAAACGTAGCTACAGAGTCTCACGTGACAGCAGAGAAAGGGCTCAGCCAATCACACTGGCCATATGACTCGAGTAGAGAATGTGGTTTAACCCTTTCTGCACCTCTAGGCTAATCAGACGTTGACAGATCGGGGTCTTTTTTTTGGAGGGGATCAAATTATTGGTGGGGACAATTCAATAGTCGCTGGATACTGGGATACTGGTGGGGACACATTACTTCCGTCCATGCTAATTCTACATCCCTGCCTCTTCAGGTCACATTGCACTGCTGAAGGACAGATCACTCTAGAGTTTGTGTGAAAGATGTTAACCAGGGTAATTGACAGTCTGGCCAGTTGGTTGTTTAGATGTTGAAGATTTTCCTCACTTTATAGTGAATTATTGTATTAAAATTGAAAGTCAGTCAAAACAAGCGTTTGATTTTGACCTTCAGATCAGCAGTATTATCATACATGTTTATTCTCCTAACATGTTTGTCTATTTATTTATTTATTTATTTGCTTTACTTTTGTTGTAGTTTTACATACATTCATTTTTATACATACATAGTATTTCTCTGGAGTCCTGATCATTCGGAGATCTGGGTGTTTAAATATATACAAATTATTTAGATAACAATTCCAGTAACATGTTATTCATGTTATGTTTTAAGTAAATGAAGTGACACTGATTTGCTTCACTTATAAAAGAATGTAAAATATTTCTGAAGTCCTGATTATTTGGAGAGCAGGGAGTTTGTGTATTTGTTTAAAAATCTGCAAATATGTGTATCTGTATTTTAAGATCCATAGAGTTTCAGTCTAAACACACAAAAACATAAACATGAAAACATTTTCCACCTTAAAGCTGCCACTACTGGTTATACTTGTAGCAGAGTCATCCACTGATTACTGATGGATTTCATATTAACAATAATTAATAAGTATATATGAATAATTATATTACTGATATATAAATAATAATTGTTACAGTTAAAAATAGCATTTGGTAATCTTACAGATACTTACACAGTACACACTGATTTGGAGATCAACAGTTTTTTTAGCTGCAGTTCAACTAAATGTCCCACCATTTACATACACTTACAATGATAGTGAATGTTATGTTGTGAGTAAATGAAGCGACACTAATTGGCTTCACATATAAAAGAATGTAAATCACTTAAAAAGTTTGCTGCATTGGCCGGGAATCGAACCCGGGCCTCCCGCGTGGCAGGCGAGAATTCTACCACTGAACCACCAATGCTGAGCTGGCAGGTCATGTGACCCCATCCAGCTGTGACTGTTCCTTCCCTAGAACTGTTGCTTCCCTAGAACATGTTTTAGCCATGGTTGTCTTTTCTGATTGACTTTTGTGTTTAACAGGTACATAGACTTTCGTACATATTTGAAATGTATATTTATTATTTTAAATCATTTGTTTTGTTTTTTTGTGATCTTACTTTTGCAGTTTCACATACAAACATTTCTCTTACATAATACATATACAGAACATTTTCACTGAAGTATTTCTGGAGTCATGATCATTTGGAGAGCTGGGAGTTTGTGTATATGTTTAAAATCTACAAATGTGATTGTCTGTATTTTAAGATCCACAGAGTTTCCGTCTAAACAAACAAACATAAAAACATTTTCCACCTTAAAGCATTTCATATGAACAATAATTAAAAGTATGTATATACTTCTACCTTCAGATCAGCAGTATTATTATAGTATTATTCAAATGAGCTGTAAGTGTTCAACAAGCACTGATACACAAACTGAAATGATTTCAGCAAGCTTATTTTAAAAACTACATGTTGTAATAGTAACATTATAATAATGTCAATCTTAATTTAAGGTGGTTGTTAGCTTAGTATAAGAAAGTATATCTTATTTCTAGACTTTTTTACTTGTTTAAAGTAACTTTTTAAGCAAGCCTGTCAGATAATCATCTTAAAATGATTGATGATTGTAAACTTAAAATGACTTAACTTGCATGTAGATGGTTGTTACTTATTTTTTTATATTATTTAATATTATTATCTCATAATATTGACCTTACTTTTGTAGTTTTACATGCATATATCTCTGTTCATTCATAATATTTTCTCTGGCGTATTTCTGGAGTCCTGATCATTTGGAGATTTGGTTTGTGTATATGTTTAAAAATCTGCAAACATGCTTCTTTATTTTAAGATCCACAGAGTTTCAGTCTAAACAGTCTAAATGTTTTTTTTTTTTTTTTAACTCTAACCATAATATGAGTCATACATTTTCATATTTTAATATATATTACGTGTATATCCAAGTATGACTTTTCACCAATTACTCTATTTATCTGACCCATAAAGAAAAGTTTGCTGCATTGGCCGGGAATCGAACCCGGGCCTCCCGCGTGGCAGGCGAGAATTCTACCACTGAACCACCAATGCTGAGCTGGCAGGTCATGTGACCCCATCTGGTTGTAACAGGACATTAAGCAACTCCTGTTGCAGAAAATGCTCCCATTTCTTGTGGTTTCACAGCGAGCATGTAAATATTCAGAGTATTAGTCTCAAGTACTTCTGGGAGTCTGATCATTTTCACTGGTCAAATATGTCCAGTTGCGTTCACGTTTTATTGACCGCTAAAACACGTTCACCTCGAAGACGAGTTCGTTCAGACTGAGTTACTTATCACCACTCGACTGACTCGATGTTGTTAACTTCTACTCTCTCGTAGAGTCAGCGCATCTGCCCGAAGAAGCCGAGAGTCTGTTCACTTCAGCCGGACTGCATAGAACCGTTTCTTTTATTGTTCGAAACTCGCCGCTCATTGGATACATGCCACGATGTTGTCCCGCCCCCGAACGCTGAGCGTCTCTGGGTATTAATGGAGCAGTGGGCGGGTCTGGACGCGGAGCTTCTGCAACATGATTGGAGGACCAGTGAAAGGCTAAATCCTGTTTTGATTGACAGCTACTTTGAGAGCTACACCGTCACTTGAGTCAAGTTTGAGTAATTTCGAAATACATACTTAAATTAAACATTTAAAGAATATAAAGGGCAGAAAATGAAAGCTGACAAAAATGTTGATATTTTTCTTAGAACATTTCTAATGAAGTCACTCATTGATCACTGTTAATTTGTTCATTTTAAATAAACAGTAACATAATTATGACAAACTAAACATATCACTTTCAACAACCTTAATTGTGATATATATATATATATATATATGTAAATAAAACATATATATATAAATATATATAAATGTAAATAAAACACAAGCCTTACTTTGTAAGTCTAGCTTTCTATTGGTTAGAGTCTGTTTGGATTTCCTGGCGGCTGATTGGCTGAAGCGTTACGAACGACCGGGTGGCGGAAGAAGGAGTGGTGCACTCTCCGAGTGAGACAGGAGGAGAAAGCATGCTTGAACTCCGAGCTCCGGTAGTTTTAAAGGATAAAGTCTTGTTCCAGCCCCGTTGTATGTACAGTGCTTTTACGTGGGTTATTGTATATGTATTAGTTTAGGACTCAGTAGTTACTTGACTGCCACATTAGGTGGTGAAACCATTATCTAACTCTGCCGTAGAGGCTTACAAGTGTGAATCATTCTTAAAAAGACGGTCGCCTCTCAGATAGCCCCAAGATATTTAAGTGTCCGTGTTTCTCCTCTGCACTCAGTACTCTCCTTTCAGGTCTTGCAGGCACACGTTGCTCTACCCGCCCACCTCCCCCGCTCCGCTCCTTGTCGTGCCGTCGCGTGACTGATAGATTTAACTCTTTAAATAGATGTACTACTGTCTTTACGTGTAGAACTACAACGTGTACCTATACGGTAAAAGCTCATAACCTTAATGGTGATTGGGGGTAAAAGTATGAGGGCCTAAAGAAAAAAAAAAGTTTGCTGCATTGGCCGGGAATCGAACCCGGGCCTCCCGCGTGGCAGGCGAGAATTCTACCACTGAACCACCAATGCTGAGCTGGAAGGTCATGTGACCCCATCCTGCTGTGACTGGAAGGTCTGCAGCGCCTGTTGCTTCTACAGACTGTGTTTTTGCTCTAGTTTGTCTTTTCTAATCGACTTTTGTGGTTTAACAGGTACATAGACTTTCATACATATTTAAAATCCATTTTTAATATATAAAATATTTGTAATTTTTTTGTTTTTTTTTGCCACCTTACTTTTCCAGTTTCACATACAAGAATTTCTCTTAATACTTTCTCTGAGGTATTTCTGGAGTCCTGATCATTTGGAGATCTGGGAGTTTGTGTATCTGTATTGTGAGATCCACAGAGTTTCAGTGTAAAAAACACGAAAACAAACAGAAAAACATATTCCACATTAAAGCTGCCACTACTGGTTATGTTTGTAATGGAATCATCCACTGATTACTAAGGGCTTTTTTTGAAAATATTAATTATATTTTAAGTAATAACTGTTACGGCTAGACATTACTTTGTAGTGTAGCTCTTTTTTTTAGTTAAACTAAATGTCACTTACACGTACAATACCACATACAGTGTAGTTTATGCTGTTAAGTAAATAAAGTGACACTAATTTGCTTCACATATAAAGGAATGTAGAACCTAAAATGTTTGCTGCATTGGCCGGGAATCGAACCCGGGCCTCCCGCGTGGCAGGCGAGAATTCTACCACTGAACCACCAATGCTGAGCTGGAAAAATCATGTGATCTCGTCCAGCTGTGACTGGAGGAGCTGCAGCTCCTGTTACTGTGTAGATAGACTTCTATACATATTTTAAAACATTAAATATAGATTTAAAATATTTGTGAAAGCCTGTTTAGGATCTGACCCCATCCAGCTGTGAGTGGACATTCAGCAGCTCTGCAGCTCATTTACACACACTGTGTATGTAAGTGGTGGGACATTTAGCTGAACTCAGTTCATCTGTTAGTACCTGTTAAACCTCAAAAGACATTTAAAAAAAGACAACCTAGAACAAAAACACGTTCTGGAGAAGCAACAGGAGCTGCTGAGCATCCAGTCACACGACCTGCCAGCTCTGCAGTGGATGCTTCAGTGGTAGAGTTCTTTAGCTAAACGGCTCTAAACCGATTCCCATTCATTCTCTATGGTAGTGCTGAACCACTACGGATGTAATATATTTCTCACCGCTACGACTCGGTGTCGCTGTTTCGTCGGACGCGCAGTGTTCGTCAAACTTCAGGTGAAGACCGTCACTACAAATCACCTGCGATTCTTTACACGCTGATCAAAGGTAAGTTATGTTGTTTGGAATTAATCTAAAATAACTTTGTGCATTTTCATATTATGTGATGATATCAGCGCTGTCGCTAATGTTGTGTCGCTGGCTCGTGTTTCTGAACTCTGGCTGACCTTTAGTTGACCTGGTTTCTCTGACACTGAGTAAATACTACGGCAGCGCAGCGTACTTTATCTATATACTCTGTAGATACTAGCTAAAAACTCAATTCTGACCACAAATCAGATACCTGCCCAGTTTTAACACTTAATCAGACGCGTTCCTGCTAAAAATATTAATCCTGGAGTGAAATAGTTTGTCTAAAAATGTCGTCCCAGCGTAGAGCATCACAGTCTGTGCAGTTAGTAAGACACAAAAACTGGATTTATTGTTTGCAGCAGTTTCTCTTCCATTTGTAGTAGAAACAATTATCTAGAAACCATAAAAGGAGCAAAGTGTTTCACGGTGGTGTAGATAAATTCCTATTGGTGATCGCCACATCGCTAATGCAGGGTAATGTTCATGTTAAGATTTTTAAAAAACTCAGAAAAGGCGTTTCATAGACTAAAGTCTAACTCCCTCACATCTACAGACTAGTCACAGACTATGATTTTGCAAAGACTGGGGATCTTTCAGAGGCACTATTTACAAGACTGCTGCTAGATTCCTTTAGAGATTATTTCCACATTTATATGATTGAAGCTAGCAATATTCAGCTAAATGTACGGTTCGCTGGTAGGCTCATTGTAAACACTGGAGCCCCGCTCTGCAGTGTTTTTAGCTTTAGCATAGCATACTCAGTGGGGATTTCAAGGGCTTCAGCGATTTCTGTCCACCTTTTTTCTTGGGGAGACTCGTCAAAGAGGCACTCTTGCTCGCTCCACAGCTCCACCAGTTTCTCCTCCTTTTGTACAGTCCAGGGGAAGCGCAGTTTCCTCTCCATGTCTAACTTCTTTACCCGCCAAACAGTCCTGTACTTGCCTCGCGGCTTCCCGTTCACAACACTATTTGCGTGAGCCAAGACTTCAGACGTATTATAATATTAAACACGGTTGAATTTAACAGAACGCTAGGACGAGAAAAAGACTGACTTAAACCTGCAGTCTTGACCACCTCACACTAAACGATAAAGAATCAACTCTAGCAAGACTGATTTTATTTATTTATGATTTTATTCTGACATTGGAAATTTGTCTGCCACAGTAAAAATCACAGAAAATAAGGTTAGCATAGTTCTTTTTACTCAGAACAGTAGTACAGGGAGCGTGCTTTACATGGAAAAGCATGCTGACCCTATAAACTCAGCCATAATTAGTTTATAAACTGCAACCCGGGAGCATTTCAGGGGGACATGAATTCCCCTCCTCTAATTACCAGTGCTAGCCGCTGTACTTACATACACAGAGCTGCTATTCATGCTATTTTCCATGACAACACTGGGGCGGCCACCTTTGTTTACTTTGTGTTAGAACTTCCGGTGCGACCACGGATACGTTGATACTAATTACAAGCAAAACGACAACAAACATAAAACGACTAGCATAATATGTTCAGTTAAAGGGAGTCAGTAATTAGAAGATGAGGAAAACTTGGCTTGAACAACAGAGTTACAAACACAGCACATGAAGATCAGAGTGTCTTCCAAAGAAGTGGACCAGCGTCTCTGACTGAAGCTCTAAATTTAAAACATCCACCCAAACCTCCGTATGTCTGCTCTTACCATTCTGTGGAGGAGAACCAGCACCAGAGCTTCCTTATCCAGAGAAATGTCTCGCTTATGAAGCTTCTGAAGCAGACGTGTCGGGTGCTGGTGAGTCTATCAGTTAGTAACTGTTTTCTGATCAGTGTCCACCACGCTAGGCTATCTGGGCTGTAACTCACACCCACGCAGAGTGGCTCGGGCAGCTGGCTGGACTTGGGTTTAACCGACTTTCAGAAATATAAACTCACTGTCTGTGTGTAGGAGGACACGCCCACCTTCCCACTGTGCAGGTACTGATACGCTTCAGTACTTGTCTAGTTTTTCGTTGCTGAACAAAGTAATTAAAAAATACCGACATAAGTAACCTCAAACCTCCTTTTTATATCATCCACCCACTGTGTTGTTAACCTTGGATGAGACATTGTTGTTCCATTCGAACTTCTTACTGTCTCTCTGGTCTCCTCCCATGTAACTGTATTCATTTTGGTTAGCTGAGCGGAAGTTCTAACACAAAGGTGGAAGAAACATTCGCATACAGTAACTAATTACATTTACTTTGTTACTCTCCACCATTGATTACTTGATCAGATGTGATGAGAAAAATCCCTAGAATATCAGTATTGGTGTCACAAGTATCTTTTTAAAGTGTCTTCTTAAATAAAACAATTTTAAATTTATGGTAGGTCAAGATACAGAAGAAAACGTTTTTCTTCCCGGGAAAACCCGAGTCGTGTTCCGCAAGGGACCACCCGGATTTTCTCCTCCAGGAGCCATCCATAGAGGCCAAACGTATTAAGGACGACCTCACTCTGCAGGACAAGTCTGCGTACATGAGGGAGGACCTGGTGTAGGAGAATGCTCTGGCTGTGGTCCGTCAGAGAGGAGGGGACGTCTCAGACAGGACGGAGGTGCTGGGACAATACGTCCTGCAGCTTGGGAGGTATAAAGGGAAGTCCTGTAAGTGGCTTCTGGAAAACGATGTAGGGTACACTTTGTACCTTATAAAGAATTTCCAGAAGGAGGAGGCTTCAGGGATATGTATGACTGAGGGGTATAGCAAGGACAGCCTATGGTCATGTGTACAGCTTGCTGCACCCCACAACCAAGCTACACCTATCTCGCTACGTGAAGCACCTGGCAAAACTCCTAAACACCAGTTCTTCTCTGAACACAAGCCCGGAAATCTTCTGGAGACTTCTGGCAGCTGTGGCACTCTTTAACAGAGAGAAGTGAGACAGACAGTGTTCCTGTGGTCACCCTAGAGCCTGCAATGGTCAACCCACCTGCAACTGCCCTGATGACACCTCTGAGGAGTCTATCAGAACAATTGTGGCGGGCATCATGGAGAGGCAGCAGAATCGGCAAAAGCAACAGCCAGAGCAGAAGAAAAGGCAGACATGTGGACAGCCCAAGTCTCGATATGAGACAGATGGATCCTCGATCCACTTCTTTTATCAGCAAGGGCCTGTCCGCTATTTCTACTGCTCAAAAAGGGTGCATGAAATTTACGCTGCTGAGGGACTCTCCAACCCCAAAATGCCTTTTGAAGATTTCACACAGACAGAATTCTTCCAGAGGGAGCTGGAGGGCACCAAGAAACGGGTGGAGGAGAAGAAGGAGAAAAAGAGGAAAAGGCCAGATTCCCTACAAACCGGCCGCTGCTGCAGATTCTGCCACAGGGAGCTGAAACAGGGACCAAACAGCCCCCACATTCATACGGGCTTCCCTGGCGTGGCAGGCAAATACATTTACTGCCCCTCTAAAGTGTACTCTCTATACAGAGCAAGGAGATGACCTGGAAGGAGTTTAGGGAGTCCTCTTTCTATGAGGCAGAGAGACAAAGATGGGTGGAAGAAAGGAGGGAGTGACTGTATATACTTGTACTTACTTGTTCTGCACGTTTATATGTTTCCGAGTTCTGAGTTTACACGTTCTCTAATTTTATAGCTTTTTGTTGTAGTTTCTATAGTTTGTATTATTTTGTCATACACATTGTGCTGTTGTCACGCCTGTCCGTCCACGTGGCCCTGTTTACGTTCTGTCATGTCCGTGTGGTGTTGTTTTGTATCAGTCTTTTCACCTGATCCCTCTCGTTAGCCTTTTGTTATATATACCCTGTGTGTTGTCAGTCTTTGTCGTTCATTATGATTGTGTTACGCTGTTCATGCCCGTCTGTTAATAAAACGCTATTTGTCGACTGAAAGCCCCTGTGTGTCGGCTCCTGCTCAGCCGTGACAGCTGTCTTGTTTATTCTCTTGAATGCTGTCCTTAAAGTTTAATAATTTAATTATATTTTTAATGAACTGTTTGATGTTTAATAATGTAATTTTGTACATTAACAATTTTTAGCACTTGACAAGATACACTACCAGCCAAACGTTTTAGATACACTACCAGCCAAACGTTTTAGATACACTACCAGCCAAACGTTTTAGATACACTACCAGCCAAACGTTTTAGATACACTACCAGCCAAACGTTTTAGATACACTACCAGCCAAACGATTTAGTACGCTACCAGTCAAACATTTTAGATCGCTACCAGCCAAACGTTTTAGATCGCTACCAGCCAAACGTTTTAGATCACTACCAGTCAAACGTTTTAGATCACTACCAGCCAAACGTTTTAGATCACTACCAGCCCAACGTTTTAGATCACTACCAGCCTCTTTTCTTTATTACATTAAATATAGCAGATAATTTATACACATGTTTGTTTTTTCTGAACTTAATTATGCCTCTACAACAATGTCCTGTACTAGAATACATCCAAAGTATGTCTGCTTAGTTGAGGATATGAACGAGGGAATAACTTTTGCAGTTGATTTGTAAAAGAGTTTTCAATGTTTGATAATACTTCAATATGTATTTATACCCTGTAATTTGTGGAATTTAAAGTAACGAAAAGCACTGTTACACTTATTCACAACTGGTCGTAGCAGGCGAGAACTCTACCACTGATCCACCAATGCTAAGCTGGCAGGTCATGTGACCGCTCGTCCTCTCAGTAGGCAGAGTCATTAACTGTCAGGCTTCCTGCTGTGCAAGTTTCAGCAAGGAAATGTTACAGCTGTGAAGCTAAAACCCATGAAATCTAGTGCTTCTCCTGTATTTCTACCCGTAACCACTCAGCACAGACACGTTCAGCTGCTCTACATGTTCCTCTGGGGGCCATAAAAGAAACACTCCAGTGTGTTTCAATCTAATCTCTATCTACGGCCTCTGTGTCACACAATCCATTACCAGAGACAGTAGTTTCCCTGTACTTAAAAATAAATAATACAGATAAAAACAGTCTAGTACAGGTTTAGGGTCAGTCATCTGATTCTTGTTCTTTTATTGTGTTACTACATTTTAAACTGATACCACATTTGTGTTTGTCAAGATTAGTCAACAGGCAGGTGGTGTTTAGGGTATAGCATGTTGGAGTGGAATGCTTTATTTTTTACTCCTTTATTTTGCTTTCTAAAGAAAAGAAAAAAAAAAAAAAAATATATATATATATATATATATATATATATAAGAGCCCTGGCATCCACTTGCAAGGTTTAGTAGACCACTAAAACTCTCCCGATCTTATAAACAGCACTTAAAGCTTCCATCTTTGAGAGTGAGGAGAACATCAAACGCATCCACATTCATCTCTCCACTTTGAGAAGACGGCTCAACACTATGGGTCTGAAAGGATGTGTAGATGTCCAATTGCTTAGCAAAGTAAACAGACACATCAACAAAGAAGCCCCCGGTTGTTTTCAGTCCAGACCTCAGCATCAATAAAGGTGTTTGGGATTATTTGGATGGTGGGAAGTGGAAGCTTCTAAGGGTCTGAGTCCTGGGCTGGTTTTGGGGTAGGGGCTCAATATCACTGGTTTACTTTTACATACTGGAATAATGGAACCAGGAACCATCCGTTTGCTGCTTGTTCTTATTTTTCTGGGATACAAGAACAGGATAGTGCAGTGCAGGATACATGGCACTGCACAGTGCAGGAGCATCTGCAAGTGAGGAGCGGTTCTCACCTAAGAAGGTTTATAGTAGTGAATCCATGCGACTATAGAGTGGCTAGCCTACATATGGACACCATACAGTGCATCCAGAAGGCATTTTTCCACATGTTATGTTACAGTTTTAAATTAAGTTTTTCTCCCTCACCACTATACACAATACCCCATAATGACAAAGTGAAAAAGTATGCTTGAATTTTGTATTACATGTATTAAAAAAAGAAAAATCTATAACATTGCATGCACATAAGCATCACAGCCTTTGCTTAATACTTTGTTGAAGCAACTTTGGCAGCAATTACAGCCTCAAGTCTTTTTGAGTATGAGGCTATGAGCTTGCTCCATCAGGTTGAATGGGAAGTATCAGTGCACAGCCATTTTCAGATCTCTTCAGAGATGTTCAATCAGGTTCAAGTCTGGGCCCTGGCTGGGCCATTCAAGAACATTCAGAGTTGTTCTGAAGCCACTACTTTGTTATCTAGGCTGTGTTTAGGGTCTTGTCCTGTTAGAAGATGAACCGTTGCCCCAGTCTGAGGTCCAGAGTGCTCTGGAGCTGGTTTTCTTCAAGGATGTCTCTGTACAATGC
Organism: Megaleporinus macrocephalus; assembly: GCA_021613375.1. Lineage (NCBI taxonomy): Eukaryota > Metazoa > Chordata > Actinopteri > Characiformes > Anostomidae > Megaleporinus > Megaleporinus macrocephalus. Next base: position 45,466,526 of record CM038706.1, read on the forward strand.
TGCATTCATCTTTCCCTCCACCCTGACTAGTCTCCCAGTTCCTGCTGCAGAAAAACAACCACCATGCTTTAGTGTACAGATTGTATTGGCCAGGTGATAAGCGGTGCCTGGTTTTCTCACAACCTGATGCTAGGCATTCAGGCCAAAGATCCCAATCTTTGTCCTTTGGCAAATTCCAAGCAGGCTGTCTTGTGCCTTTTACTGAGGACTGACTTCTGTCTGTCCACTCTACCATACAGGCCTGATTGGTGGAGTGCTGCAAAAATAGTTGTCCTTCTGGAAGGTTCTTCTCTTTCCACAGAGCAACATTAAAGCTCTGTCAGAGTGACCCTTGGGTTCTTGGTTATCTCCCTGACTAAGGCCCTTCTACCCAAATCACTCAGATTGTTTGGGCAGCCAGCTCTAGGAAGAGTTCTGGTGGTTCCAAACTTCTTCCTATTACAGATAACGGAGGCTGCTGTGCTTATTGGGAAATTCAGTGTTGCAAAAGTTCTGTACCTCCATATAATCCTGTCTCAGCGGTCTACAGACAATTCTTTGGACTTGGTTTGTGTTCTGACGTGTACTACGTCAACTATGAGATCTTTATATAGACAGGTGTGTGCCTTTCCAAATCATGTCCAATCAACAGGATTTGCCACAGGTGGCCTCCAATCAAGTTGTGGCCTCCAATCAAGTTGTGGCTGGTAGTGTTCTAAAACGTTTGGCTGGTAGTGATCTAAAAGGTCACATACATACATACATAAACAGATGCGCACACACGTGCATACATACATACATATATACATACATGCATACATACATACATACATATATACATACATGCATACATATATACATACATGCATACATACATATATACATACATGCATACATACATACGTACATATATACATACATGCATACATATATACATACATGCATACATACATATATACATACATGCATACATACATATATACATACATGCATACATACATACATACATACGTGCATACATATATACAAACATGCATACATGTATACATACATGCATACATATATACAAACATGCATACATATATACAAACATGCATACATATATACATACATGCATACATACATATATATATATATATATATATACATACATGCATGCATGCATGCATACATGCATACATACATATATGCATACATGCATACATACATATATGCATACATACATAAATAGATGCACACATACAAATATATATACATGCAAACATACATATATACATACATGCATACATACATACATAAATAGATGCACACATATATACATGCATACATATATACATACACAATTATAGATGTACACATACATATTTATATATACATGCATACATACGTATATACATACAAAAATATATGCACACACACGTACATACATATAAATACATACATAAATAGATGGACACATACATATATACATACACACATACATAAATAGATGCACACATACATACATACATACATACATACATGCATAAATAGATGCACACATACATTTGTAAATACATGCATAAATGAATAATGTGTGGTCTCTGGCTTTTGCACAGCAGGAACATATAATTTGGGGGTACAGAAATAGAACAGTGGTCTTTTGAACTTGAACTCATTGAGACAAACAGCAGGTGTCTCGTGTCTCCTCTCCCACATGCACTACACACATACACAACCATTCTGCATCCTGAGGCCGCCATTGTTTACAGCTTGCGGAGGTTAATTATGCATTTTATGGGGCATTTACAGGCCCAGGCGAGAGAAGCCACTGTGTCCTTCTCGCTCTCCTGAAGGACCTGTCAGGGGACATAAACCTCTTTGCTCCAAACGCCGGCCTGCATGTGAGCTAAATGTTCCACACACAAACCCGCACTCCAGCACCCGGCCTTGTTTTTACGAGCATCATTGCAATTGTCCAGACGTATGAATTAGTCATTAGCGCCTCGGCCTGCGTCATCTTCAGCAGCTCTCGCAGGCTGGAGTCTGCGGTCCGGAAGCCCACCGTGAGCCACGTACCCATGCAGAACACCCTGAGGCTGCGATCCTGTGGTTAGAGTTTGGACTGACGGCAGAACATAATGCTGTTTCACCAAAGCCAGCTGGGTCTCTGGTCAAGCTGGACAGAAGCTGCAACTATGAAACACAGTCACCAAAGTTTGAGTGAACAAATAGTCGAAAGTGGTGGTGGCTACAAAATCATGATGGAAGGCCGCAGGTTCCACTGGACTGATGAAGAAACATCTAACGTACCTTTTATCTTATCAGCGAAACAAGGACACAGTGTTATTGATGTGTATCACAACTTTTGTTGTGTCTTAAGACTCAGTTTATGTTATCACTGATGAAAACTGTCTGTATAGCACTTTGAGCTGCCACTGATATGAAAAGTGCTCTATAAATTAAGATTACTATTATCACTACTACTACTAACAGCAAGTGCTTGTCTCAGTGTTGTAGTTCTTTGTGTTTTCTCTTCTTAGACTGCAAGGATTCATCCTCCTTTACTTGTTTCTTGTGTATGTATATATATATATGTGACACTAACCTGCGTTTTTGTCCGAATATGTATTCCCAATAATCATTGTTTACCTCAGCAGTAGCGCTAACTCCTGTAGCGGCAGTTCACTAGCTGTAGCTACGTACACACAGCCGACGCTCAGCTTTACACCGTTTATTTCCTCCACTTTGAGTTCACCAGCGGCTCCAGGTGCATCATGGGATAGCGCAGTGTGCTGTGTTCACCTACATAAAAATGTCTGACGTTTCAGAAGGTCATCCAGGTACCGTTCACCTACTACTCAATACCTACTGAGTATTCAGACTTAATGGCCGCGCTCGCCTACTAATTTACCTACTGAGTATTCGGACATACTGGCCGCGCTCGCCTACTGATTTCACTACTGAGTATTCAGACATACTAGCCGCTCTCGCCTACTGATTTCACTACTGAGTATTTAGACATACTAGCCGCTCTCGCCTACTGATTTCACTACTGAGTATTCAGACATACTAGCCACGCTCGCCTACTGATTTACTACTGAGTATTCAGACATACTAGCAGCGCTCGCCTACTGATTTACTACTGAGTATTCAGACATACTAGCCGCGCTCGCCTACTCATTTCACTACTGAGTATTCAGACATACTAGCCACGCTCACCTACTGATTTCACTACTGAGTATTCAGACATACTAGCCGCGCTCGCCTACTGATTTCACTACTGAGTATTCAGACATACTAGCCGCGCTCGCCTACAGATTTACTAATGAGTATTCAGACATACTGACATACACATACACATACATTCAGACATACACACTCACCTACTGATTTACTACTGAGTATTCAGACATACTAGCCACGCTCACCTACTGATTTACTACTGAGT